>NDXB01013878.1:179484-269362 GCA_002631895.1 Agapornis roseicollis
ATAAAAAAAAAAAAAAAAAAAAAGATATTACAAGCCCATCTATCACTCCTATAATTATCCCTTTCTAGGTTTGATGTGGACAGGGCAGCATTCCTAAAGCACCATAAACAAGGCCAGGACCAATAATGGCTTTAGAAATGAAGTAGAGAAGTTCTCACAATTAAGGTGGAGAACAAGGACAGCTGCGGATGGGCACATAAATACACAGAAAGGCAGGTCTGTGTGTGCACTGTGGCCTCCAGGGCTGAGACGACACCTCCTGCGTGCATCACTTGGCTTGGACTAAAGAGCTACCTGCAGCATGAAGGCAACAGGTGCCTTAGTGCTTCTCAGCCTGCTGCTGCTCTCTTTCTTCTCGGGTAAGTGATGTTTTCCCTAGCCTAGAAAAGAAAAACGGATCCCAAACCTTTCCTGACAACAGCGAATTCGAGAGAGCCTTGATCACAGAATGACAGGCTTGAAGATAAAGCTGAGCAAGTAGAAAATATCTGCGGGACTTGCTCACTTGTATGACATATTTCCGCTCCTCGTGTGCCTCCGCAGTGAATAACACAGTGGAGGTGTCACTGGGAGACACAGCGAGCAAATCCTAAGCTGCTCTTTCAACGAATGTACTGAAGCAGAGAGTAATGATGAGGGTTTTTTGGTGCAAGTGTTCACTGGAGAGTTTTGATGAACCAGTTAGAGAAGAAACTCACTCACCTCGGGGTCATCAGCTCTTGTTTTGATCCTAAGTGTCTTGGTATTGGAGTTTTCCTTGGAGATGTGGAAACGTAATTAGATGAAAGGTTCAGCTTTCGTTTATGTGGCAGAGAAAAGCTTTAAAATTAAATTCAAATGTCCTCAAGGAGTCAGAGCAAAGAGGGCAAATTAAAAGGAGCCAGCATTTATTTATCTGGAGATTTACACATCTCTCTGATGATCTGGGGAAGCTGAGTGATGGTTTTTGAACATATAGGTCACGTCAGTGTTATCAATTACTTATGTCCAGCTGACCCAGCTCTGCAAGGTTTGTGGTGGCAGTCATTGAAGAGCGTGCAGAACAAGAATTATTCCTGCTTGTTTTCCTGTGAATAATTTGAATAAAGAATTCACTTGAGAAAATGGCAAGCTGTGCATGGAGAAGAGAGATGAATTACTTTGTACACATTATTCATTATGAAATATTCATCTGTCTCTAATTGAGTTTTAATTGGGTCTGGGTTCTGTCAGAGTGCTGAAGCTTCCTTCCAAGGCCAGGCAGAGCAGCAGCAAATTCTGTGATCTCCTATAAAATAAACAGATGTCAAGAGACATCATCACAAAGTCTTCTGTAGCCACGTGCAATATTTATTAAAACTATCTAATGAGCTATTTTGTAAATAATATGCAGATAGCCACAACAGTAACTTTACAATTAAGCCAGCCCAGCCTAACCTGGGGACATGATAAATACACCAGCACCAGGGGTAGAACATCAAAGAGCAATACAGACAGCAGCAGTCAGGTGGGTTGATGGGTGATGATGTTCTAGCTGACTGGGCTGGGGGGGATTTCCAGTCTGCGGGAGCCCAAGTGTAGGACAGCTTCCTCCCATCTCCTGCCCAGAGCACCATCGCAGTGGGCAGTGACCTCACTGCTGAATCTCTACTCCTGTGTGAGATGCTGGCTATTTGTTCCCCAGTGTTGTGACCCAAATTCTGCAAAGCTGCACTCAACCCACCCTTAGAGACATGGCAGGGTTGCTCAGTCTCACAACAAGGACTCAACATATGCATCTGGCTGCAGTCTTCACAGTGCAGAAATGTACAGAGGATGGCCTGATTGGCTTCAAGCCCAGAGTCTTACAGTGTGTATTTTTGCACTTTTACTGATCAGCAGTCCCTGCTCTGCTCTGTATCACCCCATGACACCTCTTTGTACCTTGCCCAGGATGAACTTGTTTCTGGGAGAGTCTCTGGGTTGTGCTGTGCTGAGGATGGCTGTAAAAGCTGAGCATGGGGGGGGTCTCCTTCTTCTGCACAGTACCCTCTCATTAGCAGTACCAGCCATTTTCATTGTTCAGAGGTGCAGGAGCTTAAAAGCCTTAAAAGTCAATCTAGTTTCAAAATCTCTGTTGAGTGCGGCTCCAGCTCCGATACGGCAGCTCAGCTTCCCGGGAGCGGCTGCCTTCCAGGAGGCCGGGCTGTGTGTCTGGGGCGCAGTTAGCAGCCGAGTGACTGATTACACGGTAGTTTAGGAACATTTTTCAGAAAAGCAAAATACTGAAAAGCGATTCCGATAATGCACTCCCTGCCCCCTGCTCCGTTCCGCTGCACGGAGCGACAGAGCAGGAAAAACCTGGCGTGTGTTTCACTGTTTGCAGAAAGGGTTTGTGGCTTTAGTTCAGCCTCCATTAGAAAATAATGCTGAAATGGAAAATCTCCGTTTGTTTTTCTCTTTTTCCTTTGTTGTTTTTTTTTTTTTCTTATTCCAGATGTTGCAGGTCAAGACATTGAAGAGGTTAGCGCAGTTCTCTGCTTACTGAATCTGCACTGTCTGGAGGAATGGGTTTGTAAGATCTTGGTGCATGGTAAAGAGGTTTTAATGTCTGCCGGGAGTCGGTGGGTGCTTCCAAGAAGTTCCAGCAGTTTGGGGAGTTCACCGTTGTACCAGAGATGTTATGTGTGGCCACATTAGCAAGTAGATGAAGGAAACAGATGGTTGGTTTAGCAAATGCTTCTCATGGTTAGGTCTAGGGTGCTTGCACAGGATTGAGTTTATACACAGCGTCACTTTTGTCTGCTTTACTCCAACCTTCTCATGGAACAAATGGACTGTTGAGAATGTTCTACCCCGAAAAACAAGGTCCAGAGACAAAGTACCTGTTTATTTCATGGACACCAGTTTTGATTCCAAATAGACTATGGTTTTATTCTCCTTTCACTGGGAGGGCAGAAAGCTCAGCAAGTACCACGCTGAATGCATGGTTTCGCAAGGTGCATGAAGCCATACAGCATTGAGCTAACTTGGTGCCAAATGCCCGAAAGAGCATCCGTGCTGACTCTTCTCCTACATGCCTGGGCTAATCCACTCCTGTCTTCAGGAGATCAAGACTTCCCCCAGGTGACTGTAGTTTCCCTCCTCAAATATGGGGCAAAAGTTCTCCTGAAACACTGCTTCTGCTCATTTCTGACAGGGCTTTTTCCTTCAGTAAATGGGCAGTGTCACCACTGATGCTTTAGTCCTTTTGGCAGAAAAGGCATTGTATTAGTGACCTTTATCCAATTTGGAAAGTGAAAGAAAGACTATGCGAGTCTGAAAGGGTGCTTTGTTATTCCTTTTGCAGATTTGTAGAGAGTTCGTAAATAGAAGTGTGTACTGCACCAGGGAGTCCAACCCTCACTGTGGCACGGATGGCATCACATACGGAAACAAGTGTGCCTTCTGCAAGGCAGTGCTGTAAGTGAAAGTAGAGGGGATTGAAATAACAGAGAATTAGCTCCTTCCACGTATGTAATGATATTCTTTATGGAGGGGATGCCCTGCATCCAGGCTGCTCCTCTTGTAGGGACCAGTCCCTGCATCATGCAAGTGGAATATTTCCTCCTTGGAATGAAGCTGTGTGAATGCAAGTTAATTTAAATTCATTTCTAGGCTTTGCACGCTGCTGGTTGCCATGCTGAGAGGCAGCACGGGGCCTGGGAGGCAATTGCATCCTGCCTGTACCTTCTGCACACGCTAATTTGATGCACATTTCCCACTGTATGCCACAGGCTGCAACTCTCCCTGCCCACTCTTCTGGATACTGAGAAGTGTTGGGAGGAATGCGGGAGCTGAGCTGTGCCAAATTATTCCGGAAAAGTCTGAATGGACTCTGTGGAACAAGACACAAAATCTCTGCGGAGGAACCTGAGATTCTCCTTTTGCTGAGCTCTCTCACCTTTTAAAGGAGATGCAATTGGAGCCACACGCTTGGACTGCTTGTGCTTGAAAAATACTGAGTTTTCCTTAGAAGTCCTTAACTTTTGGTGCACGCTCGAGGCTGCCTTATCCTAGGGGAAATCTGAGAGGAGTAAGGAGAGGAGAAACTGGCATAATGTTGCCTATGAGGCACCAGGGTACACTAGCATAAGTCAGGCAAATGGTCCTGTTCAAAGGGATGAGCCCCTTGTCCTACACTGCTGCATGTCCTACATTGCTTTGTCTAAGACTGTCTTGTTCTTTTACAGGAGAAGTGGAGGGAAAATAAGATTGAAGCACCTGGGGAAATGCTGAGTCCTCACTGTCACCCAGCACCAAGAGTTGAACCCCCATCTGCAACAGCCACAGACGCCTGTTCACAGGCAGGAGAGCAGCTTGCCCTCATCTCTGCCATCTCTGCTCAATAAAATAAAGCTGAGCACAGTTCTTTGGCTGGATTCCTTTTTCTGCAGTTCCCAGGAAAGTGCTTTGATAGAGCCATGCTGGATCCTCATGCGTGGCTTTGCTATACCATGGTATTACATCACCCTCCTCTCGGGAAGCAAGGAGCTCCCTGTGCTGGAGCGGTGATTCCCACGGCTCCCATGGGCTGTGTCCTTCTGTCCACAGCAGTTCTTCTGTCCCATCCTGCCTGGCAAATTGGTACACGCTTGCTGGGCAGCCAAGCAGTGCAATCACCTGATGGGTTCCTGCCCAACTCTCTCCCTCCCAGCGGGTGGGTGACAGCGGGTGCCTTTCTTCTTTACCCAGCCTCCATAGGCATGTTCTTTCCTCTCTCAGAGGTTATTGTGGGAGGGTGACAGGAGAGCTGGTAAACAGCGTGACTGCATATGCCTCATCTCCTTTGGAAACCAGGGACAAGCAAGCTGAGACTAGGGAATATTGCTCCATTTAAGCCTGCAACAAGAAGATGGCAGGTGGAGGCTGGTTTTAGGCAGAAACTGCAAGGCTCTTCTTTCCAAATCGGTCTCTTTCTTCCTCCTTCTAAGAGAATGCTTTGTCTTGGAAGCTGAACTCACCAGCATTAATTTCCTGGAACCATTGGCTTCTCATGCTAATAAAATTGTATTTAGAAGAGCACTAGACTGCATAAAGTGTCAATAATTGAAAAAACCCAAACATATTCCCTGGAGAAGAGCTGTGGGCTTCCTTCCCCACCTCTAGGATAAACTCCCCCTGCATCATACACAGACCCTGATTTTCCAGGCACCAGTATTTGTATGTATTTACAGTTTTCAATGCACTTAGGCTTTATTCCTTTCTTTACATTTTACACTGCTGCCCTCTCTCTTCTTGGTGCTGGCTGGAAATTCCTCCTTTGTGCAAACATGAGAAAATGAATTCTATAGCCTCTCCCCATTCACTGAGCAAAATTCACACAGGGAAATAGTTGTGGCATCCCCTTGTTAAAACATTGGCAGCAGATCAATTGGACACCAGCTCCTTCATGTTAAACACTTAACTTTCAAAGGGAGCTTTAGATTTTATCATGAGCCTCAGGGGTCAACATGTTTTGCAAGCACCTAAATGCTGAGCATCTAAACCTCTGGACCTTGTTTGGACAGAGCTGAAGTGTTTGCCTATCATGCCACAATCCAGGCTTTGAACTCAATTGGTGCGCAATGCCTAAAAAGAGAGGTCTTAGCAATGCTCTCAGCACACCTAATGCTGGCTTCTCTTCTGATAATTCACATTTGTGATGCCAATTCTGGCAAATCCTTTGTCATTTGGTAACTTTACAGGCAGGATGCAGGCGGCAGCGGTTAAACCACGCAGGCAAAATTCCATGTTGGCTGGTTTGGAGCTTCTTTCGGACCAGCTGTCTTTGATCCTGATGTTTTTCCCACCCCAGCCTACTGGATTCTTGCAAAATCTTCCATGTTTTCTTGGAAGCAGACTTACCTTCTCTGTATTGCAGTTGGTACAGCCAGGGGAAGAACACCTGCTTGGCTTCACATTCAGATGTTACAGTGGTAAATTCAACAGCAAGACATCCAGAACATGGACAAGATCAAGGAAAGCAAGAAGCATCTCCTGCAGAGGGACAAGTGGTCATGAAGGACATGTTGGGAAAGTGGGAGGGCCTTCCTCTTCCCACTTGGGCAGGATGACCTCCGCATGTCCTCTCCTTACTGGCTTATCCTTAGGTGATCCTACTATGTTGCATGGCTCTGGATCAGCACCATATTCAGTGTACACCTGTTTTTAAGGTGGAAAATGACATTTTAATTAGTGAGGGGGTATGGAACATCTTTATGCCTGAGATGACCCTCAGTGGCTCACAGCATATTCCTGTATCTGATATATTTTAATCTGGAGGAGGCTGAGGTAACAAAGGCAGATCACAAGAGAACACAAACTCCAGGCATTCACTACTTGACAACCATCCTGTATTTTGCTTCTCAGATCAAAGAGCAAGTAATGTACCTCTACAGACCCAATTGCTATCTCCTGCATCTGTGCCAGGGAAGTGGAGAATGGGAGTAGTCTCCTTTGAGGAAATTAATTCCCCCAGTCGGGAAAACTTCCCATACTTCCTCCTCAGGGAAGGCCAAGAGATTTCCTTCCTTCACCTTTTAAATTGTATTGGGTTTTGTTGGGGTTTATTGACAGCTCTGAAAGGTGAGTGAAACATAACTGGATAACAGCATAACACGAGCATCTTCACAGCTTGTTCTTTGCCTAGGGAGGAAGGGGCAGAGGCTGGGCTGGGACCTGCCCCAGCGTCTCAGCCACTGCCCCTTGCAGCAGAATGAGGGCCCTGCGCTCCCTGCAGCTTGCTCAGTCCCTCTTGGCAGTTAAAATAATGGAAGAATTCAATCTGTGCATGGTTGCTCCTACTGAAAGAAGCCATTGCTCACAGCTGAGCACCCTCCTGTGTCCGGGCTATGTACATGGAGGAAAGGGAAGGATGTATTGCCATCTCACAGCTTTGCTCTGCTGGTGATGCAGCTGATAGATTACTGTGTCCAGGCTCTTGGCCCATTTAACTTGTATGCTCCACCACTTCCTCCTCCTCCCCCAGCACAGGCACGTGTCACTGTTGCAACTCAGTTGAGTCCTTTGTCCTACATTTTTCCCTTGACATTCACAGTGTTTGACAAGGCTTTTCTAGATGCCATGGGATGATCCTAGGGTGGTGGTGCTGAATGCAGGGTTCCCACAGCTCTGCTTAGGAGGATGTTCTGGACTTGGTTATCATTTTGCTTCACCCCATTTTCCCTAAGAGAAGGCAGGCTGGATCAAATTGGAAGGCACTCTTGGTACAACCTCCTGCTCACGCAGGGTCAGTTCTGAGGTCCTGTCAGGTTGCTCAGGGCTTTATCCAGTCTAGAACTGAAAACCTCCCAGGGTTGGGCAAGCACCACCTCTTTGGGTTACCTGTCCCACGGTTTCAACCTCTGTCCTTTCAATTGTCTCATCCCCACCATGAGCTTAGACCTGTGTGCTCTCTAACCTGCTTGTTAACTGGCAGGCTCCTCCTATGTCCTCCTGCAACCTTCTCACCAGGCTGGACAAGCCCACCTCCCCCTGCCTCTTTTTGCAGAGCTCCAGTCCCCAGCTCTTTTGGTGGCTTTTATCTGAACTTAGTCCAGTTTTTCATTGCCTTTCTCATACTGTGGTAGGGCCCAAAACTAAGTACAGGAGGGAAGGCTGAGCTATGGGGACATGTAAAAGGACTGCTCAGAGAGTAGCTGGCAGAACTGTAGAAGTATTGCAAGGGATTGAAAAGATGTAGATGGTGACAGCTTCAGGGAGCAGCAGGACAGTGTCAGGTGTATTGGGTCCTTTAAGGATTAGAGAGCAGCTGAGCCTGTTTTGGGGTGAAATGGCTCCCAGATGCTGGGAATCTGCCAACAGGTCCCCCACCCCATTGCTGCTGAAGAGCTTAAGTAGGAGCCCAGGAGAAGCCTTTGGTTGTTTGGCTGACTCCAGAGCACAGAAGGTGAGGGGTTTGCCTGTGTTGTGAGAGTTCAGGTGTTTGGTGTTTTGGGGGGCAGTTGGTGAGGGACTGTTTTGCTTTGTTTAGTTGGATTTGTTGTGTGGATTGTTTTGGGTTGGTTTTGTTGTTGATTCCTTTCCCCATGGCACCTACTGAAATTAGCAGTGTGTTTTAGGAACTCCTCATAGGAGTAGCTGCAGTAATTGGCTGATGATGGTGTCTTATAAACCTGCTCTAAGAATGCTGCAGAAGGCTTATAAAAGCACATGGAAGACAAGGGTTACCACAACACATAAAGGGAAAATAAACACCCCTATAGAAAGGCAGGTGCCATGTAAAGAGTTGATTGTTTTAAAGCTTTGCCATTCATCATGGAAGGGGGATAAGAATTTCAATAAGGTCAACAGAGACTTTATCAGAGCAGGGCTTTGGAAGAGCCTCAATCAGAACTTAAAATATAAGGTTAAAACTGAGCTTTTGTTGGGCCTGGAGGGATGCTCTGACCAACCTGAGGCTGGTCCCAAGCAATGGCTGCAGTGCTTATGGGAGGGTTGGACCTAGTAGCCAGTGTGTGGGGCAAGGGTTGTGGGGAGTAGTGGTGCTGTGTAATACGGTGTCCACCTTTCTGAACTAAAATTGCTTAATAAACTAGGCGTGCACAGGAGTGTTGGTATGGTGGCTAGGGCTGGCTGTGACACTTCTGGCCTTCCTCCCAAAGAATGCCGTGCTTTTGGGAGGGTGGTTTTGTGGAGTCACCCATGATAAAGCCGTCAGCCGCCTGGGCGCTGCCCTGTGACCCGTTCTCCTGTCATCCCCTCCTCCCAGACGTACCCTTAACCCTCATTCACAGTTACTGCGGCCGGCGGACGCTCCCGCGTTGCCCCATGATGATGCGGGAGCTGGGCGGGGCTGCGGGAGCCCACGTCACCCCTCGGGCGGGGGTACCGCCGGGAGCTGCCGCTGGTTCCCTGGCGCCGGGCTCCCTCTTGCGGCCGCTCCGGCGGCGGAGGATGCTCGGATCCCGGAGAGGGGCCCAAAGTCCTCTCGTGCCCTGCCTCGGGAGCAGGTCAGCGCGGCTGCATGAGCAACCCGCCGTCCTGTGGTCCCCGCCCTCTGCGGGGGCATCACCCGCCCACAGAGCATCTTCCAGCTGTTGGGATTTAGGTTGAAGTGCCTGCAGCAGGGCTGGGCACAAATAGTGACAGTTATTCACCTTCACAGACTCTGAAGTTCCTTGTATTGCAGCACCCATCCTTTTTTCAGGTTGAGTGCCTGCATTAGTGTATTTTTGCTGAGCACAACAGCTGCTCTTGCAGTGAGTTACACCAAGAGATCCCTGCAGGGAGGCACCTGCACTCTGAACTTCCTACAAGGAAGTTTACAAAACGGCTTCTGTCTGTTCCCCGTGCCTTAGCATTCCCTCTTGGCAGTTACTCTCCCAGTCTCCTGCAGCCGCTGTTGGTCAGGGTGCTCTGAATGAATTTCCTGTGGTCCTGCACTACCTCTCATGAAAGAGCTCAGGCACAGGGTTTTAGTCCTATCACGTCCCTTTGCCATAATAGATAAAAGGTGTCTCTAATCAATGACTTCTTTGGCCTGAGACCACTCAACTTCCTGTCTTCCCCAGGGGATTGCTCACCTCCCCTGCAGATACCAGAGGTAGAAGTCTGGGGGCAGAGAAATTCAGCTGAGATGAGCTGGGCTTTGTACCTCCAGGATTTGGGAAGAGCTTTCCAGCTATGCTGTAGCTGGATGCAAATATTGAGATTTAGCATCAGCTGAGGCTTGGACTCTGCCTCTGGGAAGCTCTTCCCCTCTGTTAACACTGTGACAAAGAGAAAGCCATTGCCTACTCTTGTGTTTGAGCACCTATGGCATGCCATGGCACAGCCACAGAATTAGTTCAAGCACCCGTTAGTTACCCTGAGAGGGTCTCAGAGGACCTTTTGTTCCAGAGGATGCTCTCCTGTTTGCTGTTGTCTTGGTGGCCTGTCCAGATCCTGATAATCGCTCTGGAGTGATCCAGGCTATAGCGTTATCTCTCTAGGGGTTAGCAGGAAAAGGCTACCGCTCTTGTGAGCTGATCAGGGAGATGGAGGGGAGAGAGTGCAGTACCTGAGGTGGACACTGGATGCTGCCACAGACCGGGTGGTTTTAGCAGTGGTACCGTTTCTGTTCAGTGCCGCTCAGCTTTGAGTGCTTCTGGCAGCGGGCCGTGATTCCTGTGGGCTTTTCTGCAAACCCTCAGCTTCTGGAGTACAATGATCAGGTGATACCTAAACTTCTACCTTCCTGAATATGTATATATATATATATATAGAGAGAGAGAGAGAGAGAGAGCCACTCTCAGCATTATTTATGCTTATTCATGAGGTGAGATAAGGTCATTGCTGTCTCCAACCTCTGTAAAGCCAGTGCAATCCAGCAGTTGCACATCAATTGGCTCTGGCAGAACCTTTAGCTCAAAAGCTCCTGGCTGGTTTCTTTCCCAGCCTTCTGCTACAGTGCTTGTCCCATGCCTAGCCCAAGGTTTCTGCTCAACCCTCTGGAAAGGCAAGATAGGAGGCGGGTATAAAGTTCAACTGCTTCTTGTGGAAGATGGACCAGTACTGGAAACACTGCTCACAAGTCTCCATTTGCTTTCTTACTGCCTAAATAGGCTGATAACTTAGTAATGTTGCTGGTCTCTGGCTTGATTGGAGTTTCTTTGACAGCAGTACTGCAGCTCTTCTCCTTTCATCGTTTATGGAATTGTGCCCTGTACTTGACTGAGTCATGCTCTGTGGATCTGTAATTATCTCTGTTACCTGCAAATCCATTAAGGGATTTGATGCATTAATCTCATAAGGTCGACTGCTCATTTTGTTGTTTTCATCTTGCTGGCTGCCCATACATACCCTCTGCCTGCAGATTGCAGGGTTAACTGCAGGGTGAGCAGGGATCCAGACAAGCACTTCTACCAGCCTGTTTCCTCCTAACTTGCTCTTATCTCTGACCCCCAGTTGTGCAGCCAGGCTCCCAGCACCCAGCTGAAGCTTCAGGACCGGCATCAAGCTGTGGGATTCTCAGTGTACATGCTTCAACACATTTTCCCATGCGTCAGAGAGTAATGAATGGTTCTGCATCAGTGGCGTGAGTTTAACTGGACATCTGTTTTATAGCATCTCTAAGCTGAAAACCAAACTGTTGTGTAACTTGTCCAGGGATTGCCGTAATAAGTGAGTGAAAAGCCATAAATTCAGTGCTGTCAGTGACAATAGTTCCAGCTCAATGATGCATATGTGTACTTCAGTTCCATATAACCAGTTATTACATAATTTTCTAGTTTCACAATTAAATCTACCTAAATTTACTCACTTTTGATCTCTCTCAAGTAAATCCCTTTCTAGGGGGGGTGTTTGGTATTCTTCGGTAAACCAGCAAAACCAATCATTTCAGAAGAAAAAAAATCACTTTAGGTTACTTAAATTCTTAAAATTTAGGACTACTTGAAAGCAGAAATGCACGTACAAAATGCAGTATTTTGGTTCTAATTAAGAGAGTCAATTTTCAATTACTTGCCTGCTTTCTTCCAGCTGCAGCTGCTCACTAGATCCAAAGCAACCCAGTTTAATAGCTTCTGAATATGTTTATCTCAATTAATTTCCTATTGATGGGAGTATCGCTCAGATGTAATTACAAAGCCACATGCATCTGGAGCTCAGAATTTCCTTCTTTCCAAGTGTCAGACACAAATTGTTTGTTTTAATTTGTTACTCTTTTACAGGAGAAGGCTTTACAACAATGTTCTTGTTTAGTCACATCTGTAAGGGACTAATCAGATTTAAAAAAAACCCCATCACTTTATCATTTTTATCTCTGAGGCAGTTTAATACACTTAACTTTTCCAAAAACATGCTCATTTTGGTCCTGATTCAAGGAATATCCATCATTAGGACAGCAGAGGGACCCAAAAGTGCATCAGTTGCACTTCAAGCATGTGTTTCAAACTCCACTCATGCTCACCTACGAAACTGGTCCTGCAGTTTTGACTACTCACAGATGAGATGTTACATACCCATGTATGTGGAAAGAGTTGCCCAAGGAAGTTGTGAGTGCTCCATCCCTGGCAGTGTTCAAGGCCAGGTTGGATGAAGCCTTGCATCGCATGGTTTAGTGTGAGGTATCTGCTTATGGCAGGGGGGTTGGAACTTGATGATCTTAAGGTCCTTTCCAACCCTAACTATTCTATGATTCTGTGTCATGAAGCATAGACTGAATCTAGAAAGCAGGGTAAGGAATTGGTAAGCTTTGCTAAATACAATTCTAGAGCCATCTCAGCTTGCTCTAGGAAGTCAGAATCTTCTGGGGTGTTGCAGGGGAAGCAGGGGACATAGCTCAGGGTCAGTGACCATGGAGGCTCTGCTCCAGGTCACCCAGTCCCAGGCACACAGCCAACCCTGGCCTCTGGTATGGTAAAAATAAGAGCTGCTCTTTCCTGATATATAAACACCTTGGGGGATAACGGTGGGTGTGTAATTTCAACTAGACAGTTGAAAGAAACCACAAAACACAATTTTCAATCAAGTGTTAGTGGTGCACTTCTTTGCTGTGCCCACCAGCCCACCCATAGCACCAAGAGCTTTATGCAATTTGAGAACAGGCTCCGTCTGACTTGTACCCACTGTTCTCAATAGAAATGAATTGGTGGGAAAACTACTTGCTGGGAGAGACGAAGAGATTAATGGCATGGCATTGTATGTGTCTGTGCAGCAAGGAAACATGCCAAGCTCTGCACAGACTACTGAGAGCTACGTGATCATCAAAGTGCTTGCGGTATCAAAGGAGCATCATAGGATCTCCAGAAATGAGCAAACTTCATAAATAAGCATAAATAATGCTCAGGGATGTATGAGAAAGCTCATAGGTATATAAAAAGTTAATTTTGAAATCCTCTGTTATAAAACACCATCAGGAAAGGGCTGCTGTATCAATGGTGAGGTTGAGGCCTTGTGTGGTTATTGAGGATCTAAGAGATAATGAGGGAAAATACAGCTGGGCTGGGAAATAAAGATCCAGCAGATAAAGTCAGAATCACACTTAGCACTGTAAGCCATCAGAGCCATTTTTCTCCATTCGCTAGGAAAACCTAACTGAACAGAAATTGTTCATCTCTTGCCATGAGGCAATCCCTTTAGACCTTGAGTCTTTTGAGTCGTTTATATATAAAACATGTCCTGATTACTGAGAAGCCATTTCAGAGCACAGATGTCAGCATAGTACTAGGGTAACTTATGGTTGTCACAAGATATTGCTAATATTACTTACACAAGAAACTCATAATACTTGAAAGATGTACCTTGTCTTCTCCAGGACAGATCAGTATTGTTCTTTTCTAGTCCTGTAATTCTCTCTCTCTCAACATTTCCTTTTCACTGAAATCTTTCTCCATCTATCCCCCCAGCCAAAGTACTTCATCAGCCACCCTGTGCTGGATGTAGTGGTTGTCAGTGCCAATAATGGCTGGCATCCACTATGAGGGTTGCAATGTCAATAGTGAAATGTCAGGGGATTGTGCCCTCTGACACTTGTTCATTCAGCATTTCTTGTTTAAATCAGCTTTAATGACTCAGAAGAACTGTGTACTTTACCCTCTGGAACACAGTTTTTACCACGGCTTCATCTTATTGATAGAAAGTATTCAGCACTTCTTCCGTCAGTCTTAAATACATCCTGAACAGACGGAGTGGAAAATTGTCTTAAACCCTTTGGCATCCACTTGCTGTCAGTCGGATGTCAAGTCAGGAATAAAAATTGGCAACTAGCTGTAGATTTCACAGTCATGCAGCAGGATTTGTGGAGCTGAATGTGCAGTTCAGTTCTTGGCTTCAGCTGTCACTCCGTGTACCTCCAGTGATGAGCATTCATGCCACAGTGAGACATTAGAGTTGTCAGATATCCAGAGCTTACAGAAATAACTTCATTTTAAAATGGACTGTCTCTTTTGATATGAATAATCAGACAGAACAATATACAAAATGCTTGACATGTACTGGGAGCCCGCTACAGTCTCTGACACATGAAAATATTTGGAATATTTCAGACTCCATTTAATGCTTCTCCAGTTTTTCAGCACAGTAAATTACAAACTCTAAGCCACACGCTCCCTCTGATGATGCTTGAAGCCTATTTCTTTTAACAAAGATTGTGAAAGCCACTGATCAAATGCTTCTAGGGAACCTCAACAGAATCTAAAAGGAAACCGAATGTTAACAGGAAATGAGGCTTTAAACTTTGCTGTTGATAGTTATTCCCAAGGATCAATTACACTTTGGAAATACAAGTAGGTCAGAACTGCCTTCCATATCAGAAAGGAGGAACAGAAAATCAGCAGATATTGGGCTTCCCAAGTGCACTCCCTTTAGCATCTGATGATGTACTTGTTCATGAAGCTGTTTAACTCCTTTCTGAACCTGCTGATGTCACCTGCCTCCACAACCATGGCAACAAATTCCAGGAGACTGGCCTGCTGCTCTTAAGCCACTCTCCTGTTTGTCTGAGTGACCCCTCACCCCAGTACTGTCGGATTTGATGAACATAAGTTTTGCACTTGCCTTATCCACAGCTTCATGATTTTATACATTTCAATCATAGAATCCCAGACTGGTTTGGGTTGGAAGGGATCTTAAAGTTCATCTAGCTCCAACCCTCTGTCGTGGGTAGAGACACCTTCCATTAGACTGGATTGCTCAAAGCTCCATCATGTCTCAGTCAAGTAAATCACTGCAGTTTTTTTAGAAGATAGCCAGTAAAATACATGTTTCCTTTTTTTTTGTTGTGGGAGAAAAAAAAAGTCAGATTGCAAGACTAGTCTTTAAACATACAATCTGGTAAGGGAAACAACATTAGTCATAAAAGACATAATGACTTGTCAGCAACAGCTATGTGTTACCATCACATTGAGATCCCACTCTCACGTATTCCAGCTCAGCTTATAAAATATTTGAAAGGGGAGTGCACATCTACTTGTACTTTGAAATTCTGGGATGAAATCCCAGTGTCAATTAAATTAAAATCTTTTTCAAAATGTTCCTTGTACAAAGCAGAAGAAAGGAGTATCACTCATTCACTGTGAAATTCCTGCTTGTATGCCAACTTTCAGTGAAAAGATATGGGCACATGTTGAAATACATTCCCTTGGTTCAGTCTGCTCTAACACAACAAACTCTGTAGGTGATCCAAGTGCAGTGCCTTGACTTCTTTCAGTTGCTTAAATTTAAAGGTGTTCTGTCTGCCACATATCAGTCCTATATCCCAGCATCTATGCTACTGCTGCTTTCCTAGGTAAAGGATCACTGTTCTAACCTCAATGACTGATCTGCCCTGTTACATACATGAGTGAGGCAGCCTTACAGTCCAAAACCCAGCTTTAGGAGACAAAACTTTGGATATTCACTTTCTATGCTTACCTAAAACAAAGACTTTTTCGCATCAGGTTTCTGGTTTACTAGTTTAAAACGGTTTGGGATGACACTAAATCATGAAGAGCAGCAGAAAAGAAACTATATTTTCTGACAGGTCATTGAGCTGGAGCCTAACATGCTCACCTCATTTGTGTCTGCTGTGCTGGCACTCTGACATTTGCTGTCAAGGTTTCTTTCCTGGGAGGCAGAGGCACTTCAGTGTCTGACACCGCTGCTCTAATCTGCAGTGGCACATACCAGTTTCTTACTTAACCGCAAAATCAGTGTCTCTGGAATCCAAAGAAACCCCCTCAATCCCACTGCCCAAAATCAAGATTATCAAAAGCTTCTGTATTATGCAAACTGGATATCTAAGACAGCACAAGACACATGTTATGAAAAAGGTATTTATTATTTACACAACTGCTATAGTTCCTTAAGAACAATATATACCATTTTTATTTGAAAGGGTCAGTCTTCTTTCAAATACATGAACTGCATAATGCACAAGTGTTGGTAATGCCAAACAGCAGTCACATCACACTTCTATAGTGCAGGCGTAAGCAGCGCAAGTAAATGATATTTTAAGAACAGTATGGCTGAATATTGTATTTAAACACAGTGTTTGCACTTTGACAAGATTTAGCTAGAAGAGAACAAGGGTTTTGTTCATGCTTTGTTAGGAATGTGACTTTCCCATCTGAGGTTTAAACCCTTTATCTGACATATGAGAGTTTTTCAGGCAGACTGCTTTTCACTTACCAAATAAGAGTGGGTTTCTCTCCCTCAAACTTCAATCTTTTGTTTTCCAGTAAACACTGCTTTATAGTACAAGTTCACACACTGGGGTAAATTGGCCACAGAGGTGGTACTTTCCCATCTTACTGTCTTGCACAGAGAAACACTGACATACTAATACATACCAAACTTAGACAACTTGTAATTTATAGACTTAAATACTGGAATGGGAGAGGGAGACTGTTTCTAAAGACGGAGGGAATAGAGGGCTTATGCAATTCATACACCGCCAAGGTTGGCTCCTTACTCAACTTTTTTGGTCTAAATATTTGTTTTTCTAGTTTCAGAATGGTTTTGGTCTTTAATGGTTATGGTTGTACTTCAGCAGCAAAGGAGAGGAAAGTATTTTAAGTAGTAACACCAGAACTGAATGCAAGAAAAAGTAACTGACTTGTTTCTCCCACTTTGAGCTTATTGCTGTGATCTTTAAAAAAAAACCAAAACAACCCATAACCAACCAACTGGAAGACCAAGTATAGCAGTCATTCTAGCATTGGATCCAGTGTCCAGCACTATTATACTCTAGCGTAAAAGCAAGGAAAAGTCCAATGATCTTAGTTATGTTCCCTTCAATTCAGTGCCACACAATTTTATTAATGTTATTGTCCTTGCTTCTTTGAAAGATACCTGAAAGAAACAAAAGTACAGTTTTTCACAGGCACAAGTATATCTAGTACGTCTTATAAATTCCAAGTACAAATCTGCTTGCTTTTCTCACTAGGAATCCCCCTATTGATAACAAAAAAATAGAAATGTGACCAATACTACTTATGATTTTATTTTATTTCAGTGTTCTTGCAACAAAGTTAGGCTCTGTTAAGGGGTTTTTTTGGGGGATTTTTTGTTTGGTTTTTAGCAAAAGGGAGGAAGGAAATGAAAACATGTTTCATTCTAAGATGTTGAAAATTACGTCAGTTGGAAAAACAGCTATTATTCTTCAAGATAAAAAGACCCATTAGATATGGCACTCTTTCAAATACATTCAAGACCTGAATGAACAGTCATCTGGAATAACCTGAAAAGAATGGCCCTCCACTAGCTTCTTTAGAGGATCTGAGTTACTCTAAAATGCCTGTTTTTCGATCTCATAGTTCTGCTACTACTATAGCTGGAGCAATTGGTTTATGTGGTGACACTGAAGTCTTTGCAAATACTCCAAAACAAAAAATCCAACCAGTGTGAAACATCCAGTGAATTTCACTGCTTTTAAAGTGTAACAATTGACTTCTTGTTTTAATCAGAAACAAGAAAGAAAATGGTATCAAGTTTGCAAGGCTGCTCTTTTAAGCAGTGAATGAGCATTTTTTGATTGGTATATCGCACTCGCTTTTCTTGCGTGTGTTGTAACTTCAGGCTGTTGCATGAAACCATCAAGAATTTTGCACAAACACTTTAGCTAATCATTCTCTAGCAAGAACTAGGATGCTTCCTGGTGCCCTAATCATTTGGAAAACTTTAACTTATACTTTGGATCTGACGAATACTTTAACACCACACCATAGTGCCTCAGAGTCACACTGTAACACCCCAAACCTCTGAAGTAACCACCAGAAAAATTGCCTTGTTACAAAGGACTTGAGATCTGAACCGACAGCCTAACTTTGTAAGGGTGGGAAGAGAGAGATTTCCAGGGACCAAATTCCTGCAAATGTTTTTTTTTCCCTTTAGGAAACATAATTGCTTCAGTTGAAAACTATCTTCAGACTTGAATGCTGGAGAAGTATGGAAAAAAGAAAAAAGCTCCATTCTGTCAAAATCCTTTTAGGGAAGCAGCCCAAATATTATAACCTTATTAAAACTGCACTCAAAGTAAAGGACATTCATAACTGTAAGCGATGTCAAAGTTCACCAGCTCAGATGTTTCCTATCATTGTACAGACAATCTCAAGCAAAACACAGTGGGGTCAGGGACAGAAGGAAGAACTGATTTTGACTTTATTCTTACCTTTCCCAATGTTTGTGATTCAGCTCCAAGAAGTCATCTAGTTTTGCTATTTCTTTGAGGTACTGAGTGAGCTTTAGAAGCTCCTTGTCTTTATCCCGATTTAAATGTGCTTTCATAAAAGGTCTTATCTATACAAAATAAATCAACTGGGTATAACCATTTGCTCAAAGGAAGAAAAATGCTTTCAATTCTCTTTCATTAAAATAATTAAAACTAATTAAAATATTTTCAGTACTATTCCAAATTATAACTTCTCTCGGGTAACACAAAGTGAAACCTTTTCCACTAGTGGCCATATCCGATTTGTCTTGTTATTCACGCACACTGGACTATAGAGACATGCCCACAAGGAAGAAATTTCTTTTGTCTTGCACTTCACGCCTTCCCCTCCCAGCCAGACAGAAAGATAAAACGATCTGGAAGGGACTGCCACACTTTGTGATAGGATTTCATACATATTTTTGCAGGAGACATGAGGGGCTTTCAGCTCTACTTTGACTTGTGTGGCATCACTGGAACCAGATGTGCTTTTTTCAACAAAAAGCCTTTGACTACAATCATAGCTTCTGTGAAAAGAGATGTCAGAAATAAAGCTTATCTGACAACTGTTTTCAGCTTAGAATACATTATACCTGTGCCTTGTTTTCGTGATTCAATGCTCTTGTCTGCAGCTCTGTTAACATTTTGACAAACATCTTTCAAATCTGAGCTACAGGGCGCATTCTGAATAATCCTCTCCCAGTGAGATATTTATTTTCTGAATATAACCACTATTGAGATTGACCATTGCATATGTCAATGGTGCCTGTCAGCAATGCCCAGCTTGATTATAGTTCACAGGTGTAATTTAAGCAGAAATCATGTTTTTCTTGATTTTCAATAGTCTCTTCAAAGCTCACTTAATAGTGAGACAAAGCTTGTTTAATACTAATGTCAGGGAAATATTAGTGCAGACAAATGGCAATCTAAATAAAAAAAAAATCCCAACATGCATCTTTGCTAGTTAAGAACAGCCTCTCTTTATGATACAGTAAAGTATGAGCAAGTGCTGCTTGAAGTATACAAAAAAGAAGTAAATGAAAATTCCAGTTAAAAATTACCTTGAGTCCATTTTGTGGATTCATTAGGAAGTTTCGGCCAATATCATCAAACATTATAGTATTTTTTTTGCTGTAATATTCTGAAAATTTTCCCCAGATAACACCAAGAGGCTTCACCTGAAAAAATAAGACAACCGAGGTACCTGAGGTAAATTAGATCTGCAGGAGACGACAATACCAGTCTATAGAAACTTGAGTCCACACATGAATAGACGCTTACATTCTTTCACTGAAGAATTATCAGGTAGTTTGGCTTTAATAAGAGATGTGGAAAAGTATAACATAGTAAATACACCCCCAAACCCTCAAAGGAAACCTTTCTATTGGTACTAAATCTCCTTGCAACAGTTATTTATTACTTGATTTGAAAGCAGTGTCATCTAAATGTAGTACTCAAAACACCATGAAATTTCAGTAGAAAAATACCCAAATGCATGCTTCCAAGATTCTTAGTTTTATTGCATGAAAACTTTAGCACAACTTTATTGCTGAATTATTCGAATGGGTATGATAACATGTTGGTTGAATGTAGAAGAAGTTCAGGAAAAAATAGGCACTTACGTCTATAAGTCCTCTTCTAGGAGTGTGCACTGTTATCATGGCAGCGCTGTCCAACATGAAAGTTATCTTGTAGTTTGCATTGGTACTCACTCCAAGCTCCTGCATCACAAAGATTTATTATTAAAGCTTCTAATTGTGATAATTTTATTGCAGTGCAACTGGAACTACAATTATAATGCATTGTTTGTCAAAGTCTGAGCTGATGAGGATCACCAGAGAGACACTAAAAATAGGCATCTGGGAGGTTTTAAATGTTTCTAGCTAATGAGAATCATAAAAGTACAGCATTCTATCATGAGAAAAAAAACTAATAGGATTTTTTTTCAGGGTTTACTATCATAAACTTATCAACTGTCAGCATAAATCAAAGCAATTTTGCAGAAAAGGCAAACACAGAGAGGTCTTGCTTGTACCTTCATGCATAATCTTTCATGAGTTCTGCATGCCTCAACTTCACTAAATATCTATAGCAAAGAGAGCACCTGAGTATTGTCTGCTATTTGTTCCTGTTGTGGTTTGAGCCCAGACAGCAACAAAGTACGATGCAGCTGCTTGCTCACTCCCCCCACTTCCCCTTTCAAGATGGGGAGGAAAATCAAAAAAAGTAAAAACCCCATATTCCTTTGGGTAGTTCAGCTCAGGTGTCCTGGTTCTGCTCCCTCCCTGCTTCTTGAGCCCCTGCTCACTGGCAGAGCACAGGAAACTGGAAAGCCCTTGATGAGGGTAAGCACTACATGGCACAACTGAAACATCAGTGTGCTACCAACATTATTCTCATACTAAATCTAAAACGCAGCACTGCACCAGCCTGTGGGAAGAAAATTAACTCTACCCCAGTCAAAACCAGGACAGCTCCTTCCAGTAAATCACAGCCCAATCGAAGATGAAATATACAGTAACAGTTCATTGTTACCCTCTCTTCCTAAATGTGTCCAAGATAACCAGTGTATCAGAAATCTGCCAATTTGCACTTTAAAGATTTCATAGATCCTGAAATAAAGACTCCAAGGAAAACATAATTTTCAGAAATAAAAAACTCTGATTAGATGAGAGTTCCTTTCAAAAGCTGAAAAGGAATAGCAAAATCTGCTGACATGTTATAACACATATAGCGCTGACGATTTCTGGTTGTGCAGCAGCAGTAATATGCAAAGCTACAGAACAAGGAGAAAATACCCACTGCAACAGCTCTCTTGCAAATATCCAGCCACACTTAACTGATTTGCTTGTATATGAAAAAGTGAATCTTGCAAATGAAAAGAGCTGCCTACCTGGGTCAGTGTCCTGTTACACTGAAATAACTCGCTGTTCTAGACTGTTTGAATTCCTGACACAAATAGATGGTGAGGGATGAAATTTGGTTATCTGATAATCCTCTCTTTTTTTATTGCTGTTCCTGTTTTGTAGTGTAAAACAAGTATTGCTGGAAACGTTGCTTTCTGACAAAAAGTGAAACTTTTAGAGGTGAGCACCCATGGTGCTATCAGTTTAAAGAGAAATAGCAGCTGGCTTCTAGTGGTAGGAATCTCAATTCATCAGGATGCTGGAGTAGGCCTAGAAAGGTTGTGATTCAGTAGAACATGAAAGGGCTGGAAAGGCGACCTAGAAATTTAGTGAGGTGACCAGTGCAGGGGAAATTTTTAACAATGGTTTTCCACAAGGTTGAGTTCTAGCACTACACTAACAGCCACAACATAAATGGAGATAGAACTGCCACAAGGAGTGCAATGTTTGCAAGGTTCAACACCAATTTTACTTGAGCTAGCTCCACTTCATGGGTGATTAAAGGTTCTTATTTCTGAGATCACTCCTCTGTTTAGAAAAAAATGTAGCAATTCATTACTTTGAGGAAGAGAACACTGAAAATGTGCTTTGCTCTGTTAAAACCTGAAAAAACCAAGAGTTAGTCTCTAACAAAGAATAGAGATATAAAAGCTCAGGGTTGGAAAAGTTTTCCCTGAAATGGAAACAAACTTTGATTTACAAGCATTAAAGAAACCTCACCAACCAAAAATACAGCAATTCTTAGTAAGCTCATTAGATTTACAGATAAGCCTGACTGTAAATATGTTTATCACTGGGTCAGCTGTGCAAAACTGGCTAGTTGCCTGATTTAGGTACGGAGAAACTACGGTTGAAAGAGCAGTTCTTATGGATGTTTAATAAGACAGAGGAAGAAACAGAACCTCACAGCTGCAAGAGGTACAAGAGAAATATGAAAAGAGTTTCCTCTTGATAACCTATTCCAACATGCCACATCTGTCTGCTCCTTTAAAAAGAAAAGTATATTACACTCAAGGATTAGAACTCTAGAGGAGAGATGAAAAGAACTGTGAATGCTATGTGACTAATCTCAGTTTCACCAGGTAGTGACTTGTGTTTAGTTCTGCTAAATTTAGCACCTACTGCTGATAGTTTGTGTGGACTTCTAAAATTAGATTTAATCTAGTTTTGTGACAGAGATAATTTAAAGTGACTGAAGATTAAAAACCTTCAGGTTTTGATCCATATGACCAGTTGCTGCTCTATAACGCTGCACATGAGTTGAACTACATGAACAGCTGACCAGACTAGGAACAAATTATACATTTCCAGTCCAACTTACTTTCATTTTAGCTTCAATCCACTTCATATTAGTAGCAGCTGAAACAAAAGAGAGAAAACAGAATCTTTTATCAAATCAAGTCACTGACAGCAAAAAAGAAATAAGCCAAGAAGCTGCTCATATCAATTTTTTACACACAATTTTAGTTCAGACAGATTTATCCTTGTTACAGCTTTTAGGGTTCATTGCCGTGAAGCCAGACTTACTTCATGGAAGTTTATTTTTATTTGGAAAAGCTTATTTCAAATGAACACCTAGATGAAGCACTGCATGCATTTAATCCATTTTCTAGATTAACTGTTACTAACTACAGTCTGCAGGACCGTAAGAAGTGGGCTACACCTGGTTTGAGGAATCATAGTGCCAGTGCAGGATTTTCTTCTGGAAGCAATGATAAAGATATACAAGGCCTGGAAAGGACAGAGTCTCAACATTGCCCACGGATCTAAGGGTATGTGGAAGCACTGTTTCAGACCACAAAAACTATATTTTGCAATACAATTTCAATATTGGGTAAACCCTGCACTGGCTCAAGTCTGTTCTGCAGCTGTAGACAGGAAGTGAAACAGTATGCAAAATCTGTAGACAGGACACTTTAGTTCATTTGGCAGTTCACTACTTATTGCCTGGATTCACATTATTTGTAAAGATAGCTATCAAACAGTGTTTGAATGTTGATTATGCAATTCTGCTACTTCAAGCACTTGTTTGTTTGTACAAAGTCACACTTGGTGTCATGTTGAGCTTTATACTGTGATTAGAGCCATTCATGTGAGAACTATGTGGTGGTTTTTTACATAAAAATTACTGTTTTTCTATAATAGCATTAATAGCTATGTGAACATTCCTCCTGAATGTTAATACTCAACATTCATGTATTGTTTTAGATCTTGTGATTCAGTCTAAAAAGCAATATACAAAATTCCCTCCTGTAGTCTCGGCTCTGACAATTTACAATAAAATCTTAAGTATTGAATATAAAACTTACACCAAATTACAATATCATAATCCTCATATGCAGATGTCAGGAATTCATGAAGGTATGGCCTCATCAGTTCTACCCCAGTTTCAGCACATGATCTGTGATCTAAATAGAATGTCGTAGATAAGCAATCCATTATTAAAGTTTAGGTTAAGTTATGGAAGTTCATTCTTACTTTCCCATCTATCCAGAAACCTAAAGCTTTCATGAAGGAAGCACTGAGGCACTTTAAAATTATGAAGAAACTCATAGCAAACTGCCATTCACATTTTAAAGGTAGAAAGAAGAAACAGAAGGGATATTTATCTTGCAGGTCTTTGATTCTTACAGGTATCTGAAGGCTCAGCTAACAATTAAATTGGAGATCTGTGGGTCTGAATATCTTTGAAGAGTCAAGCCAACTAGTTCATCTGTGTACTTAGAAGAGATATGAAAAAGATTCCTTTAAACCTCATCCAGTAATTTTGTAAACATAGATCAAGCTTATTTCAGACATGCTAACATTGCTTGTTCCAATTAGAAAACTGATGTCTAATTCTGCTAGCAGAAGACCTCTAAATAAAAATGTTAAACTCACTAATAGGTTGAATATTGATCTCAGATTGTAAACAGATCTCATCAAAAAGGAAAGCTAAGGAAAAAGAATAAGACAAGCTTATTACTGCTTACAGTCAAGCTGCGTGACATATCTACATCCCAGAAAACTAAAGTCATAAGGAAAATTCTGGCTTCCAAAGAAACCAGTCTGGCAGAATTTTCAAGTAAAACGTGTTTTTGTGCATTTAGTAACAATGTGGAAATAAAATTTGAAGCTATTCTCCCACGCTGGCCCCCCTTCTCCCCTGCCCCGAAAAATGGACTTAATCAAGTACAGACAGAGATGTCAGTTTACAGTATCTCACTGTCACTGTGATGTCCAAGACATAAATTGGTTGAGAGATTATCTGGACAGAATACTAACTCACTACTTTTTTACATCTTCTTGCAGGAAGTAAATAGTTGCTGCACTAAAATCAACAATATGCAATGTTTAAAATGCCCGATGTTTTTTAAAATATGAGCAGAAGACCCCAAAATATTACAAACCAGAAAAGATACAGTGCAACACACACCAAAGTTACTGAAGTAGATTTGTAAAGCAAAAATCAAGAACTGTGAACTGGTAAATAAACTGACTTCTAAACCAAAACCCACAAGTAGCATAAAATCTCACCAAATAGTGTATAATCAACATCTAGCACCAGCAGCTTTTTTCCTTCTCTAGGAGGGTTCAGAATTTCCACTTTGTATTCTTTAACTCTGCGGGAAATTTTTAGTAGATTTTCTTCCCTAATGTAAGAGTGCAGAAAGTTCCAGTTAATTAAAATGCATACTGAACATTCAATAACAGGGCTGTCTTTTAGTACCTGTAATTCCTAACCTGTTTTCTACTTCCACAACTTCCTCTTCAATATCAAAGTCATTGACAACATCATCGTTATCAGGAGGTGGCCCAAGGACATCTTCCTAGAGGAATAATAATAAGAGATAACTAGGATTGCTGAAGGAAAGCAACATTGGGTATCAAGTTCCTATTACTGCACATTACAGGACAAAAGTACTATTTAACCAAAATGATTTCATTTTATTAGTGGAAAGAATTAGTGAACTATACCAAAGATAGTTCAGATTTGAGAAGTCAGTATCATAATAATAGATTTGTGCTTCAAATCCAGGACAATGCAGGAGTTTCAGGAATACACTGCTAGCAGAGTTCCGCAGAAAAGCTTTATGCAAAGAAATAAATACCAACAGACATCTACTGTAATACTATTTTTCAACTGATTTTAAATGTTGAATATTCCAATAATCATAATTAGGAGACCTATAGGCATTTTTTCTTGTTTAAGTTAATAAACAATTAAAATATTTACCAAACTCTCTTCACGAGTGCCCATCATCATAATTTTAGTATTTGGCTTCAACTTGAGAGCTCCAAGCTTAACATCATCATCAGCAGGTTTGCCTATAATGCAAGCACATAATTGCTTCTTTTTTAATGGCGTAGAGAGATTTTAGAAAACTGTTGAAACTTTTCATGGTTAATTGGAACAAGCTACCCCTCTAAACACCAGAACACCCAAGCTGTATTTTCACCTTTTTCCATATACAGACACATTGCTGGTCTGGCTTGCAGCAATTTAACTTCTTTTAACACACATTTGCAGCATTTCCATGTCAGCCATCAAAAAATGACCAGGTAGATGAATCAATAATAAACTACATCCTGTGATGTGTAACATTTCTAGATGACCTGTTAGTATACACATCCTGGCTAGGTTTAAAGGATGTTCGTCCTTGAATGTTTCAGGCATATCCACAACAAATAGCAAGTACGAATAATTACCCTTCATTTTAAGTCCAAGTAGTTTTTGACGCTCTGGTAACACTCCAGTAAGGCCTTTAAGAGACTGCTTCAGATCCAACACTGTGTCTTCTTCTGATAGAGAGGTTATTGTATACTCCTGTCCACCCCATTTTATTATGAGAGGGAGAGACATCCTGGAAGCATATGTTCAGTATTATTTTCTGAAAGATCTACTGCAAGAGGAAAACACAATGATCATGTAAGGAGGAAACAGGAGAACTGCTCTTTTCAGGAGACAAACCATACAGTGTATTTAAAGTATTTTTGATCTTTCATTATGTTGTACATCAAAGAGCCATTTGTTTTGCATAAGCAGATAATAAACATGTTGATTAAATGCTGAAACGAAGGGAGAAAGAACAGAACTAAAACTGGGACTCCGAGTTCCACTTCAATGTACTTAGCAATGCCACATTCACTATTTGCTCCAGCTTATGCTCATTTGCTGTGTGTTTCATGCAGGTACAGCCTGTTCACTGCATAACCAGCACCCAGGCAGAGTACTGCAGTATCATAAAAGTCATTTCAATGTTCCGAAATGTCCTCTGCAATAATTATACAACTGAACCAGCCACGGCTATCCTCACATGTGCAACAACAAATGGCAAATGTGAACTACGTAAAATATATAAACCCATAAACACAGTTCTGAAGCCAACAGTTCATTTTTAGCACTGGTTTTCTCTGATTGCTTTCACTGTGCAATACCTGCAGTAATACACACCCCAGGTCACATCTCACTGTAGCAATATCAAAGTAGGAGTTTGAAAACAAAGCCAAAATACACACCTACACAATGCATTACACTGTAAGAACTGCACTTTCACTGCAGTGCTTACAAAACAACCATAATTATACTGTCTTTAACTTACACAGCACCGTTTATACAAACCGTATTTAATAGTTTAATCCCACATTAAACACAGCAGAAAACCGGGTTTTCTAGCTTCGTGCAGAAGAAAAAAGAATGTGTTTCTTTTCTATTGCAGCCTGGAAACAGAGAATTAAGGAGATAGAAAGGTACAAAAAGGCTGTTACAGACTGTCAAAGGATGCAAAAAAGGCCTCTGCACCACTAATGGCAAGATTGTCCTTAAAAGACTGGTACTCAAGAACAAGAGAGAGCACACCTGTAGAAAAAAACCTTGTGAGGCTATCAGCCTTCAAGGAATACATTACACCAGGAAATACAGGTCCAGCAATTCTAAATAATCTCAGACTCCAAATCCAAAATTCTTATTCCTCTCTCTCTCTAGCATTGTATTCTCAGATGTTACCTGCTCTCCAACAAAATACTTCTCATTCACACAGTACAGCCTATTAGAAATGAACAAGTAATAACTCAGGTGTACCCATGAAGCTCAGAACAGATGAGAAACAGACAGGCTAGATAAAACCTGCTTTCTGGGGACACTACAAGCCACATCTCTACACTATTCCTTCTGAGAGCCTTGAAAACAAATTGAAGAGGAAAACTGGTAACAGAAAAATGAATTCTTTTTCTCACTCCCCTTTCTCTCCACCCCACCCCCCCCCCCAAAATTCCCAACTCAGAAAGGGACCTGGTATTACCCAGTGAAAAAACAGACTCATGAAAAAGAGGTCCTAGAAGTACCAAGAAATTCATCTGAGGTTCAGACTGCAAAGCATCAAGCAAGATGATCATCATAAGTTACCCCTCTCCATAATCCTTAGACTAAGTTTACACAATAAGAGTTTACTGTCTGTTTTCTCACCCGTACCACACACTTCAAATCACTCTGCAAGAAAATGCACAGGGCAAGAACTGTGAGAAAACTTCTCAAGTCTCTGTCCAGTGCTAAACTGAAAAGATCATCCCTCCAAAGGTAACCACCTGCCCAACACCTGTCCTTACTGAATTACAGTCCTATTGGGATGAACGTCATCAGCAACACCAAGCAGAAATGATACCTTTATCCAATGCCAAAACGCTAAGGGACTAAGTGTGATCACCAGAATCGATAATTAGAGGAAAATAGATGAGGAACAGGGAAAGACACAAGGATTTTCAAAGTTTCTACCATCTGGGCGGGATGCAATGCAAAACTGAAGCTCGGTTTGGTATACTACATCTTCAGAGCCCTAACCATCAACAGCCTGCAGGTTGGAAGGTCATTGGGTTAGAGAAAGTGCTAAAGTTATGTTGCTGTGGTTAAACTGTTGCGTTACGCCACTTGTCTTGGAATATTTAAAAGAGAAACATCCGCATCTTTCAGTTTCATTAACCAATATCAACCATAACAACCCCAGACACGGGCTGCGCGATGCTGCAGGCGGGACTGCAGCACTTTCTACCACCCCGCAACAGGTGGCGAGACGGGGTTTTGAATCGAAGCTGCTCCGGATCAGCCACCACCGCAACCGCGTCCCTGGACAGCACCCGCGAATTCCCAAGATGAGGTTCGCTGCCCCAAGCCCCGGTTCGGAGCTCTCCGGGCACCGACACGGGGCGAGGCGAGCGAGGAGCCCCACACGCTGCTGCCGGCCCTGGGGAAGCTGCTCCCCCCCCGCAGACATGGGGTTATCGACCCGGCCGAGACAAACGCCTGCGCTTGGCCCCCTCTATCCGCGACCGGCCCTGCCTCACCCCGGCCCACTAAAGCCCGGCCTCCGCATCACACGGACGGGCTCGGGCCCAGACCCACCGGACCGTCCCGGCGATCGAGGTCGCGGCGGCGCTCCCGCAGCCCACCGGGTCGCAGTGCCGCTGCCGATCGCTGCCCGCACCCCACCGGGTCGCAGTGCCGCTGCCGATCGCTGCCCGCACCCCAGGCAGCGCGACGAAGCCCCTCACCCTGGCAACGGAACCGGCACCCTCCCGCGATTCGCCGCACCGGAAGCGGAATTGGCGCCCACCGGAAGCGGCGAGAAGGGAGGCCCGGATGGGCGCGGGTTTCCCGCTGGGTGAGTGGTGGTGGGGAGGGAGGAGAGATCTTGTCGCTGTTGCAGCCGGCAGGCGGTGAGGCGGATGTTTCATCTTATACA
Source organism: Agapornis roseicollis (assembly GCA_002631895.1). Taxonomy (NCBI): domain Eukaryota; kingdom Metazoa; phylum Chordata; class Aves; order Psittaciformes; family Psittacidae; genus Agapornis; species Agapornis roseicollis. The sequence continues at coordinate 208,215 of NDXB01013878.1, forward strand.
CCCGCCTGAGGAGAGCTCCTCGGGCTGCTCCTGCCCGGTTTACGCAGGAAATGATGGGTTTGTGAGGTAAAATCCGCGGTAGCCGCGGCCGGGCCCCCGCGCTCCCCTCACTGGCACTGTGATACCGAACCGGCTGGAGCCCGGTAGGACATGGCCTAGGCCTCCGGAGAGCGCTGTGGAGGGAGCTGCTGTGTGCGGCGGTTGCTCCTCCGTGTGTTTTTCTCATTACTAACTGAAAGGAGATTTCCTGCGGCCGGGGATCCTGACTCGGTGTGCTCTTGCCTCCTAAGTTGACTCTGTAGGCATGTTGTCTTACCGGGTCTGTTGAATCAAGGGTCACTGCTCAACTGTGTTGGGATGCTTGGGCTTCAGCTGCAGTGGTTTTGTGCATGGACGTGAAAAAGGAACAATACGTTTTGCACAAAGATGACCTGTACTCGGTATTCTGATTTGCAGAAATAGTTTGAAGGAAAAAAAAACCAGTTCTGCGGTGAAGTCTTTTTTTCTTCCAGATGTGAAATAACGTGGAAGTGATGCAGACTGCAGTCTTGCTTAGGATCAGTAAAGAGAGTGTTAAATTTGAGGAAGGAAGTGAAAGTTTAGATCTTCTGTCATCCTGGGTCTTGCTCTGTGGAGAGGTTAGCTGATTCTTCTCTGTCATTCGGTGATAAATATGGAAGGGAACAAGAGAGCAGAGGTGAACACCCGTGCACCAAGTACAAGTTCCTTTACAAGGTCTGCTGTAACTTCTAAGAGCTATTCCTAGTGTAAGTAAATCTTGGTGAAGAAGTGCAGTATAAACAAAAACTGCATAGAAGCCTGATTTTTTCCCTGAATTGATACAAATTCAATGCATTTTCTCTCTGGATATGTATTTGAGTTCTGTTCTATATTCAGTTTTTAGCATAAAAGCATATTGGTTCCAAACGACTGGTACAAATTGGAGACTGCTGCAGTGACTGTTCATGTCAAGTTTAGCTTCTGACTGCACTTAAATCCATGTAAAACCAGTCACTATGTGCATATCTTGGTCATGAAGGGTTTGCTTGTAATGGTACACAGTTGTCCTCTGCACAGAGGCAGCGCATTACAGTAGTGCTGGAAAGCTTCCAGAGCTGCAACTCCTAATTAAAGTCACACCCTGTCATGAAACTATGCACCCTCCAGGCCTGTTTGAAAATTCAAGCTATGAAAATGATCCATAGTGTTACCACTTCCCTGGAATCTTTTTAAAATATATTTTAATTACTTTCTGCTTCACTTTTAAAAAGCTCTCTTGAGGAGGCAGTAGGGTTTGGTTGGGGTTTTTTTCCCTGTTTGACGAGTAATATGAAAAAGTATAAGTATTTATGCATATTTCATTTCTGATATGATACTGGTATTTTAGTATCTTGAACTATGACTACGATTTCCTTGTGCTAGGCACTGTTGAAAAGTGCTCTGATCCTGCCCACATTCATGTGGCACAGACAAATGTGTCCTTTTAGCTGTGAAGACGCATGGTGGTGCTCAATGCTAACTGTAATAAGGGTAAAGTGGTACAGTAATTTGACTAAGGCTGTGTAATTATAGTTCAGAGCCCAAGCAGCATCATCTTTTCTTTGTACTCAGAGTTTGTTTTATGGTGGTATTCTGGGTTTGCACTGTGGTAAAGTAGCAGAGCAAGAAGAAAGGAAAAGCAGTGGGGGACTTTTAAAGCAAATGCATGTTGCCCTTCACCTTGATGTGCATTATGTCCTGGGATGCTCCAGGGTGAAATAAAATGAATGCATGTCAAACTGATGCCTTCTGGATCTCTTCCAGTACCTAATGTTCACAGCAAGTGTTTTGAGAAATATGCTTCTGTGTATAACTGCTGAAGCCCAGGAGCTCATCTCCTAAATTTCTATTCATCCTGCATGTAGGAGCAAAATTCCTACTAGCAACTCTAGGGGATGCTAGGTAAGAATCCCTTAAAATCATCATTTAAAGTTCAAAACTGTATGGAAAGATCGAAAAGTTGTTTTGAGATTTAAGAGAAAGATTGTCACATCTGTATGGGATCTCACGAGTGAGAAAGCACACAATGATGGCATTGCCAGGCTGAGAGATGCTAAATAGTCGTTCTATTCTGTGACTTTAATGGTGGAGAGTCAGTGCAGATGTTAATGTGATGCAAGCTGTGAATGAGCCACATCCGAGATTTCAAGATTCTGCACCTTTTTTGTTTTCCTTTCTCCAAATTGCATTTTTGTTTAGAAAACTCATTTGATTATACCCCAGTCTCTTTACTGCAATTCTAAATTGAACCCATGTTAGGAAAAAATCTAGAGCAGAGCCCATGTTCTCCATAAGGATCAGAAGAATCCTTAAAATACACTGTGGTGCCAGTGTATTTTAATCTGTGTTATGCTTTTTTGTTTCCTTTCATGACTGTTTTTGCTATTATTTACTATATTATTTACTATAGCAGCCTTCCAGTATCTGAAGGGGGCCTACAAGGATACTGGAGATGGACTTTTCATCAGAGATTGTAGATACAGGACAAGGGGTGATGGGTTTAAAAAAGGGGAAGTTTAGGACAGATATAAAGAAGAAGTTCTTTACTGTGTGGGTGGTGAGGCACTGGAACAGGTTGCCTAAGGAAGTGGTAAATGCTCCATCCGTGGCAGTATTCAAGGTCAGGTTGGACAGAGCCTTGGGCAATATGGTCTAGTGTGAGGTGTCCCCCATGGGAGAGGCTTGGAACCAAATAATCTTAAGGTTCTTTCCGATTCTAACTATTCTATGTTTCTGTTTCTTACAATACTTTTCTTACTTCTTCCCAGTTTCTCTTCTCTTTTCATAATTTGTTCTAAGGAGGCAGTAAAAGCAGTGATGTCCAAGAATGTCAGATTTTTCAAGTCTGTAGTGTCTAAGCGGTTCCAGCCCAATGCAGATGCATGTGCTAGCTGCCTGTGCTGCTCATGACCACTTCAGTGTTCCACATCAGGCAGCATGGTTTACTGGACACTGCCATCGCTGTGCCCTAGCAATGTAGCTTTGGAATGCAAACACCAAGAGCTGAATTTCCAGTGCTCAGTAATGTGGTGTGCTTTAACAGCTGCCAGCTCTGTTACAGACATGGCAATCTCTCAAGTTTGAAATGAAACCCATTTTCAAGTTATCACTAATACAATAAGACTCTGTGTCAGCTTCCTTATCAGTAAAGTGAAGGTTAGAATAATATTTATATAGTTTCATCACAGCAGGTTTTTCAGGATTATTTAGTTAGTGTTGGCACCGTGAGATGCTATAAATACTAGATGCTCGTACCAGTATACCGAATGATTTCCACTTTCTGAATGCAGCTGTTATTCTTCTGCCACTATTCAGCCCAATTATTTTTATTTTATTTACTTCAATTCTTTGTATTTTAGATTATGCCTCACTGGCAAGGGATCTCGGGAGAGAACTGTGATGCTTTTGTTTGCTGAACAAAACCTGATTCATCACTTTTCTTACATCACCACCCAGCTCTCCAGCATCTCAACACAGAGATTGGTATGGCTTCCCTTTAGGTAAGTTGTAAATCACAGCAGCTGCTCATTTGTTTGGAGTCAGTGCTTTCCAGTGTTATAAAAGTGGTAAAAATGTATGTAATCATATGAGATATATAATTATCATAGATACTGCGTGTTTCCTGAAGAGAGTGAAAATAAACATGAAATTGAGAAACTGGAACTAGCTGAATGGCTAGAAAAAGCTCTGAAAAGCAGTGAGAATGAGAGGCACAATGAGAGTCGATGAGAAGCTAAGTGATGGGGAGAAATTTAGGAAATAGGATCACAGATAGGGAAAAGCTGGGGAATTTCTGAGATGGGGCTATGGAGTGAGAGAAGGTAAATCAGAGAAAGAGATGCACCAGCTCTTTTGTCCTTTTGTGATCCAGTAATGCTCCCTGTGTCCAGGTATGTGTTTCTGCAGCAATTAAAAGTTTATTCCTTCATGTAGTGAATGGGATAAAATTGCAAGAAGAGAGCACAAAGGCTTTGGGGGGCTGGCTGCCATCACCATTGTAAGGCATCTGCATGAGGTACCAGATTAGGTTTTGCAGGTAATCTCAATTCTTGCTTTATTTAACTTTTATCTGACTTGATGCAATTTAACCTACCTGTTAAGATGTTCCTTTGCTTATACATATGTATGTCTGATTTTTTGTTTTTGAAACAATGACTTGTAAAAAGCTTTAAATAAAATTGCCCATGCTACTGTCCACTTTAGGCATGCAGTGTCCTATGTCAGCCTATTTTCCTGCTTTTGAGAATTCTTATGAGGAATTTTCTTTGTAAGCCTTTGGGGTGCTGGCATTTGTCCATCCACACAGACAAATGAAGCTTCCACAATATCTGAACTTGGAGAAGGGCTTTTGAGAGTTTTAATGAGATGTCACCACAGTGGCCCCCATCAGTATTTGGTGCTGATCACTTAATGTTTGGAATCCAAATGCCTCTGTTAATAATGAGAAATAAACAGTCATTGAGTTCAGAATTCTTAGCCACCAGTGTCAAATGGAAGAAAGGCTTTTAAAATTCCAGAGAAATGAGGCAGAAAGTTGAGGTGCTTTTCAAAAGACACGCCTGACAAGCCAGTGGTAACACCACATACCTGCTCTGCCCAATAAGGAATCTGTGCTTTTGTGGAGGAACATATTTTCACAGTTAAATGCTGAGAGATGATAACATGAAGTAAAGGTGGGGTTCATTTCTTATTGTTTGCTTGCAAAGTGAAGCAAGAAGTTTGGTGACTTGCTACAACATTTTCATTATATAATTCTAAAATAGCAAGAGGCTTCCACACCATCTCCTCTAAGTACCTGTTGCCACCTGCAGTTGTAAATATGTATTTGTGTCTTTCTGCTGCTTGCTTTTTTTCTGAGAAGTAGTACTACAGACAGGTGGTGGAATTTGCAGATCCTGCACCATCACCCTGACCTCAATTGGCATTGAACCAAGCCCATAAAGAACAGAAAAGAAGCAACTCATGATTTTTTATTCCATGTATGGCATGCGAAGAGAAGCAAGCCCTAGAAATAAAGCTGCAGTTCTTACACCTGGTATGGCAGCTGGGTCAGGGTCCCTGCAGTAAGAAGCAGAGTACCAGCAGGTGCTGGTGAGCAGTGCTGCAGCACAGCCAGGAACAATGGAGCAACTGGAGGCTGTGAAGCCATTATTTTCCCGTGGACTGCAGTAGTCCAGGGTTCGGAACAGTGTGTTTACCCCAGATACAACAGAAGAATTAGGTGATAGTGGCACAATTAATAAAAAGATTCATAAAACTATAGCTTGAAGCACTTGTAGTTCAGGGATGTGTTAAGTGACAAAGGAGGAAGCTAACTGCGTAGGAAAGCGAGAGAAGCCCTGTGCAGAAGGGTCTCTATAAACCTCATGAGCCTGACTAGAGCAGAGTACTTGTGAGCAATAACCACATGGAGATGCATGTCCTTAATTTGTCTGAACATGTGTATTTATTCTGTCTAAAGAGAATAATTACTGAATTAGGGAATCAGTGCATGAACTGATAGCTTTAAATGAAAAGCTTTACAATATAAAAGCCTGCTATTTTAAAAACAACATGTAGATCTGAAGCTTGTGAAGAATTGTATCAATAAGCTGAGCTCCCCTATGGTGCTGGAGCAAAGGTTTATGTCTAGAAGAACTCCGTCAGTTGTGCCATTTGGGCTCCTTTCTGCTGCACTCCAGCCTGACTGGAGTTAGGGAGAGGACAGGTCCTGGATTTGGGAGAAGCTAACACAGGCACGTTCAAACTGCTTTTCTCTTCTGGTGTTTGGAAAACCTTTGGGTATTCAGACAAGGGTAATTTTGCAAAGCAGAACATGGTTGAACACCCAACCCCCTTATTTTAGTATCTCTACTTCACACAGTTAAAGACATTATGTTGAGGCTACACATTGTTAATACCCATGCCTATGAATGTTCCAGTTCTCATTAGAGATGGATGGAAAAAAGCAATTACAAAGTTGGCTGGCCCAACCCTTGTGAACTACAGGATTTTCCAGTTCAGTGTATTTCCTCATTCCTCACTGCAGCTTTTTTTCTTGTCCCAGACAATGTGGCTTTGTAGTTTCTTCAAATATTAAGATAAAAAACATTATTTCTCTCAAGTCATGATTTTTCCTTAGTATGCTGTGGCTTGGCCATACAGCCTTTACAGAATGGGCCCGCATCAGAGGGACTTCTCATGCAAGGGCTGTGAGCAGAGGGTGTGAGGTTTGAGCTCCTGAACAGCGAGCTGGGCTGTGCTGAGCTGCTGGAGCTGCCCCAGCACAGGTCTCTAGCTGAAAATGTCAGTGCAGACAGACAAAAAGCTCGGTATTTTCTGTTTGATCTCACACCAAAGGTGACTGTAGCTTCCACAGTACACCACTGGAAAAAAGCACAGAGTCAACCGCAGCATTTGAAATCAATGCAGCTTTTTGTGTTCCATAAGGCTAGCGAAGAGTATTATTAAAATAGCAGAGCTGCCTTTTAAGCATCTGCCCAGACGCTACCTCAGATCTTGCTGATCGGCCTTTGTGAGTCATCTTCCAGACTCGCAGCTGCCTGGCGAGACCTCACGTCCCGGGAGGACCCAGAACCCAAACCCTGCTCTCCCCACAGAGCTTAACCCCTACCCTCTGCCTTTTCCGGGGGGTGTTTTAAAAGCGTGGTGCGGGGATAGCCGGCATTAGGGGCAACTAACGTGTGCGCAGCCTCCCTGGCCACATTCCTACACACAAAACAGCGCTTTCCGCCCCAAAACGGTGCTTGCCACTCAAAAAGCACGTTCTGCTCTGTCCATACCCTGCCCCGTTTCCTCACGTTTCAGGTAGGAACAGACCCCGCACGCTCCTTATACAGCTCCACCGCCACCCATCACCAGCGGTCCCGAGCGGGGCGGTGCTGCGCTGCGAGGCGGGGGGGGAACGGGGGGCGGGCGCATGCGCGGAACGGTGGGGGCGCGCGCGCGTGCGTAAGCAGCGGCGCAATGGCTGCCTGTCTGTAAGGCCGTGAAGTGTCGGTGCCCGGAGGCGTGCGCGGCGCTGCCATGGTGCCTCGAGGAGCCGCTCTGCCGCCAGGCACCGAGCCGCCGCCACAGTCATCGCTGTGAGGTGCAGAGCTCCGCCGTGACACCGGGAGCAAGAGGAGGAGGAGGAGGAGGCGGCGCACCCGCGGGCCCAGGTGATTTCCCCACCCCGCCGCCTCGGGCACGCGCGTGCCCGTCCCCCGCCCCTCAGGGCGCCCCTGCACGCACCCCGTTGCTTCACGCTTGTGCGGGGCTACCCCGGCCTCTCCCGCGCGCGGTGACCACCGCCCCCCTTCATCCTCCTCCTCCTTTCGCTCCCCTCCCTCCGCCGGCAGTGGCTCGCTGCGAGCTGCGCGGGGGTTACTAGAGTTCAGAGGCGGCGGAGCTGCGCGGGGCCCGGGGGAGGATGCAAGGGACTCTGCAGCGCCGGTGGTGAACGCGAGGGTTTCGCCGCGCTGGCGGCGGACAGGAAATAAGTCGCCTGTTGGAGAGGGTGTGTGGAGGGTGTCGGAGGGGTGGCCGTAGAGCCTGCATATACGTGTGCTCGGCCTGGCGGCGCGGCTTCCCTCGGGCCCCGGGGATGTATTGCTCGGTAGTGCAGCCGTGACCGAGGTGCTCCCCTGCTCTCTGGGGTCTGGCCTTGCTTTCTGCTTCCTGCAGCCAGCTATCGGTATTCCCACACCGCTTTCTGGGTGTCCATGCGCTGCACACCGTGCGGGTGAGAGGTGGAGCGCTGCCGTGTGCTAGGAGCCGGGCGGGCACTGGGGAGGCCCGGCCATTGCCTGCTGGAGACGGGCCCTGGAGCATATGGTAATGCTTATATAAGAACCAGCCTCCGTGGAGTGAAGAACGGGGCTTGTGCTATCTTTCCTGCTTATGTCATGTTAGGCGATTTTTTGGAGACCTTCTGTAGTCTTTTAAGGTTTGTGATGAGAATTTTCATTTCTTTTTCTGTGAACAGGAGTAGTTCTGGGCACTAAGTATGCTTAGGACATGGTTGCGCTTAGAGGGATTCTTATCTCTTGGCTGCACTGCCCTTTTTGGGGGTGTGTGTGGGCCTGGTGCATAAAGAATGTGACTGGGAGAATGAAGTGGAAAAAAAATGGTGGTTTTTTTTTTTTTTTTGTTTAATGCATGTAGGTTTTGGTAAATAAGGGAGAATAGCAGGCATTATGGGCAAAAGATTGCCAGTGGAAAGGGAGATTCTGGTAACGTGTTTGACTCATAAAAGACATTTGTGATCTTATCCAAAATACGTCCTTTTTAAAAAAACTCTGAAGATGCTGCTGTATTTGTTCCTTTAATTTTTAGTATGAGACTTTCCGTTAACTAGTTTTGTGGATTTGGGACTTGGATACTTGTAGTTAAATTTGTGTTAGGGTTTTTTTGTGTGTGTAAGGCACCCCTAGAGACCGAAGTTAGGAGGGAAAGAGGGAAATAATTTTTAATTACTGTCTTTGATCACTTTTTAGGTTAATGAATGTAGATTTAAATATTGAAATTTATTTAAGGTGAGAGCTGTTAAGCTATTGCACCCTGTAACTTTGGCTTATCTGTAACCTTCGCTTATTTTTGCCCGTTAGCTTAAATAAGGAGCTGTGTAAGAAACTATCTGTTTTTTTCTTTTTTTTCTAGTTAGCCTTAGTAACTATTGTATTCAGCTGCTGGTGTTTGAGCCATAATGTCATGAAAGGCTTTAATTCCTAAACTCATTAACATTAGGACATAGTTGTCTTTGTGACCACCATTATGTGGAAGGATTGTCAAAACATAGAACTGAAGCTTGTCCAAAACACAGGATTCACCTTGTTTATGTCAGTCTTGTGAGGAGCTGCTGATGTTAGAACAACCCAGTTCTGGTGGAGGTATGAATCAAGTGATATGCCTTGGAAGAAGTACAGGGGAATTCCTTCCTTTGGAGATGGTGGAAAGAGATCAGTATCTCACTCTGGTTCAACAGCTGGGCTCCATGATGCAGATGCAGAAGGGCACATTGTGCCAAGAAAATGTTTACAGATGTATTTGTCATGGAAAGTGGTATAAGCCTGCTTAGTGTTTTGTGTTGTGCTCTCAAAACGTTCTCTAAGCTCTTGGCTCTGCTTGAGTTGGTTTCCTCCTTTACACAGACATGCGGATGGCTTCTCTTCCAGTCCTCTGGATCTGTTTATATTTGTATGGTGATTTACTCCCTGAATCCATTTTTAGCTCCAGATACACCTGGCAATGTTTGATGTGGTTATAGAGTGGACAGTTGACTGTCGTTTTGCTTTTTAAGTGCATGTTCATGTCTAGTGCCTTCAGTATGATTCAGAGATTAGTGCCAGTTGCCCTGCTTTTGCTTTTATGACATTTCCTTTCACCCTCAGAGAAGCCCTGCTGCTTTGTAATTAGTTGCATACTTGAACATTCAGAAGTGGGTACTTCATCTCATGGAGTTTTTCTGGGAAATTTTTTGGTTGCATGTCTTGAGTTTGAATATGTTAAAAGGGACTTTTCTCAGTATTTTTACCATTTGTTTGATCTTTCTGTCACAGGAGTCTGTTACTGCAGGAAGCTAAACTGCCTGCTTCACAGGCCTGGGAGATGATGCTTACACACCTCAAGTAGCTAAGGCAGCAGCAGCAATGGGAACTTTATCAGTTATTGACCTAGAAAAATCTTGAAGGTCTTATTTTGTATTTTAACTTCTTACCAGTGAGGTAACTAGTCTTCACATTGCAGATTCTAAGCACAGGCTCTGTCTGTATTTGAAATGGCTAAAAACTAAATGAGCAACTGTGGATAATGAAACATATTTCATCCTGTCATGTAAGTTCATCCTGGTAACACATTTGGCTTGCAGGGTTTTTTGTGAGGTTGATGGGGTCTGCCAGCTTCACTTCTATGGCTAGTCTTCCTGTAATCCATTCTTTGGGGTGGGTTGTCACTTACAGACTGCATCATCTTGGGCTGTCATTAGTGCTCTGTGTGCAGGTCCTCTGAGTATTCTCTCCTCTGCAGAGGCGCTTTGGGATTGCTGCCCAGATTTTCTCAGAATGTGCTGATACAAATGTGGTGAGGCAGGATTGTAGGTGTAGGCTTGCAAACATGGCTGTGATGGCAGAAAAAAAAATGCTGAATAACTAGTTAATAAACCAAACCTGGGACTGGGAAGAAACTATAGAATCAAAAAGGACCTCAGAGCACTTCAGTTTGTGGATTTGATCTTGATTGGTTTTTTTTTCCCTGAGGATTTATTTTAGTTGAAGGTATGAGTTATATTTTTATTTTAATGAATTGGATTCCTGTCATTCAGGGCCCCAGGGCAAGTTTGTGATCTAAAAAATTACAAGCAGTCCCTCTTGGTGCGGCTGTGTTTGAACTGATCATATTCAGGGAGAGTGACGATTCTGTAGGAATCCAAAGAGATTTTGCTGCGTACCTGGTGGATTTGTTAACCTTTGTTAACATGTGTCAGCCCATGAGTTCAGTTCCCTGGTCTTACCTGGTCATTATGAAAAAAAAAAAGACATGGGGTGTTTTATAGGCTGACTATAAATTATACATTTGCTGTATAATCGAGCGTACTGGAACTGCGTATCCGTGTACCCCAGAAATAAATCTTTAAAGACAACCTGAACTTAACAGCTTTGTGATACCTATCCTCATTTCCCAAATTGATTTTCTTTTCTCTCATATAAAACTTGCTAGAATTAATGAAAGTTGGAAATGCAGTTTTTCCTCCTAATGCAGTTAACTATCTCTAGTTGGTTTTGTTCGTTATCATATGTCTTTAACGTGAATACATGTTCACTTAAGTGTCTATGGACAGATAAGAGGTTGACCTCATTCGATTGCAGTAAAAGCTGTTTTTTCACAAAGTACGTTATGTATTAGTTTGGAATGATTAACCTTACCTGTGCCACGCTTCACAATGGAATGAGTCTTGGGTGAGTAGGAACTGAGGAATTAATTTGTTTTCTAGGTAGAAGTAGCAGTTCTCCAGTCACACCGCTGCAGCAGCTCTACAGCAGTCAGTATTGTTAGACCTGATGGGGGGAAAAGAGGAGGAAAAAAAGTGTTTATTCTTGTTAGTTTTTTACACAGCAGGATCCAGGAGTCTTTGGTGCCCGAGTCTCTCTAAATCCTTAAATTGAGGGCTAAATATTTTCTGTTTATTTGAAGTTACTGAACTACTCTAGAGTAAATTACAGAACCTGAGTAGTATTGGAAATGCTGACCAAATGCTGATGACAGTACTAGCACCCATGTGTGCAATATTTCACTGTTTCATTAGTGCACTTGGTATGCTCACTGTATCTGGCATTCTCAGCAGAAGTCTTAGAGAGCTATCCTTGTTAGCCGATTTAAATTGTATGGGAGCGAGACATCTTTCGCTTTCCTTGCTGCTGACTTCATGGGAAGGAGCTGTTTTGATGGCTTCATGACTCACATACTCTCTGGAGTTCTAGGGGACTTTCTGATACAGACTCACACAGGGAAATTATTTTCTAAGTGTGTAACTGATAGACCTTTTTGACCTGTCCCTTCCCTTTTATTCTCTTTGTTTTCTCCATCCCAAACTGATGATACAAAGCAATACAGCTCTGAAGAATGGGGTTCGTCTGTACTTCACATTCCTTTAAATTCACTCCCAAAAGCAGGACAGGGGGGGTTCTGGGAAGTACGTGAATTCAGTCCACCTGATAGGTCTAATTTTAGTTTGAACTGTGATGCTGAACTTTTCTGTAGTTATAGGTAGGAGTTATATATTTGGGGTTGAATTTATTTTTTTTTTTCCTTTTTCACCCTCTTAAAGATCTGTCTAGCAAAGTTTATCCTATAGGAAAATGAAAAGCTTTAGCTAGGACTTTCTCAGTTTCAGAATGCATCACTAAAAAATAATTCCAAGTGGAAACTGAATTACAGATCAAAGTCTGCTGGATAACGAAGTACTTAGAATTTTGTAGATGTGAGGAACAGAAATTGAAATTGTCCCTTTTGGTTTGTAGTCAGTCTTGCCAAGTATTTTAGGTTCCAGTCCTGTAGGAGAATGAGCACTTTGTTCACAGATGTTAGGCTGGAAGTTGCAGAATCAAGTCTGGTTTTGAAGTTCTGATCCTGACTGGAATCTCTGCATCTTTACATGGTGATTTTTGATGGTCATAATATTAGAATAACTCTTTAATTTGCAGATACTCTAGTATATTTCTGTAACTAGTAAATAACTTTACAATTAATGCTTTTCTAAATGTAGAAACTCTAGTCTGTTAATGTAATTTTGCACCTGCTTGGATAAATGGATGCAGATTTTGTGCAGCCTCTTGTACTGCTTTAGCAGTGAGTATTTTCTGCCCGTGATGCAATAGATTTCTATTTATGTTGGTGCATAAACAACAGTTACGCTGGTTTAAGTGGCATAATTCACAGCTTCAGCTGAAATGGTAACATTCTATGTGATGATAAAGCCTCAGAAAGAAAATTTTGTTAAAAACAAAACGTGTTACCATTGAGGTTTTGGGTTGTTTTTTCTCTGAGTTTACTGCCAATCTATTTTACTAATGGAATGAGTTGGGATGGGCTTATGGTGGTTTTATACAAACATATATATGTATACACACACACATAAATATTGTTCTTTGCCAATTCTGCTGTTTAAAGCTGATCAGAAGTATGGTTTTGACAAAAAGGCTATGTCAGGTGAGGGAGGGATTTTTGTAAAGGACTGTGTTGTTAAAACCTAAAATGTTTCCATGAACAATCAGTTATAATGGGGAGTTTTTAAAAGGTGATTTTGGTCAAATAACACAACTATGCTAGCATTCATGTAGGATGTAGAGCCTGAAGTTCTTTGTTCTGGTTTTGACTGGGGTAGAGTTAATTTTTTTCTAGTAGCTGGTGCAGTGTAGTCTGAGAATAATGTTGGTAACAGAATCGTGGAATAGTTAGGGTTGGAAAGGACCTTAAGATCACCTAGTTCCAACCCTCCTGCCATGTGCAGGGACACCTCATAGTAAACCATGGCAGCCAAGACTCTGTCCAACCCAGAATTAGACATACCGATGTTTTAGTGGCTGCTATGTAATGCTTGCCCTGATCAAGGACTTTTAATTCTCTCACGCTCTGCCAATGAACAGGGGTACAAGAAGTCAGGAAGGAGCAGAGACAGAACAGCAGACCTGAACTACACCAAGGGATATTCCATACTGTAGCCCATTGTGCTCACTATAGAAACTGGGGGGAGTTGGCCAGGAGCAATTGTATTGTGCATTACTTGTCTGTTTTGGGTTTTGGCTCTTGCCCCCCTCCCCTTTTCATTACAGTTACTATATTTTATTACATTTAAGTTACTAAAATGTTCTTGTCTCAACCCTGGGTTTTACTTTTTTTCCCCGATTCTCCTCCCTATTCTACTAGGGGCAGTCTGTGTGCAAGTGAGCAACCAGCTCCATGATACTCAGTTGGTAGCTGAGGTTAACAAAGACATTCTTCCTAAGACTTCTCTTATCCCCATCTGGAACAGGGAAATGTTTGAAAACATGGGAAACATTTTTGAAACTCAAATAAGTGGCTTCCCACTCCTGCTCTTAAGTCCATTTTTTGGCTATGTACAGCAGTGACCTATTTTTATTTATCGTCTGAGCATCCGGCAACTCCTGTCACCATCATTTATCTACAGGTTTTAGAGGCTGTGGTGGTTTTTTGGTTTTGTTTGTTTTTATACCAATCAGAATAATGTATTGTGAGAGCTCTTTACGATATAATGAGCTTAGAGCAATGGACTTTGTTGCTTGCCTGTACTATGTTCTGTTAGAACTTGGCAGCAATTACAACTGAGGCTTTATTTGACACATCCGCATTTCTAGTGGAGTTAATTTTACAGGGTTCCTTATTTGTACTGGATGCTTTGTCAGTCAGTGACAGAATATGCTGCAGTGGCTGCTTCTCATGGCCTATCCATTGCAACATAATGTGGTTTTCAGGATTTGTTTTGCTTTATTTTTTAACAGGATTTTAAATTGGGATGGCTTTATTAGATACATAAATGCTGTCTTTTCCAGTTCTCTTCCATTCTCAAGTATGTGCTTGTGAGTTTGGGAGATAACATTTTTCAGCCTAATTTGGATGTGCTGAACCTCAATTAGCTTTCAGTATTAGAAGGTGTCGTTAGAATTCTACATTTGGAGTAATAGAAGAAAGTGAAAATTTCCTTCTTGTCCTACATGTTTGGTGGCTGTTGACGGCTGGAAAAGGTTTGACAGTTACGAGAATGTATTTGGAAATCAGGTGCTGCCTGTCACTTTTCATGGGTATTTTATGGCAGAGTGAAAACCTCTAAGTCAGTTCCCGCCCTAACAAAGACCCAGGAGGCAGCTGAATTTCAAAGTTTTAATGAGTTTTGCAAACTTGGCAAACCCAAAGAGTTTTGAGAATGCCAGGACATTTAAGATGTTTGTATATGAGTTATTTAAGCTGTGTGCTGAGCACAGGCTTGTAGTTCAGTACTCAGCCTGGCAAAACTCAGTACATGCAATCTGTGTAGCTCTCAACTTTTGTTTGTACAATACCATACATTTAAAGTCCACCTTTCATTCGCACTAAATGGTGAATGCAGGTATTCTGTAGTAGCTGCTTGGGCAGTGGTTTTGGTTGGTCATTCTGAATGTATGTAGTCTCTGGCTGACCCTTTGATTAGTTTTGGGAAGCCGTGTGAAATGCTGGTACTGTGTGGGATGTCCAGTGTAGTGAGGACGTGCTTCCTCTGCGAGAGGAAGGAAGTGCTGTCTTTGGGGGTTATAAACTGTTGCAAGAGCTCTAAAAAAAGTGCATTTACATAACTTGAAAGGTTAGACTGTGGACTGAACAATGATAAGCAGCAGCCCTGTAACCTGTGGTTTACTGAGCCAGATCTCAGTTTTGATCTGTCCTGAGTTCCTGAGCTGAATTAATTTTACATCATCACGCCTTGATAAGTGTCAGTGTGGCCTTAGGTATACACATGGTCAGTGTATGGTGTCACCTTGGCCGTAGCAACACAAATAAAACTTCACATGAGGATAGTGTGTGGGTGTCCCTGTCGAAGAAGGAAGATTTAGGGTTTTGTTTCTGCCTGTTAGCTTAGTTTCATTTCATGCTGAGCTTCCATGTTGGCTTGATAGTGTAAAACTTGCATAACTGGAAAAGCTTTTAGAATTTACACAAGGACAATATGAATAAAGTCCTTTAAAATTTTAAGAGTGTGTTTCCAAGTGTAGATTTTTCTGTTTGTTTAGGCAGGTTGCAGTTCTCTCTGGTTCTCCCCCTAATAATTGGGATCAGGAGCCTTTTTTTTAACTCTGATTTCACTGAGGGAGCGATTGTGCTGCAGGGAGTTGTTTTTACTTGTTTGAAAGGCTGCTTGTGGGTAGGAGCTTGCTGGATCATCCCCACCTTGGCCTTGAATACTTCAACTGCACTTCTGTAGTAGAATGTATATAACTGGGTGGCTTCCAACTACTGCTTGGGGTGAATTCTGTTCCTAGGGTGGGGAGGTGGCATGTGGCAAGAGCAGCACATTTCATTTAGGAACAACTGTCAGTCTCAGCGGAAAGCAGTGCCCTGACAGGATGTGGAAACTGATCCTTTTGCTCTTCAGAATGGTCCTGTTGGCGACTAGATCTCTTTAGAGATGCTGTTGTGGACCAGCGTTTTCTGGAGCACCCTTCATTGTCTTACATCATCTATCTTCTTTGATAGCAAGCTTCAAAATTAAATCACCTCTAGTACTGTGGAGTGAGGAGATGGTCTTTTGTTTGTATAAATTGTGCTAAAATGAGTAACAATAGTTGCATTGTTGGTCCTAATCTTTAAAACATACAGCCCTCAAATTCCATAAATACATAAACTGGATGTTAGTGAATGCTGTAAATTATTTTTTAAAAGCTTAGATACTGGGAAGTTATTTATTTTAGTTTGCACTGAGGAAGTGTAGCTGAAATGTTTTAAGAACTCCTTAGTTAGTGGTTATTTCATTTGAGAGGCATAGGGTTAAGCTAAGTAGAGGTAGTGTCTGAATTTTGTTGGTGGTTGCTTTCTAAAGCTTATTGGGTATTTGGTTTTTAAAGCTTATTGTGTTGATGTTTATGTAATACCTAATACATTGGTGCCTTTTGGCTGAGGTTTTAAATGCAGAATTATTGCAAATAAGAATGAAGGTTTATTCATAGAATCATAGCATAGTTAGGGTTGGAAAGGACCTAAAGATTATCTAGTTCCAACCCCCCTGCCATAAGCAGGGACACCTCACACTAAACCATGCCATGCAAGGCTTCATCCGTCCTGGCCTTGAACACTGCCAGGGATAGAGCACTCACAACTTCCCTGGGCAACCCATCCCATGATCATCTTCATGGCCCTCCTCTGGCCTTACACCCTTTGACCATGTTTATGAAATTAATCTCCCTCCATGTTATAGTATTACCATGGAAAAATTGCTAGCAAATTGACGTTTATATAGCAAAAATAGAAGTTGTCCTATCTGGATTTGAATTTAACTCAGTTGATTCATTCTGTCATTTGTGGCTACACAGGAAGCCTCATTCATATGATCACAAAGCCTAATAGCTGTTTGTACAGTGAGATTGATCTGATTACTCTTCTCTCTCTTGTGCTATTTACAGTCTGCTGCCAGTTCACAGAAAGGGAAGAGAATGGCTGCAAAGGAGAAGTTGGAGGCAGTGTTAAATGTGGCCCTAAGGGTTCCAAGCATCATGCTGTTGGATGTCTTGTACAGATGGGATGTCAGCTCATTCTTCCAGCAGATCCAAAGAAGTAGCCTGCACAACAACCCTCTCTTCCAGTACAAGTACTTGGCCCTTAATATGCATTATGTGGGTAAGTGTACATGTGTTTGAGAAAAAACACTGCTGTAGTAAATACCAGTTTGCTTACTACGAGAATTTTAAGAACTTGGTAATAGTGTGATAATATATTGATTACAACAAATAACATGATGATATATTCATTACAGTTCTGCTTGAGTCTGTTTATATTAGCTGTAAAAATCCTGTCTAAGGTCTTTTACTCAACTTTGATGTTTAGCCTTGATAATGTAAATAGTGTCTGGAAACAGGATCTTTGCCCTGAAAGAATAGCACAGTGGCTTTGGCCAGTGTCTGATGAGAAGGCTGCTGTGAAATGCTGTGCAGGCAAGAAGTATTGTAGTTTATATCACTGTCATCAAACAAGAGATTAGGGAAAAGGTTGTCTCGTTTGGACTGTGATCACAGCACCAGAAGGTTAGCTTTCAGTGCTGCATGGATACAGCTCTTCAGTTTAGAACCATATGAACTGTATATATGCTGTGAGTGGATTAGAGCAGGTAACAAGTCCTTGTGTTGTAGATAAATGGATGAAATTACTAGCACAGCTCAGGGAGCTGAGGTTTGAACCATGGCCTGCAAGTCTAGCTCTGGAATGGTATACATCTGATTTTGGGAGATGAAAGGGTTGATGTTCTGGGACCTGCTTTCCAGGTGGGTATGTGATTCATCTGCACATGGGGTTAATTAGGGATTGGATCCAGGCTGTTGAGGCTGATAGCCACTGACATCTGCATGAGTACTGCCTAGCTTGGAGACAAACGGCTAGCTTATAATTTTCCCACTCTGTGGTGTTTCTTCCTTGTAGATGGCTTTGGAGGATAAAGATGTACTGGAGTCAGGTAAAGAAAACACCCTTTACTTAAGGAGTTGGAGGACTGTGTGCTTTTGAAGTGGCCTGTCCAGGTTTTTAATCCTAATTTCCTAAGCATTGGCATGTGACTCTTTATTCCGGAAATTATTTACTGCCATTAAAAACACATGAGGCTTTCTTTGTTATGGCTCCACTTCGTCATGCTGGAATAGAAGTGTACTTCTAGTGCAAAAAGCTGGTGTTACAGTTCTGTGCCGTTTTCATGTGTTTGTGGAGAGAATACTTGTTTGTTGCAGGTACGTGTGACACAGGACTGTGGTGGGCTGCCTTTTTCATGTGTTTGTATGCCCACAAGTATCTTCTAGAAATCAGTTTATCAGCTCAGTTTCTAGTACAGCACTAACAGTTGTGCAGTAGGCTATCAAGATGTCAGTGGTAATTTCCAGTTGTAACAGAACCCCTCCTTATAGCCAGTTGACAACCTTGTCCTCCCTTAATTCCACTGAGATAATGACTCTCTCTATAGCACTTTTGATGGGTGTATTGTTAATAAAATATTTCTCACCTGGATGCTATTTTAGTACTAAACCAGTGGATTCTGAGTTTGTGCTCCTCATATAAGTGGTGCTTTTGTGCTGGTACACAATCACTCAACAGTTGTTTTACTTTGTTGCTTTTGTGATATTGGGTGTCTGTACTTTCACTTCTCCAGCTGATCAAGAAGGGCTTCTAAATCATCAAACAAGTTATCTGTTTAAAATATTTATAGTGACAAAACTTTGCTAGTGTTTTTAAAATGAGGTTGATTCATTACGGTTCCCTGGACGTTGAGGTGGTTTTAAGCTGTGTCAGGTGTGAGGCTGGGGTAAATCAATTTGCATGCCTACACATGATTTTATAAAGATTTAATTGCATCAGGTTACAGTATAACCTTAATTAAAATAACATCAAAATCTATAAATTTGATATGTCATGAAAACAAAGTACTTTTTCACCAGTTTGGGGAATCGAGCTTCTTTGAAGACATACTGAGGGAAATTAGCTGCCAGTATGTAATTTAAATAACAATTTAGCATGGGTATGTTTGCACATGCTAATCTGTTTTATTTAGGAGAAAAAAATGCTCTGTTCATATTTGCAGTTATATAACACAGTATCAGTAAGTGCCCTTTGCAATATCAGGCAATCATTGAATTTCTTATATAGGCAGTGTAAGATACCATATCATAGAAGTGCTTATAGCACCTTAGGAAATTGGGTGCATCTATCTTGGGCAGATGTTCAAGGTACGATTTGATTAGAGAGCCATAAGAATCAATAAACCGTACCAGGTTTGATATAGTGAACCGTTTCCTGGAACTAAGGATACAAAGTTGGAGATTTGCTCAGCACTGGCGGTTACCAGGGATATCTTTTCTGTTTAAATGCACTTATTTCCTTCCATCCATTTGACTTAAAGTTTGAAAAGCCAGTTGTTTTTGTTAAGCGAGTGTGATTCACATTCCAGCCAGCAGTACTGGGAATATAATAAAAGCCTCTAGGATGCAATATGTTGTTTGATACAGCTTTTCCCTTTCATATATTTTCATGAAACAGACCTTACCTACTTCAGTGAGGGGAAACTATTCAATGCTGGTAGCCACTCAGCCATGTTTTCAACTGTTTGAAGTTTAACTTAATACATATAAAGCAAAGCAACCGGTAGAGAGAGCGTGCAGCAAATTGCGTGCAGTGTGCTGTATTACCAGATAGAATTCTGTTAGCTGATACGCTGTTACCAGGTAGAAGGATCTGGGAGGAAAGCAGCTTAGAAAGCAAATGAACTTTTTTGTCCACAGCTGTTAAAGGTATAATGTGGTTTCTGCCTCCGAAAAGATCTGTGCTAACTAGAATGCCTTTTATGTCAACCCTCTGTGTAGGGTAAACCAGCCCATTCTACTGCCAGACTTGAGTGTTTTCTTCTGCACTGTAGAGTGGCTCTGAGAAGACAGTCAGGTTTTCTGTTTGGTTGGTTGTTTTGGGGGTTTTTTTTCATTCTTTTGATGAAGAGGGTGGAAACAGTTGAAACCACGTAATTTCCTCCTGTGAAGGGCAAAGCAATGCTATTTGTGCTAACTGGTAAACACTGGGCTAGATGGGAAGAGTCACAAGCTTAACCTGTAATCATAGTCAGATTTAGAATTTAAGTCACTGTCAAGCTAGAGGCACAGAATTGCACTAAAATCATAGTGTTTTCCTACCTAAGAATAAAAATAAGAGTGGTTTATCTTGAATTGTATTCCTTGTCATTACACACAAAAAATGAATTCTCAGTGAAAAAAGTGAGGGGCTATTTAAAGACTTGGACTAGGTGTAAGGTGTGTCATCTTTCACAACTCTGTTCTTGAGCTGTGAGGTCAATACCTTAGTTGCTTGGTCACATCATTTGCTGGGTGTGAAGTACTTATTATGAATGCTGCCTTTATAAAGGGGGGTCAGGGAGGAGAAAACAGAGCTTTCTGCCATTGTGTTTGCTGTTTGCTCTCTACTTAGGTCTGCTCACTTTTTTTTAAGCTCTTGTGCATTAATTAGAAGATCTTTTATTTGGATTGCTCTTTCTGGGATGCCTTTTCTCTTAAAAGGATCGATATAGTACTCTGATACAAACACAGTAAGCAGTGCCATGTGAAGCTTCAGTGAGAGAATAAAGCAGTCGCAGTTCATTCCAGAAACAAATTTCCCAAAACTGTGAGAAGAGGATCCATGACTAGATGTGCAAATGCAATTATTGCATATAAAGATGAGAGAGGTACTGCTCAGATGCAGCATCTCTGGGTTTGCTCTGCCATGTCTTCTATCTTCCTTCTGCCAAAAGTGTTTAGGTAAATGGTTAGTAGGACTATTTTCTGAGAGTTACTGTTAAACTGTAGCTATTTTTAATCAAATGCAGTTTTATGACATGGAGTTGGTCTTCATTTCTTAAAAAATTACTTGCTATGTCTTCGTATTTTCTTCTTGAATAAAATGCAGTGTATACTGCAGTTGGTAGACGCAGAATTGGGTCGGGATTCCACAGTGCTTAAAACACAGTGTACCCTTTCTTTCCTCTTTCCAACTCAAGGAACTGCCAGTTCATGTACTGCTGCCTCAGTATCATAGCTTTTACTAAACAGCTTTCTCAGCATATGGATACTTGTAGGTAACTTTTCTGTATTAAGCTGGTATCTCTCCTTGGCAACCTCCATTGCTTTTTGTTAAAAGGCAATAGCGGCTTGATTGAAAGGAGGCACTTAAAACATTGAGGATCAGTGGACTCTTGAGTGCCAGTCTCATGGCAACATGGCATTTGTGTTTGCAATTTAGAATACGCTGTGACCATTTCTGTTTTTATGGTTCCACTTCTATGTTTTTTCCAATGCTCTTCAAATTCTCCATGGCTGTAATTAGGCCCAGAATTCTGATCATTAGGTATGCTATGTTACAGGAACACTACCTGAATCATATGGCAGAACTAGAAGTCCATTTGATTTGTTTAGAGAATACTGCAAATCTCTGTAAGGAGCTCAGTTCTTGGATTATTTATACATCAGAGTGCCCTATCTGTTATGCATTTAAAAATTCAAGAAACAGCTGTTGGGACTGGTGACAGTACCACAGTAATGAGTAAATTGTTTTGTTGGCATTAGTTTCACTGAGATGTGCAGATGTTGATAACAGGATTTCTGAGCTCTGTTTGTAGTCGCACGGTACCATGACTGGGTAAACACTAATTTCCTTGTGTGTAAGTGTGCTTAGATGTGTGCTTTCTCAGTTCAGAACTGATTTTTCAATGTTTTATGAAGGCACATTAGTTCAAAGTGTGGAACTACTTGGAGTGAGTAACACTTACTCGATCAGCTATAGCTGAGGGGAAGGGTAAGGAAGAGCTGTGCCTTGGCATCACCATGCAAAAACATCACTCCCAAAAAATGCTATACATGTTGAGTTCTACTATGCTTATGCTGTCTTGAACAGGTATCAGTTGGCAGTGGCGAGACAAGCTAGATGAAAGTTCCCCTTTATGGTGGGATAATACTAGTGCCTCAGTGGCTGCTTGAGACTGAGAGCACGTAATGCTCTCTGAGCGGCTTATTTCTACGTTGATTTCAATGGAGTGAATTTTGCATGAGCTGTGTGTTGGAGCCACCTCTGATGCAGGAGAGGTCATTTTGCCCGGTGGCAGACATTCTGTATGACATTGCCTTTTGTAACCGAGCAGATGACAAACTAGTCTCACTCTCAGAAGGACAGCATAGCTGTCCCAGTCAATTCAGAAGACTGCCTTTAGCTGATTCATTCTGCGAAGGATGCTTAGTATGAATTGAGGATATACAAGAGCTTTTTGTCTCGTTTTACACGACTTAAAAATAACTGGCAGTTAGGGTTCTTTCTAGGCTTGAGCTGCTCTTTGGTGAATAGGCCACAGAATCTTCCTAGTAACATCTGCATTGTGTCTTTAACTAAAGTGAGCTTCAAAGTGAATCTCTTAATAATCATCTGCTTTCAGGATAGATGATTTAGACAAACAATTCATTAAATCTCTGTGAAAATTCTTGTGTAACCCGTCTGGTGACTGTTTATCCTGAGAATTAAACACACTGAAAATAAAGGTGCCAGTTGTTGTTTTAATACTTCTACCATATCAGTAGTCTTTCAGAAGTCTGTCCTGTGTTATTGGTATTTTCATGTTATACAAGATATTTGTCTGAATTAACTGAAAAAAGGACAGTCAAAGGTTAGGCTGAGATGGAATGACTCAGTCGTGCATTGATCCTGCACGGAGACAGGAGTTCTGATGGTATTCTGTGGATCACAACTTGCTGCTTCACAGCAAGTTGCTTTGCAAGTTCTTGTAAGCTGGACCCTTTACCCTTTTAAGATATGGGCGAGTCAGAAGTTAGGGCCTGCCAAATTCATTTCCTGGTAGAATCCAAATTATTGTACTCTTGGTTTCTGGCACTCCAGGAGATGGTGTGGTTTTATTAAGAAATGTTATGAACTCTTTCATGTGCAGTGTTCTCATTTTTAGACTAAACCTGCAGGAAACTGAGTAATAATGTGAAGTGGACACAAGGGAACTGTAATCATGCAAATGAGCACTAAAATGTTTCATAAAGAGGATGGGTTGCAACTTTGATCATGCTCCAGGAGCCTCCATTGTTTGCAGGATGTCAATAAAACTCAGACATCTGAGTCTGCAAAGAGGTAATACCGGGTGAGAGAAGCTGAGAAACACCTTGATGGTACATACATGGAGAGAGATTGCTGAAAGGCAGTAAGAGTTGCTGCTTACAGTAACAGTGAGTATTGCACAGTGAGAGGTTTTCATGTAGCTGAATCAACAAGTTGTAAATGAGGTCATGAGCTAGTTAATATGTGTGTTCTAGCATGTTTAGCTTAGCTTTTGTACTTATTATTGTGTTTACAATATAGCCTGTATGAAGACAGGCTAAGAAAGTTTGGGCTGTTCAGCCTGAAGAAGAGAAGCTGTGTGATGTCCTCATAGCAGCCTTCCAGTCTCTGAAGGGGGCCTAAGAGGATACTGGAGAGGGACCTTTTATCAGGAACTGCAGTGATAGGACAAGGGGTAATGTGTTTAAACTTAGAGAGGGGAAGTTCAGGTTTGATATAAGGAAGAAGTTCTTTACTGTGAAGGTGATGAGGCACTTAACAGGTTACCCAAAGAAGTGGTAAGTGCCCCATCCCTGGCAGTGTTTGAGGCCAGGCTGGACATAGCCTTGGGTGACATGGTCTAGTGTGAGGTATCCCTGCCCAAGGCAGGGTGTTGGAACTGGATGGTCTTGGTATCCTTTCCAGCCCAAACCATTCTGTGCTTCTGTGATTCACAGTTTATTCAGTGGGGCCTAAGTCTGTAACATCTTAATGGGAGGCAGTAGAAGTTCTCTGTATCCTGGTGCTCTTGAATAGGTACTGTGTGTGGGGGCTGTGTATTTGTAAGGTTGGCAGAATGTCTTCTATTGGGCTCCTTATAGCTTGAAGCATAACGGTACAGTTCTGTTTGTTGGTGGCCTGGCGTTAGGGCACTATGACTGTATTCAGGAAGGAGTTTATTCTCTCTTGACTGTATCTTTTTATAACATGCATTAGAATGGTTTCTTTACTGGGGCAGGAATTTGGCTTCATTGAGCCTCCTCTGCTTACACTTGAACAGAAATGTACTTGGTGAATCCAAAGGGACAATACATCAAGTCCCAAGAGCAAAAATAGCAAGTGCAGCCTAAATCAAGGGAGGGGAGTGTTCATTGTGGGTGCAGAGCTCAAAAAGCTTTGGATGGAAGTGGGCGTTAGTTACTGTTAACCCATGTCTGAAGGCTACCCAGAAGGATAACTGTTTTTCAGACTGTCAGGAGAATGTGTGTGGAGGATCTCTCCAAAGGGAGGTATGTTCTCAACATCATGTTTGTTTCTGACAGAGGAAGTGCAAATGCAAACAGAATGTAATGATTTAAATGAGAAGGCCACTGTGAGAAATTTAATTTCCTGTTTTGTTTTGGTTTTTTTTTTTTTTTTAAGTAGAATTTTTTTTATAGCATACACTAATTTCATCATTTGTTTGGGNATTGTCCTTACTCAAAGTTTCCACTTCTAACCTTAGTCCTGTTTTGTTTTGGTTTTTTTTTTTTTTAAGTAGAATCTTATTTATAGCATACACTAATTACATCATTTGTTTGGGCAAGAACAAAGGGAATAGACTATTACAGCTGGTATGTCTGATTCTGAGCTTTTGTCTTCCTTTTAGGCAATGAGATGGTTTGGTAATGAATTATTTGCCTTTTTTTTGGCAGAGGTGGTGTTGACAAAAATGAGGTTGGAACCACTTTGGGAATAGGGCCTCTGCAGCAAAAATGCAAATGTTGCAGTATGAAGTGTGTTGAAATCTCTCTTACCAAGTCACAAGAGAGAATTGTAAATAACAGTGAAAGGGAACTACTTCAAATGTGTCTCACTCTCCCTCTCTTCAAAATCCAACAATGAGAGCAAAGGACTGCTTCAAAGTGAACATTTCAATTCCAGCCCAAACTCGGGAACAGTGGAATTCATTGCTCAAGCTTCTGCAGTAACCTTGGCTGTCTTGTGCTGCTTCCCTGTGCAGTGTTATAACCATCTGTGCTGTTTGGAAGCCCTCTGTTTTAAAGGCACAGATGTGACAGTAATCTTCTCATCATGTGATTTGTATTTAGACCTTTTCTTTTTCTCACTACTTCAGTGAATTCTTGTGTATTTTAATTCACTCACTTCTGAAATATTCATGTGTAACATGGTTGTGTTGGAGTGCAGTTACTGCCCTCTAAAATGTCTTCCTTTTACAGTAAAAAAGTACATCATCATGTGGCCAAGGAGCAAACTTTCATGTGATAGAATAAGGTAAAGAACACGGCAGAGCTTAAATGCAAATACAGTAAACAGGTGTTCTTAAACTATTTATAGAGTATTAGAGGAATAAAAGACTGCATAATAAACTCCATTTAATTCTCTGAAGGTGAGTCATGGGCTACAGTGAGAAGGAAAGATTTAGAGGTTTGACTCAAGTGCTGGAATGATACATGGCTGTGCCACGTGGGTTGTTCCCAGAGAGAATTGTCCCTAAGTAAGCAATCAAGGGAAGGTGGTGAGTACAGCAGAGATGAGGTGTTAAGAATGTCTGCAGATGGTGTGAGAGCTGCTGGAGCTGGTTTGTGATGCTGTGGTGTGGTGCAAATTGGTTTAACCTCTTCATGGAGGTTCTGCTGAGGAGTTCCTCCTCTTGTCATTTGTGTATTTGGTAGAAGGAAGGTGGTGAACAAAGAGGATGAATATGATAAGACACATGTGTTTGCTAAGAAGACTGATATAGAACATGTGTTGTATTAGCTAAAGAGTGCTATTCTGTATAAAACGGTTATAAGGAAGTTTGTACTGCTGTGTTTCAGGCCCCTTTAGAAAGCTCAAAATAAAAATCACAGAGCTATAGAATAGTTTGGGTTGGAAGAGACCTCTAAAGGTCATCTAGGCCAACCCCTCTGCAATGAGCAGGGATATATTCAATTAGATCTGATTGCTGAGAGCCCAGTGCAGCCTGACCTTGATCGTTTCCAGGGATGGGGCATCCACCCCTGTCTGGACAACCTGTGCCAGTTCTTCACCAACCTCACTGTAAAAAATTTCTTCCTTATATCTAGTCTGAATCTACCCTCTTGTAGTTTGAAACCATTATCCCTTGCTCTGTTGATACTGGTCCTATTAAAAAGTCTGTCTCCATCTTTCTTAAGTCCCCTTTAAGTACTGACAGGCATCAATAAGGTCTTCTCAGAGTCTTGTCCAGGCTGAGGAACCTCAGCTCTCCCAGGCTTCCCTCATAGAAGAGGTGTTCTATCCCTCTGATCCCTTTTGTAAATGAGCAGATGGATACCATACAGGAATTAGTGATTGTGACTTGTATTATACTTCATTCTAATCAAAGAAACTATCAGTTGGTTTAGGATGTACCTTTTCAAAAGCTCAAATATGCAGCTTGTCACATCGACTGTATGAAAGTACTTGAAAAATTTTCTTTAATGCTAAATATGTATGTTGTATATTTGTATTTCTAAAAGGGTAGGTAAAAAGGCTTGCTTTGTCTGTATCACTCCTGTGATTTGTCATATCTGAAATGATCTTTGCTTGGCATCCTTCGGGTCTGATGGCTTTTCTAGGAGCATGTTGTGAGTTACTGTCTTGAAGACCTACTGTTGATGGAGTTTTAGAGATGGCTTATTGAGGATGACAGCCTTGAAATACTTCTACATAAATACCAACTGACTCTGAAATCTTTTACAACTATTGGAACATACTGTGTTCTCAAGCTGGTTGTTGCATTACTTAAGAGTGCTTCATCTAGAGTTACATTGCTTTTTAAGTATTTTTTTTAAAAGCCTCAAGTATAAATTAACTCCCTTAAAAACACTGTGCTTAGTGTTGCTGAATAGATTAAAGTCTAAATGTAATGTGACTAGTATATCTCGAAGTGTCATGGTAAGTTCTTCCGTAGTGTTTTGTTCTTCGCTGCAGGGAAGCTGTTAGTTGTTGCAGTTGTTCTGTTGTTTGTGGTAGGTTTTTTTTGCCTAAATGGATTTCAGTGCCAGATACTTAAGCTGACCTTCAGAAAGAGCATGTAGAGACCTGCAAAAGAGTGCACTGTGTTGTGAGGGAGAGGATGGAAATGGAGATTACTCAGGGCACCACGTGGTGGGTTTTTGACCTGCAGTCTGTCTGGGAGAAAGGATGGACATGTACCATTCACTTGTGAAGTGAACTTCAAAGTATTGCTTTAAGTATCCTAATGAAAGCAAGGTTGAAAAAAAATATGGGTATACTGCTTGTTGCAGAGGCTGCTGAGGCTGTGGTCTTGGAGAGTAAAGCTGTACCTGCATTGAGTCTTTTTTCACAGTCTTATTAAGTGCTAACAAGAAGTGAAAGAACTGCCATTATAAATGCCTGCAAATCCTGGGCTGTGCCAAGTCCTGTCCTAGATTTTTACAACACTGAAAGCTTGAATGTGCTTTAATATTACTAGTATGGAGAATAGCACTTTTGTCCTCATCTCTAATTATGGGTCTTTAACCCATGAAGATACAGTGGAAGAATTAACATGTGTAATACTCATCAGCATGGAAAAGTGTTCTGTGTGTCCTTCGCTGTAAGAAAAGGATTTTTACATTGGTTGAGTTTGTTGGATAGGCTCTTTTCCCTGCTACACTGGAACTTGCTTGCACTTGGAAGAAGAGGGAGACCTAGGCCTGTTTTCCCTTTCTTACATAGGTTATATTAATTATATCTCTTTAAAACACTGTGGATCAAGTCTACTTCTTGACCTCTAGATGTGATTTTACAGAGGCTGGCAAAGCTGCTTCTGTTCAGGAGGAAATAAAAGGTGGTGGTCTTTCTGTGTTTTGATGACAGGAAAACGTAGGTACAAGAATGTTAAAACCAAATAAATACAAAGGTGGATAAAGAAACCTGAATGAGTGTTAATTCTTATTTTAAGAAATTTGGGGTTAGGTAGCATTTTTTGACATTTCAACTCTGCTTTTTGATACAGGTTACATCTTAAGTGTTGTGCTCCTAACCTTACCAAGACAACACCTGGTTCAGCTTTACCTGTACTTTTTGACTGCACTGCTGCTTTATGCTGGGCACCAAATTTCCAGGTAAGAATGAATTGATTCATGATGGTAGTTTGGTTTGGGGCTTGGGAAAATAACTGGTATTCTGTTAATATCTGATATAAATGGGGTAGGTCTGTTTTTGTAGAGGCCTTTTTTTCTCTGCCAGACACATAAATACGTCTTGCTGGTTTTGTCCTTAAAAAATTTATGGAAATAAATATGCAGTCAGGTAGCTCTGGTGTAATTTCATTGACTTAAGTAATTCATAGTTTCTTTTCTGTGGGGTATAATGTCCATTCAGTTGGGAAGAGAAAGGATTTATCACAAGATCAAATCTGGCCTCTGATGCACTAATCTGAGTTAGTCAGTGGTTCAACTAACATGCTTTCAACACTGCAGCGTTTTGCAAGTGCTCAGGATGTTACTTCTAGTTTCCTGGCCCCTCGGATGAGAACAAATAGTGATCAAAAAAGATCAAAAAAGTAAAGTAATAGTGGAGTTTATTCTTTAAATCATTTTGTTTGTGTAATGTACTTTACAGTGAAAACAAAGACAGGTGTTGTGGATCTAAAACACAAAGCAAGAGGCTGGAGAACTCCAGGCTGAGCAAGACAAAGCTTTCCTCATTTGTTTGGCTGCAGCTAAATCTGCTGAAAGCCAGTGTGAACTCTCTTCCTGACAGATGCTTAATTGGAACCAATGAGTGCCATCATATTAAGGGCTTTACATGGGAAGTTTTGAAAATACAGACTTGAACCTGCCTTACTTTGGTGCCTGCCCATGGGAAACACTTAAAAAGTGGTTTTGATTGATTGAAGTGATAAGTTTGTTGTTTTCTTCATCAAAATTGTTGTTCCAAAGCATTTGGAGAACTCTCTTTCTTAGTATATTGCTGTTCAGGGGAGTGTTAATGAAGATTTTGTGGCAACTTGGCATGTCACTGTTATGGCTGTCAGAGTTGCAGTTAATGATTTCCTGCAGGGATGAGGGGGCAGTAGGGGCATTATGGGCTCTTATTGCCTGAGTAGGAAGGAAAGAGGGATTTTTATCACCCTCAGGAGAGTCCTGAGTTTTTATAGATATAGTTTGGGGGTGTTTTTTATAGGGTTGAAGGCTTACTTATTGAAAAAGCAACCTAAACATTACTTAAGGACTTGTGTTGAAATAAAGCTGGTAACAAATTCCAGTCTGATACAGGGCTTTGGTCCAGAGGATTTACCCTCTAGAGATCTTTATGCCATTCTGGATCTTTAAATTTTTTGAGAGAGATGGTACAGATTTTGGTTGATCCATTATGGGCTAGTGCTGTATTTGGGTTTTTAATAACTTTTTTCTTTATGTTTCTGTGTGAGTTGTGACTTCTGTGCTTTGTGAAGTTTGAGACTTTTACAGGCTTTCTTGAAACATGTTAGATAATTATTGCTTGGACTATTCGGCATATTCTTGCTAAGCTTTCTCTATTTGGTATTTCTGGAGTGAGTTTAGTAAGGGCTTCAATTAGATCTTGCATCAACAGGCACCAAAAAATACATTTAATTAAAAGATGCCTTGGATTCAAATAGTCCAGCAGTATTCCCTAGCTATTTTGCAAAGCAAATGTAGTTGCTAACACTTGAGTGAGCTTACCAATTCCATATACATAACCCAGACTTGGTTTGCAAGGGGTTCTCAGCATCAGCCTTTGTATGGTGTGGGGAGTGATGGGTGCATTAGATTTTCACAAGAATGTTTGAATCCCATTAGTTTCAATATTGAAAATAGTAAAGCATAGCACACAAATACAATGTTAATGGAGCTATTCTTTTTATTGCCAGAGCTACCCAATTCCAGCTGATGTTTTTATTTAGCAGACTGATCATAACAAAACATACAGTAGTCATGTGCAAACTGTTTCTGAATGTGTTTTGTTAATAACTGTGTTTAGAGCTGAAAACTTCCAGTTGGATTCCTTGCAAGCACTACCAATTGGGATGCTATTTAAGACGGATGAAGAAGTCTCATATTGAGGCCAGTTTGGTTAGGGCAAATTATAGACCAGACCAGAATCAGCTGGCACTTGTGACTCTGCAGTGTCCTGGAAATTCTGAGCTGTTGAAAGACTTCAGCTTTCAGTGCTTTTTTTCCACCCCAGAAATAGCTTGCGGTTCAGCTGCAAGTCTGGGAATAAGAAGATCTGAATTTTACAGTTAAGCTCTGATTTCAGATTTCCAGGTCTGTGTGACCTTGACAAGTCCCCTGATTTCTTAAGTGTTTGCTTCCTTATCTGCAAGACTGAGAATTACCTCAGTGTGTAAAGATTGGTTAGCTAATGTTTGTGAAGGCTTGGAGAGTTTGAGAAGATGCTACATTTGTATGTAGTGTGTTAACCTGGCAATTTGGAGATGATACACCATCTGTTTATGGAAAAAGGAGAAGTCAGCTTTAAAAACCTGCGCCTGACAAGGAAAATGGATGCTGGTTTTAGCTGATGTGTAGCTGCACAAATGTCTTGCTTAAAAGGATCACATTTCCCATTTTCCAGCAATAAAACTTGGGGAACTAAACAATGCAGCTATGCAGAAAAGAAACAATGCAATTTGTAATGCTAAAGAAAGAAAAAGAGAGTCTGCATCATGGTGTTTTTTCAAGGTTTGCAGTTTTGATTGTATTCCAAGTGTCAAGTCTCATAGTGCTAAGAATGGGGGGGGGGGGGGGACCTGANAAAAGAGAGTCTGCATCATGGTGTTTTTTCAAGGTTTGCAGTTTTGATTGTATTCCAAGTGTCAAGTCTCATAGTGCTAAGAATGGGGGGGGGGGAGGGAACTGACAGAAACCTCAGTTGTTTCTTACAGATAATCTTAAAATACACTTAATTTTGAGGTTGTCTTAGGCATTTAAAACTTATGAGAGTGTGTTTGATGTTGACAGTAGAGATTAATCAGCCAAAGTAAATGTCAGCTATATGAGTCAATTAGGTCAGATAACCATCGTGCTTTATGTCAGTCTATTACGAAGCATATTTTTAACAACAGGAGACCTTTCTGTGCTTTCAGTAAAAAAGAATGGTTGTGTGTGAAGCACTGTGTCTCTTTACCTTTTCAGAGCAATGTTAGTCTGGTTGTGCATGAGTTTATGTTAACAGTCCAGCAGTTTGATTGTATGAAGCTGTCAGTGCATTGCCTGCAGAATGAATAGCTGGCAAGCTGATCTAAGTTTTATACTTATATCCTAATTTTCTAAAATAGAAATGTCATTTCAGTCATTTCATTAACTTGTAAATAATGATTTTAGCATTCTTGTTTTCTTACATTGCTGCAGTAAAGTGAACAAATCTCAAATGTAAAAGCTGCAGCTTAATACAGCTTTAATTGATCAAAATTGAGTGCAGGCGCTTGCTCTTCTCAGCATCTTGTATGGCACTGCAGCTGTTTGAGGCATTTTCTGATTGGTGTCTGTGCCAAAAGATCCTTGTGTTTGTACTGGTAATAAGAGAATCACTGCTTTGACTTCCTTTATTCAGACACTATCTACAAATACTGTTTAAAAAAATTAGGAGGTCTTGAAATCTGCTTCTCCAAGCTGCTAAGCCTAAAACTCAATTAGTTAGAGTTACTTAAGGAATTAAGACAAGTACAGACTTCTGTGCAGGTGACTGATCAGCTAGACAATGACAAGACATGTAGCTTGAAGGAATTTGGGTAATCTCCAGACACATTCCTGGTGTTGAAGAAGCAACTCTTAAGTGCAGCTTTGTTGATATGTCTTTGCTAAGTTGTGTAAGGTCGTCTTGGTACAGTTGGTGTGCTGGATGATTTTGTAACCTGTTTCTTAACAGATAGAGAAGAAACTTCACGTCTTCACTGCTTTCTTTCTAGCGGTTTACAAATAGCTGCTGTTTTCACCCTAAATTTGAGGATGGAGCATAATATTGCTAATCCAGCCATCTTCAGCATGTTGCGAATGGTGTTACTGTTTTCTCCCTTTGCAACTCTGATTATGGTGTTTGTTGGTAATGCTTTCAATGCTGAACCCTGCACATTCAGGAAGTGCTTCTGCAGGGTCGTGTGAAATAAATGGAAATACTAAAATAATCAACTTAGTCCCAACAATTACATCTATACAGATGGAGGAAGGGAGAAAAAACCCTTGTGCTTAGCTATGCCTTGATAATAAGGGGAAAGTTCTATCTAGAATTAGTTGTTTTAAGTGACTTTTCAATCCTCATGTGTTTTTAATTATAGGTTACAGTCTAAAGAACCCATTTCAACATACCTTGCATATACTATGACACTTGAAAAGCTGCAGTGAGTAGGAAGGCTGTCAGCTATGAAGAACAGGCTTTGAAGTGTTTGTTTTAGTACTTCGAGATTTATGTCTTCAATTCCAGAGATTTTTTGCAAATGAAAATGTGAATACCTTAACTAGAAGGGTATATTTCCACATTTCTGGGGAGAAGTGAATGCTGCTAGGAGCCCTGAGCTACATTGTTTTCTGCACTGAAATCAAAAGAGCAATTCATGTATTGGTTGTGGTTTCTGGTACTGTTTGCCTTGCATTGACTGCATCTGTTCCCAGCCAGTGTGGCTTGCCTCACTGATACAAATAAATAAATAATAAATGAAATACCATGTCCCTTGAGCAAACAAAGTCTGCTACCTCCATGAGGGATCAGATCAAGTGTGTACACATAAATGACTGGACAGTATTGGCCAGATTGGAGCACAGGCTTAGTTGTGCTGCTGCTGGCAGAATTGGTCGTGTAGTAGCAAGGGTGGAGCAGCAGCCATCCTAGGAATGGAGAAGGAAGGGTCACAGGGCAAGGCAGAAAAGGGGCTGGAGTATTGGATCATGATGCAAGGGTTCATGAGTGTTTCCTGCTGTGTTGTGGCAGGGCATTAAGGAGCCTCTGGACAGTTACTGTGGTCCTCTTCCAGGATCTCCTTCTGAAAGTGTAAAATGCTTGCTCCTACCATGAAGTTCCTGTTTGAGTTAATTTCTGTTAGATACGTTAGCCTGCTTGGAGGTAGAGCTGATGGGTAATCACCAAGAGCAGAAAAATGCCCAATGTTTTTGGGTTCTTTGGTTGCCTGAGCTCACACAACATCTGAGAGAAATTACAAATGACCCTGTCAGATTTTCAGGCTACCTTCCTGTGTCGGTCAGTTTGAGGGTATCTGGTTTGTCCCCCGAGTTTCCCAGGATAGAGCTAAACTTTGAAATTACATTGGGTAAAAGGATTATGTAGCAGCTCTGTCCCTGACTCTGGTCTATGACTGTCACCTTTCCTTCATGCCTGTTTCTTAATACCTTGCAAAGAGGTTGTTAGGTGCAAAATACAGTAAGCATGAAATTGGAAGACCTCTCTGGCAAGCTCTCGAG
This sequence comes from Agapornis roseicollis, assembly GCA_002631895.1. Taxonomy (NCBI): domain Eukaryota; kingdom Metazoa; phylum Chordata; class Aves; order Psittaciformes; family Psittacidae; genus Agapornis; species Agapornis roseicollis. The sequence goes on from NDXB01013878.1 coordinate 241,433, forward strand.
TTAATTTTTGTTTTGTTCACGTGGAGCTGGTGGGAAAAGCAATTATTATTTGGAAGAAAAGCACTTAATAAGGATACTTAAAAATGGAATGGTGCTTAAGAGGCTTTTTCAATAAGCAATTTCAGGCCACACTCCGAAGAACAGCTTGGATATCCCAAAGGATTTTTACAGCTATGCCAGTGAGTCTAATTACAGCTAATACTTGTCTCACTTAAGGATATAACTGAGGCATGACTTACACCAGTGAGGCTGCTGTACCAGTAGTGTTAATATTGCTACGTGTGATTTAGTTGTGTCATACACTGAAACTGCATATGTGTGGAATGAATAAATTGGTTTTTGTCTGATCGGATGGATCTTAATAGTGTTTGGTTTTTTTAGGGATTATGTGAGGAGTGAATTGGAATCAGGATATGAAGGGCCAATGTACTTGGAACCTCTCTCTATGAATCGCTTCATGACTGCTTTAGTAGGTAAGTGTTTTAAATACTTGTTATGCAGGAGAGAGTTCTGCCTAATTCTCTTCATTGAAACCTATGCACATTTTATTTCTTGGTTTTAAATCTCTCATCAGTTTTAGTAGCTGTGTTTGCCATTAATATGCAAGAAGTGTGGGAAGCTAGGTGTATCCTGCCTGGCTTTCTCTATGACACTGATTTACCAGTGCTCTTGTACTTGCAGCACTGAAGTATTTTCTAGGTCTGTTTGTCATGCTGTGCCCCTACGTTCTTCTTGGACATGCCATCTGATTCAGGATGACTGGATTGTCTGTACTAATCTTTAGGTACAAAGTACTGTAGACATTTCAGTAGCTTGTATTTGTAGGGCTTTTGTCAATGAAAGCATTGTATAAGTATTGTTCATTTGCCTTATAGGTGAGCACTGTCATTCTAACAAAAAACCTGGTGATGCATATTTGTGGGTGTGTGCATGCAACTACAGTAAGGAGTAATAAGTCAAAACTACATTTAAATTGTGTTTGATTAATGGCAAAGATGACTTCTCTAACTAAAAATCCTAAATAAATCCCAAAGAACTGGATTTTCTAGACTGTTTCCTTACCCTCTGAACTTTCACAGGAAGAGAATAAATTCAGTGTTAAGGTTGCTACACCACACCATATGTTCTACTAAGAGGATATTGGAATACATACATACTCCATGTGTATTTTAAAATTAAGCCTGAGACAAGCTTGGAAGAAAAATCTTAGTGAAAGGAATTAAGGAAGATCTATGGATTTCATCAGATTATTGACAGATTTAGTCAGCCATGTATGGTTGGCAAAACTCATCTGCTTTCTGTTTACTTGTAGCTGCTACTGGCAGATATAGATGGGTTTACTTCTTTAGTGTGTTAGGTCTGCCAGAATATATACATCTCCTGATTGCTTGCATCCTTACTTTCAAATGTAGCATTTGTCTTTGCTTTTAGTATTTTTAATAGAAATAACATTGATATTTTTCAGTGAAAGGGAAACTTCAGATATATTTTTTTACTCTCATGAATTTCTAAATACATTTTGCTGTCTTGTCAAATGACACCAAAGTACAACTAAAGCCTTTAGTATGTTTCTATGACAAAATGTCTGTAATTAGCCCTTTGAATCTGGGGTCCAATGCGGGGTCCCATGGTAAAGCAGAATCCCTCAGAGAGCTTCACAAAGCATGAGGCAGGCCTAGGCAGGAAGAGGTCAGGAGGCGTTGTGTCATTCACAGGCAGAAAGTAAACCAAGAGTCAAGCCCATTATGCTTCATCCAGGTTTTAATATGTATTAAAAATAAGTGAGAAAAAGATAATACTCTTTGTACCCCATACAGTTTCGGGTTGTACTGGGTGTCAGACTAAAGTGTCCCCATATTGTTTTCTAAAAGTAGGTACTTCACAATACTAGCAACTGTGTATGTAAGCAGTTGTCTTTGGGGAAGACCTGTGCAAGAGGGCTATGAGGCTTGACAATGTTTTGTATAAATAGGAAATACTTTCTCAGATTTGTTACATAGAGGTATTTATCCAGCTCAGTCTGCTATGTCTCGGGAGTGTACTGTGCTGAACTGTCATCTTCACAGCAAAATGAATATACAGGTGCTTTGCTCCATCTTTTTCTTCAATGTTGTGCTGCAGCAGTTGTTGACAAAGGCAGTGAGGCAGGTACCTGGGGAAATAATGGTGCTGCTGATCCAGCTTTTGTTCCTCAAAGTTCTGGTCAGAATTAAGGGGCTGATGTACAGTACACCAACTGCTTAACAGATTTAATCTTCGTTAGTGCTTTTTGAATGGGCTCTCCTGTCATTTCCTCCCTGCATCTAATTCAGTCTGATGACTGTTGACTAGAGTTACTAACATTCCAAAGTGCTGGATGGAAGAAATAAATGTTTTTGAAGGCCATCTCTTGGATGAGTGTGCTATTTTGTAAGCATGTCAGTTGTGAATGTTGTAAAACTGTGTGGTTTTGGATGCTACCATGAAGACTTGCTCTTTCTTAGTGCACAATATGGGATTAGATATTTAATATATATATATATATATATACTAATATATCCTTGGGTTTTAGTAGCATCTAAGGATGTAGCCAGGGAATTTGTTACTATCAGCTTTTTAAAATTGGGAGTGAAATACAGTTCCATACAGTCTGGAACAGAGTGTCTGGAACAGTGACTGTACCACATAGGCTTTCTTGTTGCACATTTTCTATTAGCTTATGAGCTGGGGGGCTTTGGCTACCTGTCAACAATGTTTAATGTATTTGTGGATTTTGGGGAAGGGAAAATAATGGGCAGAAACTTAGGTAATAGATTTCTTCCTTATTGCCTCATTCTCTAGCAGAAGAGCTTGGTGTCCTGCAGGAGGTTTACAGCTGTCAGGCTCATTAGCTGTGTCTGGCAGTTTTCAGGCCATGGTGTTTAAGCCTATGGAGTGCAAACATTGAGCTGGATTTGCTGATCTTAGCAGACAGCTGAAGTGTTAGAATCCTTTCTGTGACTTGATATGAGGTACAAGCTAATTTCTTCTGATGCTTTGTTGTTACCTCGAAGACTTGACAGTGTACAGCCCCACTTGGAGATAAGCTATGATTTACTGCAGAGAGAGGTTGTCCTGAACTAAGGTACTGCTACCCCAGTTTAAAATGGGAAGTACCAGCCACTGAAAGCTCAATTGGAGGCATTTTCAGGCCCTTCCTGAAGGGGCTGAGAATTGACAAGGTGCAGACTTCAGGAAGAACTTTGGGACCTCCAGAGAAAGTGCTCCATGAATTTTCTTTGATGGTGTACAGCTCTCCTTCCCATGACAAGTAACATTTGATCATAGTTTAAGGTAAAAAAGGTGGGAGGGTCAGAGAGTTTAGCAGGGATGACCAGCATACTCAGCACATCACTGCTGGAGGAAAGCAGGTTTTGCTGTTGCATGAGATGAAGCTGAACTTGGAGGTCCTGTTTTGTCATTCGAGAGCTCCAGAGTCATCGCAAAGAGCGCTGCTTTGTTTAATGTGACGTTGTTGCAATATTTTATTTCAGATGATGACATGCTTACCCAAGAACATACTGGATGCTGGGACTTGTATCCCTTTGTGTGTGGAGCTGGGTTGCCTTAGTTACCATGAGTTGCAGAAATCCTCACAAGCTGACTGTGCCAGGCTCCTGAATATTACAGCACAGCAGTGTGCTGGTGGTATCTTAAATAGGGTTGTAGCAACGTGTGTGTGGGCAGAGAACAACAAAGCAGAGGGAGAATGCTTCAGAGCTGGTGTGCTGAACTTCTGAAAAGATGAGTAGAGTAACTTTTCTGAGGCTTACAAGCCCCAGCATGCTGATAGTGTCTTGCTGAGAGCAAGGGTGCTTGTTCTGAAATGAAATCTGCTAATTCAGAAGTACAGCTACCAAATTGGTGGTGGGTCTTCAACTTGAAAGAGGGCAGTGTGAAGGAGGAAGAGCTTTGTGTGCTTGAGTAGTAGAGATTAAAGATTGCTTTCAGCTCAGTTGCAGTTATTTTGAAAGCAGTTCTTTTCTAGGTGGGGAAGCTGAGCAGAATGAAAGGAAAACCCTGCTACTGCTACTTGTCTTCTTGCTATTTCCCTCCCTAACCCATCCAGAAGGGCTTACAAGGCCAGTAAGCTTATGTGAACACGTGGAGTTAGCAGTGATCTGGAGATTGTTAACAAGCTTGATTTTGTTACTCTCTGTTTTGCTAAGGCTAATTCCCAGTTTTGGGGAAACCTGTGAGATACAAACATTGGTGGAGGTGGCTCCAAAACAGGATGAGCACTTTTCTGGGTTTCTCCCCATTCTGTTCCCTCTGAGAGAACGGGTACAACTTCCAGGGACCCTCATGGGAGCAGTTACACTGGAGTGGGCTGCTCTAGGAAATAGTAGCCTCCAGATCTCTGGGTGTGTAGGAGATGAGCTGGTGTCCCTGCCAACTGTTAACTAGAATTTAATCATTAATTACCTGTCACTTGCAAGCTTCAGTCTGTGCAACTGCCTCAAGCACTATGAAATTATTGAAGTCTCAGCTGCTGACCTGGCTGTTCTCCTGTTGCTCTTCTAGGCTGGTAATTCCTCTTGACAAGAGAAATACTGTTGCTCTAAAAGCTGTTTGGGACCTCTGATAGATTGGAATGAAAGACTAGTATAGCTGTGCTTCAGAAAAGCTACTGCATATATACACATCCCACCAGTATTGAAGTTGAACTGGGGTATTAAGGGAGAACAGGGTTATCCTCTGCATAACATTATTCCTGGGACTTCATATTAATCTGAGTATGGTTCTGCATGTGTTTCGGGTTTACATCTCATTAATCTTTAAGGCAAAAGCCTGCACTTCACGTAGCTTGAAAATGGTGTGGGCCAGCAAAGGATGTGGAGGAACCTGCTTTCATAACAGAGATGTTGTAGTTAGAACTGCCATAATATGCTGGATGTTGATAACTGCGTTATGGAAAGATACCGTATTAAAAGATGGGTTTGGTTTTTTTTCCTGAAGGGGATAATCAGCTTGATTATAAAATACGGTGTCTCGTTTCCAGGTCAGCTGGTGGTATGTACGCTCTGCTCCTGCGTCATGAAAACAAAACAGATCTGGCTTTTCTCTGCTCACATGCTCCCTCTGCTGGCACGACTTTGCCTCGTCCCTTTGGAAACCATCGTCATCATCAACAAATTTGCCATGATTTTCACTGGTTTGGAAGTTCTCTACTTTCTGGCATCAAATCTTCTGGTGCCCTATAATTTGGCAAAATCGGCATACAGAGAGCTTGTCCAGGTAAGACAGTGAACATAACGATTTCATTTTCCTTGGCCTGAGCCTTTTTTGCAGGAAAGAAAGAGAAAACTACTTTGGCTGTCTTCTGTGTGTGCATGTTCCTTTTTCTTAGCAAACCAAATATGTTCTTATCTATAGCATCTTCTTCCTTTAATTTATGGTAGCTTATAATTTGTGTGGGTGAGCAGTTAAGATGTTAATTAGAATTACACTGCTGGCCAGCTGAGCATGTCCACTTTGCTTGGACTTTGCTTAGTCCTGCCCAAATCCAGGCTAAAAGACAATGCTGTGGCAGAATGGGATTTTAAAGCCTCATTAAGTGAGCAAAGTAATTCCCATGCATTAATTGTAGTAGCTGTTCATTTCAAAAGATGCTTTCTGTATGAAAAGCATTTATAATTATAGTAATGTTAAAGTGGGAGTAACACTAAAGCTCATTTTGACTCTAATAATCACTGACTTACCGTGTGATCTGTAGCTTGCAGACAGTGATTTGAAAAGTCTGAGGTATTTTCTTTAGAACAGCAGCATTGCTGAGACCACGAACAAAAGAGTTAGCAGAAACAGAGGAGACTGCTCTGATATGTATCCATTTTGTTAACATTTGGACATCTGATCTATATGTAGTTGGAAAGACACTGTTAATGGTTACAGAAACATCGTTTTTCTATAAAAATAAATGTGAATATGAATAGTTCTGTGTATTTTGACATAAAAAGCTTGATGCTTGCTTGGACCTCTTGCTGGATTCTTTTCAAACCAAGCCACTGTTTTCTGACTTATGCTTTTCAGTCCCTAAGCAATCTGAAAAATTAACTTGTTAAGCTCTTGCAAAGCTCTGCTTTGCTGTCATATCTGTCATACACAAACAGAAACTTGGCAGCAGTAGGTGTGTAGTGTGCCAAGGTCTCAGCCTGTCATGTTGATCATTACTGTCTGGTTATTTATTTTATATGTAATTGGTCTTTGGAGCAGGATTATCTTTGTTTGTACAGCACCTACCATGGTCTGATCTCACCCATAACTGGCTTGTAGATTTGCTGATTAAAGGCTAATTTGTGGGCTAACCGGCAAAGCTTCAGTATCTTTGTTTTCCAGTGAGAATAGGGAAGTCATGCTTACTCTTCACTTACTGTGACAGCGTGTGGGGTAAACCAGTTGCATGTCTTTGTACAGCTTAAAAATTTGCAACAGGTTGGAACCAACACTTCAGTTTTCCTGTGCATGAACAATGCAGCATTTAGCTTCCTGAAATCAAATTCAGATTGGGTATAAGTTTGAGAGTACTGGATCTGTTTTTCTTTATAGAACACTTGTGCTTAAAACACTTTATTTTATGAATGTTTAATTGCAAATACATTCATGTGCTATTTTGATACCAGTGGCAAAACTGGTGAATATTAGGATGTTAATCACCAGGAGTGTTTTCTGAGACAGCCCTAAAACGTGGGGCAAGGTTGCTTTGTCTGTGTTTCAGGCTGTGTCTGATGGTATAATTTAAAAGCAAGCCCAGAACCCTGGCTGCCTGCTTGTAGCAGAAGATGCCAGAAATACCTCCATGGATGTGAATCTACATTATAAGCATAGCAGGGTGGTGAAGCACTCTGCCAGGAGCTGCATAGGATAGCTTGTGTTGGTCCCACGCCAAGGGAGAGCTCAGGAGGATCTCCTGAGGGCTGGTACACTTCCTTCACATGTCTGTGTGCAAAGCTAAACGCAGAAGCTTGGCACCATATCCCTGCCAGCAGCATATGCTTGTCCATTAGCCACAGTACATACTACAGCAGGTCCTATAAACATAATATCCCTCATGCTTGTCATGAAAGACTAGGTAGGCAGCTTTTTCAGCTTTTTGTTTAGCTAAAATTTGCTAGCCATTTTGGATTGTATGTCACTGTGGGAAGCAGGTGGTGAGGAAATAGTAGTTACGAGTGATTTCCTCTTGAGCTTTTGCATTAAGTCCAGCTATATGAAGTTCCAGCTTCTTGGAAATGACTGCACTGTAATTTAGGCTTTGAAGCTCAAATGACTTCTTTTGTATTGCAGAATCTTCTGAAATAACTCTTAAGCATTAATTGCAAAATGCTTGGTAGATTAAGAGCAGTCAGAAGGCTGGTACATGTTCTTTTTGAGATACTTAAAATGTGTGAGGCATTAAGTTTTTCCTTAAAAGCAGGTCAGCAAAGCAGGTTTACTGTATTGAAGTGATGAGGCTCCTGTTTCAGTACCTGTGAGTGCAGTGACTTGGCCATACCTACAGACAAGACAACATTGCTGTGACTTAAGCTGGACAAAAAGGTCCAAAAGGGTTGTATGTTAACTGGCAGCCTGTGTCCTTACCCCTCTGGCTGTGTGCGGGCTTCAGTCAGCAGCTCCCACCCAGTTCTCAGTAGGAAGATGCATTAAGCTGCTCTGATAGTTTGCCGCACAGTCAGGTTCTTCTCTCTACCTCTAGATAGTGGCAATATCTTGCTGCTAAATCTGGGTTCTCCCTTTGTCAGACTGTAATTTGATGTATCTCCTTTTCTTTGGGATGTCTTATGCCATGTGCATTATCCTTAGCTTCCTTGTGGCTCTATTGTTGATTGTGCTTTTGATACCAAATCATGGGTGCTCTGAACCAGTAACAAACTGCGTTTTCCTGTCTTGCTCAGGTGGTGGAGGTGTACGGTCTCCTGGCCTTGGGAATGTCTCTGTGGAACCAGCTGGTCGTCCCAGTTCTTTTCATGGTGTTTTGGCTTGTCTTATTTGCTCTTCAGATCTATTCCTATTTCAGTACACGGGACCAGCCTGCCTCAAGAGAGAGGCTTCTCTTCCTCTTCCTGACAAGGTAATTAACATGTCTGCAGAAGGTTTTCTGTTGTTACCATCTTCTGAAACGAATGTGGTTTTTTTAGGCACTGAGTATGTAGGCTGACTTTATTGTCATCATATTATCGATTCACATACCAAACAGTTCTGTTCTGTTCTTAAAAATGGGGGTAGCATGTTTGTTCTTCCCAGACTGGAAAGCTCTTGCTTACATGTTTGCTGTTTGAAAACCATTCCCTTTCTTTTGTTGTCCTTGCTCCTGTCAAGATCCTTTCTGTGGGTGTGTAACTGCTCTGATTTTTGAGAAGCCTGTAAGAGTTCAGCTCTTTGGGACAATATATGAACATGTGCTTGACACATAAATATAACACTCAGACCTCCCCGGGCTTCTCTCTGAGCTCTTAATTTCCTCTGGGACCCTTGCTTAGTAGGTCATCTGAAAGTAAGTTTAAGGGTGTTAAAATCGATGAAAAAGGATCAGGCCAAAAAGCCAGAATCTTGATTCCTCGTAATTTATTTTGAAGGAAAACTTTAGAGTTCCTCAAGTATCCTGCAGAAATAGCTGCTTTAAATATTGCATTTCTCACTACCATTGTGCAGCAGGGATATTTGAAAACCTTTTCAGCCCTGCCCAGCTTGGTAACCAGGCAGAATTTGAAGGCTTACCAGAAGCCCTGCAAATAGTATATGTAAACACATCAACATTTTCTGTTCTCAGTGGCTTTCAAAGGAGTTTTCCAGTTAAAGTGATCATTAAAAGAGACAAACTAAGTGTCTCTTGGACACACTTTTTGAGGCATGTGTTTCCTGAAAGTCCTTTAGTCTTGTCAGAGCCCTGGACTAGTTCACTCTCCAGTTGGTAAATTAGCCTGACATGGTTTGACCACCGTATTTTTTTCTCACAAGACCTGGTGAGCAAGAGATTTTATTTATTTGTTTGTGAATGGGGGTGTCAGTGTATATTACCTTGAATAATATATGTGAGGATTTCCAGATGTGTAATCCCTTGTTGACAGGGATTTCTGGTTCTGCATAAGCTGATTCTTTACGCAGTGCTGGAGCATGTGGTGCACTGCACTGCATACCCCTTGTTCTGACAGCATTGTGTTTCAGAAGCCAGAGTACACTCTGAGGCTTAGGCTGCTCCAAACATTGCAGTGCCAGAATCAACAGAAGGTGAGGGAGCTGAAGTAATGCAGCTATTCTCAGCATCAGCAGATGTATTCTGGGGTCTCAGTCTGTCAGACTTCACTGCTGTTGCAAAAGAGAGGCAGAAGCTTCCTGCAGAATACTCTTTGCTGTCTTATTTTGCTGCTTCTGGCTCAGCCATATGAAAGATAGGCATTGCCTATCTGAGCCTGGTGCAAATCTTATCAGTTTGATGTTTGTTTGCATTGCTGTGGATTTGAGTGGAAAGCACCTTAGTGAATCCATCTGCTTTAACTCTGCTTCTGGTAGCTGGCAGTAATTTCAGCAGGTGACCTGGGTGCATTGTGGTTGTCAGATAGACTTTATGCTATGAAAACCCTGCGCAAGCAGGACAGTGCCACCGTGTGGCACAGCACTGGAGAGGGACCAGAGAAACGCCATAGCACAGCCCTGACAGCAGCATTAGCTGAGATGAAATTGTGTCTTGGGAAGAAGTAACAGAATACATCTCATCTTTTTCTTTTTATAGAAGTGTTTCATGGTGGTTTAGAGCATTTAATATATTCATTAAACCAATCCAATTTTGCTTTCAGAGCAGCTTGCACAGATAACAGGACAAGGGGAAAGCTCAGCACATTGCTTTTGATTGATGGACCTTTTCGTTTCTTTCCCTCTCTCCTCCTAGTATTGCTGAATGCTGTAGCACTCCATACTCACTCCTGGGCTTGGTCTTCACGGTCTCTTTTGTGGCTTTGGGAGTTCTGACTCTCTGCAAGTTTTACTTGCAGGGTTATCGAGCATTCATGAATGATCCAGCTATGAACAGGTAAGTGCTTTGTTGTGCATAAGGTCTAAAAAGAAGGGATTTATACAGAAACGTGCAGGTTGCTTTGCAGTTTGTTAACTTACGAACTATTGGGTATCCTTGACAGGCTTTTTGTATGGCAATCTTTGTGCATAGGAAGGATTTGAGGTGAAAATGCAGCTTGTCATGGACTTCTTGGGAGATGGTTAATTTTGTGTAATAAATTCAGGGCTTTTAGTTGGGATTTGGATTGTCTTAGTGCTTTCATTTTCATGAGTCACTGGAAAATTTTCGGATGCTTGGATAATCTAAACACTTCATCTTTCCATTTCCTCATTTACCCTGTAGTCATGTGTGAAATACTACTAATCTGTGAGGCTTAAAACACAGTATTTTATGGATTGCCTATAAATTACTATGGGAAGTAACCAAAATATGGAAACTGCCTTTTCTTAACACTTGACCCAGCTTGTCCAATATGAAGTTGGGATCCTAGGTATGATAGTACCTTTCTCAGTTATTCCGGCCCGTAACTCTATAGAAAGTTTAGACCATATGCAAAGGAGTGTTTTACATTTTGGATTCTATAATGTGGAACCAAAAGTGATATAAATTGGGGGTGCCCAGGGGTAGTCTACCTAAAAGAATCTTTTGGGTAAGAATGCAATTCTGGGTGATCTCTTCTTTAACTGTGTCAAATACTGGCACTGAATTGTGGGACTCAGAGGGATTATATTCAGTCTGAGGTTCCAAGCCAAGAAGAAGAGGACGGTGTATAGGTACAGAGAGGATAAAATGAAAAATGGCTAAATTGCTGGTTGCCTGAACTGGTTACTGGGTGGGTTGTTGAGCCAGGGGTGTTTCCCCTGGGCCAAAGGACAAACAGGAGGGTGTTGATGGGGAAATATAACTGGTAGAGGGGGTTTTTGAGGTGATCTAAGAATGAGGCTGACTGGTGCCCAGATGTAGACATAGCAGGGTTGCTTTGGACAGCAGCCCTGAGGTGGGTGGGTTCCTCCTCTTAAGACACAGCATGGGTCCTTACAATGCTTTGTGCTGGGGGAGGACTCTCTTATTGGGTGATGTCTGCTGAGTTGCATGTAGCCCACACACTGAGGCAGGAGCAGTCTGAAATATGCTTCCTAACCCCCAGCACTTCAGTGTTTCTGAAAACACTCCTCTGATTAAAACCTTAGCAGGGACATCAGTAAAAGCTAAAACAAGACATTTGAAGGATTGTGGCAGAAAGAGCTTATTTCCTGGTATTTCTAGATGTATTTTTGAACCAGCATTGACACACAGAAAGATGTGATTGATTGTTCCTTTGACTCTGTTAATCTGCAGGGGAATGACTGAAGGCGTCACGCTCCTCATCCTGGCTGTGCAGACAGGTTTGATTGAGCTCCAAGTTGTGCATCGGGCGTTCCTGCTCAGTATTATTCTTTTCATCGTGGTGGCATCCATACTTCAGTCCATGCTGGAAATCGCTGATCCCATTGTCTTGGCACTGGGAGCCTCAAGGGACAAGTAAGAGACTGGTTTCCTAAAATGAAACTTACTCAATGCTGGTTTAGGAGGTGATAAACTAGTAACTGATGGCCTGATTTGGCTTTTTAGTAGCTTGTAAATTTACCCTGTCTTTTGTATGCAGATTTCTTTTCCAGTCTAAATTTTCTAGCTTTCCCCTCCCTGTCCTGTTTTCTCAAGAGCACATGGCATAATACTTTTCCTCATGGTGTGTGCTGGAAAACAGGAGTGACTTTGGTCACCTGCTCCTGCCCAGGACTGCATGCGTTCAGCTTTTATAAAGCCATGCTGTTCTGTAGCTGCTGACTGCCCATCCCGAGCATGGCACTGTTCAGTGATTATTCTCCCTAGCAAGAGTGTCAATGCACACTCATGTGTGCATGTCTCAGTTAAAGCAAATCCAGGACTCCAGTGCTCTTCCCACCCACCCTCCATTGTGTGGCTTTGCAGAATGGTTTTGCTTAACTTCCTCTGCAGTTGGGTAGGTTTCCCTCTTATGCAGTGATGTCAGACAGCTGAGAAGTTGTCAGAAGATCTCAGACAGGATGGGAAGTTTCTGAGAGTGACCTCCTGTTAAATAGTGTAAACCCTTTTTCTGTGCGACTGATACCAAAGTGAGAGTTTACTGGTAGAAAATAAGAAGTGGAAGGCTTGCATTAGTGCACCAGATATTCTGATGATGTGGGATTGTTGATCTGCTCAGCTTAAACAAGCAGTCTGGTGATACTGAGTTTTAACGCTCTTCTGCCAAATCTCCCAAGCAGTTCTAAATCAGCTGAAATCAGGATAAATTCCACTTCAGCTTTGCCTTTCTCCCTCACCTACAGACACAGACTTTCATGCATCATCATAGTATTCTCTTCAGACAGTTTCTTAGTCAGCTTCTGCTGTTGTCTTTTTGCTATTCCTGTACCACATTTTAACCTAAATGAGTTTAAAATACCTGAGGAACATGCAGAGGTAGTATAGTAAATTACTGAAGAGATCCTGAAAGCCTTCCAAATGGGTGGGTGTAAAAAGGTTGATGGTGAGGGAGGAGATGAGGAAGAAGAAATGATAGGAGCAGAGGAAGGAATGGCAGAGATGGAAATACGTTTGCCCCATGCATACTAGCAGAAGCACACAGAAGAGTTGTAGTAAGTATATAATCTGGGTAAACTCTGTCTATATGGAAAAGCATACTAACAGTTACATGCATATTTAGTAGTTTTCTTTATTTTACTGGTCTTTCATCTGAAACATTTAGTTTCTCAGATACTTCATTTGTCCAGCCACTGATCAGACCCATTATGGCAATTCCTGTAGGTGAATTTTTTTGCCCATAGTTTTTTGTCTTTGTATTGAAAACAGAACAGGCCATATGAGAGGGAACTTTTCATACTCTATGTGGTGTAGGCATGCATGGTTGGAATGAGACTGTACCTGAGTCAAATACAAACTCCTTTCAACAAGTTAAAGCCGTGAGCAAACATCTAACTTGCCTACATTGAGCAGACAGCCTGTTCTTATCCTGACACTTAAACCTGATGTAAAAAATAAAACCCTATTGTGTTGTTTGCAGGAGTCTGTGGAAGCACTTCCGAGCAGTCAGCCTCTGTTTGTTCTTACTCGTGTTCCCCGCATACATGGCCTACATGATTTGTCAATTTTTCCACATGGATTTCTGGCTGTTGATCATTATCTCCAGCAGTATTCTAACCTCGCTTCAGGTAAGAACACTACCCCTGTAGTAACTGTGAAGCCCTGCATTAATCTGTGATCCTGTTACTCTAGAGGGATATATGCATGATGAGAAAAGACCAGGGATGATAGAAGGGCAGAAGTACAAGAGAAAGTATAAACTCTCTTTCGTTAGTGTGTATCTGAGGCTAAGGCTAGGAATACAGGGGAATGAAAGTAATTTCAAATTGTAAAGCCAGAATGCTTTTGAAGGCATAACTATCATAGTAAGAAGTAATAGTAAGGGGGGATTTTGCCTCCCAGAGTACTCATCTATGTATTGTTACTCGGCTGTGGCTCTTTGAAAAGGATTTGATGTTCATAACACTGCAGTATAAATACAGCGGATGTTTTCTATTAAGCATATTTGTTGTAACACTATAAAATTGCTGCTCATGATGCTCAGCACTTCTCTTGAACCAGCTCAGCTATGTTCTGGACTGAGAAAAGTATGGAAGGGGAAGCACTTGGGAACAAGCTTACATGCTCTGCAAGAAAGAGTGACTTTTATTTGTCTTGAAGCTCAGCAACAGTTTTATTCCTTTGGGGCTCACTCCTCTTTATCTGATTTGTACAGAGCTCAGTGGACAATGCTGGATGACTTAAGCTCTGGTTCAGAACTGAATGCTGAGCTCACGATCTTTTCACTGTTACAGGTGCTTGGAACACTTTTCATTTATGTTTTGTTTATGGTGGAGGAGTTCAGAAAAGAACCTGTAGAAAATATGGATGATGTAATTTATTATGTGAACGGCACATACCGGCTGCTGGAATTTCTCGTCGCTCTCTGTGTGGTGGCATATGGTGTCTCGGAGACAATCTTTGGTGAATGGACTGTGATGGGTTCTGTGATCATCTTCATTCACTCCTATTACAATGTGTGGTTGCGGGCCCAACTGGGATGGAAGAGTTTCCTTCTTCGTAGAGATGCTGTGAATAAGATAAAATCACTGCCTGTTGCCACAAAAGAGCAGTTGGAGCAACACAATGATATCTGTGCCATCTGCTACCAGGTAAGAATGAAAGTGTCTGAAGATTGACTTTAATTTAGACATCTCTATACTGTCAAGTTCAGTCTGCAACTAGAAAAGTAAGTTACTTGAATCATGTTTAATGAGTAATATTCTGCTCAGTAAATTACTTGAAATACCCAGTTTTCTGCATTGTGTAAATTGCAGTGCTGTCACCCACAGAGTCTTTTATGAATAAAGAGATAGTTTGGAAGTGTTTATTGCCTTTTTCTTTAATCAAGTTATACAAAAAACTTCCTTGAAACCTCTTGTATTTGGGTTGATTTGGTCTCAAATGTAACAGCAAATGTGCCCTTTCTTCATTAGTGAAAGATTTTGTTAGTGAAAGACAATGTGTACTCTATAACTAATTTGTTGTTATTCCATAGAAGTAGCACAGTATTTACAGACATCGCTACTTCAACTTCATGTGCAGTGTCAGTTTTATAACAGAAACCTAATTATCACATCTTTCTAATGTAAGCCAGCAGATGCAAGTGCCTTAGAAGTCAGTGCTGAAAGTAGTATCTTTATCACACCTCTAGCTCCAAGGTCTCTTTCTCTTGGATAGAAATTATATTTATGAATGACAGTGAAAGAATCACCCTAAGATGAGCGTGTAGTTGGAGAGCAGTTGGAGTGACTCTGAACTTGATACTCCAGGCTCTTTGAAGAGTAAAACTATGGGTGCCAGATTGAATAAGGGTGTTTGAAACACCACACCAGTAACATGTGGGTCTCAGCTGACAGGGTTCAGGGGTTACTTAATTTCTGGCTTGCTGTTGTTACATGTTGTATCTGTAAGTGTGCAGGTTTTGACATGCACAATTATTTCTTAAAGCAACTAATTTTGTGACTCTTAACACCTTATAAACAAAGCTTTTTTTCCTAATTTCTAATCTCTGTGGTATAAACAGCCAGATCTGGCCTGTGTTTGTGTTTGAATGTAGAGATTTGTTGGTATGAAGCAAGGCACATTCTTCCATTTACCTGTAGACTGCTTCAATCTCTTCTGTGGCTGATGGACCCATCGGATACATGGGGTGAGAGGAAAGGAATGGAATTACAAATAATGTGATCTTTCTTCTTTTTTTTGTGTCTTTCAGGATATGAAGACTGCTGTGATCACACCATGTAGCCATTTTTTTCATGCGGGTTGTCTTAAGAAATGGCTGTATGTGCAAGAAACCTGCCCTCTGTGCCACTGTCAACTTAAGAGCCCTTCACAGCTACCGGGGCTGGGACCAGAGCCTGTTCAACAGCCAAATCCTACTGCAGAGCAGAATACCAGACCTGAAGATGCAGCTGAGCCACCTGGTGCTGAACCTGACAATGGGTCAGATGCGAAAGACAGCCCTAGCAAGAGCAGTGGCCAGGTTACTGGTGGACAGGATGGCCTGGAAGGGTCTCAAAGCGTGAACAGTGACACAGGCCCATGTGAGGCCAGCCAGGGAGCAGCTTGTGCTGCAGAACTAATGGCAGCTCCAGAGGGGTGCCCCGCTCCAGATGCAAGGGTTTGTGTCCAGCTCTAAGGTGACAAAGGATGACAAAGGAATAAACACATTTCAGAGATCCAAGTTTGACTCAGAAGAAAACCTATCCTTCCACAGCTGTGAAAGAAGTTTAGCTATTAATGCTGGTCAAAATGTAATCTCCCATGCTGATTTTTACGGGCTGCTTGGTAGTGGTAACTCCAGTGAGATGTAGTAGAAATGACTCCAGAAGCTCTCTGACCTGTGGGCGTAGGAAGGATGTCTGGAAACAAATTGCAGTGAAAAAGTGTTTTCAAGACACAGGTGAGGGAAAAGAGGAACAAGAGGTCTGTGAGAGGTTGCTGACAGACAGGAAGAGGGTATCACATACAGCCATGTCCCGGGCTACCCAAGAGGTGTTAAATGCAGCAAGTTGCCAGTCTCTGGTTGCTGACAATTTTTTATGGCACGTAAGCAAAAATCAAAGCTACAACAGCAGTGATTGTACTAGAAGATGGAAGCACTCTTAATATGTCATGTCTATGCTTTGGGTGTTCTTGGTGGGGCAGTTGCATTTGAATTCATGTAACCTATAGTGACTCTTGACTTTTATGACAGAGTCTTAAATATTTTGATGTATATGAAACTTTTGCTAATAATGGGCACAGTCTGGGCTGCGTGAAGTAAACTAAAGCTCTAATGAACGCTTTGACCCCTGCTACTGTGTGCAGGAGGCAAGTGGGATGAGTTTTAGGGCACAGATAGAGGCCTTGCAGTACTGTGCTGTGTAATGTTTAATTCTTGCAGCTGAATTAAAGCAGTATTAAACTCTGGCGATATTTGCACTTTGGGAATGAGTACATTATTGTGTATGATCAGACTCCGCAAATGCCACTTTTGAAGCTGTTAATAGGTTTGCACCTTTTTTTCTTTGACAAGGACATGTCCATACTTAAATTTTTACATTCATCATAGCTTCAAGTAGAACTAGGGGCTGGGGTGGGGGAATAGGGGGGAGTAGGGAGCAGGCAATTTTTTTATGTGAATTTTGATATGAAGAGAAATTAGTCACTTATTTATACGATAGGCTTGACTCAAGTGTTTTTCAAAGTTGGTATTCCTAATGTGAAATGTGATACTATTTTATTTTTAGTAGTAAATTTGGATGTAGACTGACAGACATAGCTGAATGTCTTAATAAATGACATTTGAAGATTTTTACACCTGGTTATGTGATTCTTGCACTGAAATGCCATTGATGAAGTATGTGTTGAGCAGCTCTCTCCTCCCCTTGGAGCTCAGTGGAACTTCTGATGCACACGTTCTTCTCCCATTTCCATTTCAGTGCTGTGTATCCTGGTGATACTTCCTGGCCTCCCCCAGTCCTTGTCACCAGATCTTGTCCATAATAACAGAACACTGGGGCCTGTTTGCTCCCAGAGGCTGCGACTGCTGCTGCTGAATATCAAGCAAAATCCAAACCTATTTCCTTCTCACCTGATAGGAAGGGAGTATCAGTTGCACCATCCTGTGGTTCTGTGTCTCAGTTTTGTTTTCTTGTATATTAACCAGAAATGTAGATTTTCCATGTGCTTCACTGCAAAGCTTTTGTGAACAGCTTGGGTGTGCTTGGGGGGAAAACTATGAGGCTTTTTTCTTGAACTCTTCTTTTTCACTCCTGTCAGTGCTTTGGGTCCTGCTCTTCCACACCTGCATTTCTGTGGAATTGAATCACTCAAAACGATGCATATGTGTCCAAGTTTTTAATCTACATCATTTACGCTGTTTTCATTCCAGCCATACTTGAAAGCCNAGCTTTTGTGAACAGCTTGGGTGTGCTTGGGGGGGAAAACTATGAGGCTTTTTTCTTGAACTCTTCTTTTTCACTCCTGTCAGTACTTTGGGTCCTGCTCTTCCACACCTGCATTTCTGTGGAATTGAATCACGCAAAACGATGCGTATGTGTCCAAGTTTTTAATCTACATCATTTACGCTGTTTTCATTCCAGCCATACTTGAAAGCCTGTGGAGGCAGGAAATGGAGGGTTTGGGGGGGCAGCACTGTTACAGGATGCTCTGGAGTGTTGTGAAATGCAGACTTGTCCTCAATTCACAGAACGTGTTTTTGAAGGATGCCCTGTGAAACTCTGCTTGCTGTCCCTAGGTGCGGGAAAATGATCCCAGAAGTTCTCCATGCTAGCAATGGGAAGGTTTTCCTTTGTGCAAGGTCGAGTCCCTCACATGGTGGGGTGGGAAGCAAGTGATGCCCAAATGACGAGGAAGAGAGAAAAGCCAGGCTTGGTCTGTCTTGTGAAATTAAGGTTGGAGGGGTTGTAACTGCTCTACAGATACCTTGAGCTGAATGTGGGGAAGGAAGGAGAGGAACTTGTGTTCACCTACAGGACTCGTGTGCAGGCAGTGGGGCAGGAGGGAATCACAGGGGTCATTGTCTCCGGTTCCTCCATGTCCCACACTGTGTCAAAGTCATCGCTTTCATAAATACAGGAAGTGGTGTTGAGAAAGTAGCAAAAAAATAAGGTTTGTGTTCATGGCTGCTGCTGAGAAGCTGTTCCTCAGCCTGACCTCTTGGCAGTGAACCTTTCCATTTCTACCCTAAGTTACCCTTAGCTCGCTGGTAATGCAAAAGCTAGAACAAAGGACTCTGGATTCACACCACCACTGGTAAGAGATAAGTGCACTTGGAGACTCCTCGCTGAGAACCAGCAGTCCCACAGCAGATTCAGCAACCACAGTGTCATCCAGGACTGCGGGTTGGACACGTGGATGTGGTGCTTGAAAGGAGCCTGTGAGGATAGGAAGGTATGTGCTGGCTCTTCAGAGAAATGATGCTGTGAGATTCCCACTTGAAGGAACCAAAAGCAACTGTTCCGTGCTGGAGAAGGTGCTCAGAGGTGTGGAGGCTCTGGCAATCAGCAGAGTTGAGCATCCTGGTAAGAGGGCCTGGAGGTGATGAAAACTGCACCTCTGTACTGTGAGAAGGTTATTTTCAAGAGGGAGAGAAGAGAAAGGAGGGGAGGCTGCTGGCTTGGGGAGCTCATAGGAACAGAACTTCACTTGAGAGATGGGAGTTCCCTACGTTAGGTGCCAATGCCATTACAAAGAGTTGTTTGTAAGAGCCAGCCAAGGTGGAATGTGGATGCTGTGCAGGGTTCATGAGGCAGAGCTCACTGGGTACTAGAATCCACTGGATTGCGAAGTTAAAAAGGGGAGGGATGTGTGAGCGTGTTCATTTTTGCTGTGTTTTGGTTGTTCTTTCCCCTCTCGGAATGCTGACAGAACACCATCTTCGGAAAAGCGAGGGACTGCGAGCTCTGGGAGGAACTTAAGAAGAAGCCTGCAAGGAATGGGGGTGGGTGGGAAATAAATACTGATAAGCCAAGCAGGCTGTATGTTATGGGTCAGGAAGTTCAGGGATGAAGTGAGAATTGCCAAAACTCATGCCAAGTTGGATCTTGCAGAAGAAATGAACTGTGTAACCGGAAGGGGAAAGAGGAAAAGGGGGAGGCTGCTCGGGGGGAGTGGGGAGGTAAAGAATGAAATGAAATGAGCCTTCTGTCTTGATGCTCTCTAGAGCATCTGGGTGAATGATCCTGACCTCTGAGCTTTGTTTGATGCAGAACTCCCTCTTGGACACTGCTCGCTTTGAGTTGATTTTCTCTGCAGCTGTGCATGAGTAAATGGGGAAAAAATGCTTTTTGAGTGTTTATGATCAGCGCACAAGTGTAGGCTGAGGCTTGAAATAATTTTCATGTGGACTCCTTCTGATGGTGGTGTGATTGATGAGCACCTGGACTCGAAACAAGATGTTTCCAGCTAGGTGATATAATGGGAACCGTTAGGAAGTTTATGGTGGGGTGGTTTTTGTTGGAAATAGGAGCACTTCATTGCATGGGATGACAGTGTGTGTCTAGTTAGTCCTATCGAGTATCCCAGGGCTGCTGATTTACCAAGTCCCTTGCTCTGGGCTCAGGGAAATGTATTTGCACAGGGCGATGTCTCCATGGGATGAGCAAACAAGCCTGTGGCTAGGAAATACCATTTGAAAGCCTTTGAATTGCATTGCTTGTGGCTACCTTGATTTTTGGCTATTTTGCAGTCGAAGAATCTATTTCCTTCCTCATTCCTAGGGAAGCGCTTCGCTTTATGCCAGGATAGAGAGTTCTTGAAATGCACAAGTTTTTCCAGCGTGGGAAAACCTCTTTATGCTGAGTCCCCTTCTTTCTTGGTTTATTTTAAATTCAGTTTCTAAGTTAACTTAATACTTCCCCTCAAACCAAGCAGTTTGGGCTCGAACTATCTGAATGTTTCCTAACCAGCATGGATAGTAAAGGAGTTTGATTTCAGTTGGGTCAGAATTAACATTATCAAATAAGATATAAAATACAAAGAAGTTGATATTGGTGTCTAAAACCAAAAGGAAAATCCATGCTTGGGAAGAACTGGCTGTTTGAAGCACATTGTGCTGTTGGGAAGCCAGCTGCATTCAGAACGAAAGTAACCAAACAGAGTGAAGCTGCTGTTGCTGGGGCAGAAGCTGCTTGGTTAGGAGCAAGCAGGATGTCACAGCACTGCGCTGGAGCACAGGGTTGGACCCTGCCAAGAAGGAAGCACTGCTGGTTGGCACTGCTCTGAGGCTGTGGAGATGGCGGTGGTTTGGTGCTGACTTATTTCCTCCTGCATGTTACATGTGTACAAAGAGACCTTTAAATGATTTTCCAGAGCTACTTTTCAGTCTCTGCAGCATCTGGAGCTGTTGTGTATTAGTGAGATCTGTCCTGGAAAGATTGCTTATTCTAAGTCTTGCCTGTGGTGTCACTCCACAAAAACACTTGTGGGAAAGACTGACACATGCATTTCCCTACTAATCCCTTTGGCTTTGCTTGCACATAAAAATGCAATTTTAAACTCATTTTTTCTCAGTGTTACAGTACTGAGTTTAGAAATTAACTGGTCCCCATTTTTTGTGATATGTATGTGCAATCACATCAAGGATCACAGCTCGCTCTCTCACACTCCAGAGGTACCAGTTTTCTCTTCAGCAATGCCTGTTTCTTCTAACTAGGGCTATTGTACCTACCAGCATGCTGCTGGAGTCCATAGAGGTGTGGTGACTCCTCTCATCAGCGCAGTTGAGTGCTGCACCATTGGGTGGTTGCTCCTGGGAATCCCAGAGTGCCAATGTGGAGACTTTGCCCAGGGAAATTCCATCTGTTTGCATGAAGGAAGTTGTGATTTATTTGATGAACTGCTTGGCAAGTGTATTCTGTGGCTCTGAGGTATTGATCATGTTCTTGGGAACAAGCACTTTCAGAGAAAAAGGTAGCCTGCAAACTTGGTGAGCTCTCTACACCTTCCCAAGAACAGGGATCACTTCCGGAGGGTTCACTCTTCTCCTTTTCAATGTCAGAAATGACCAAGATAAAGAGGATGAAGTCATGAGGAAAAGGGAGATTGGAAAGGAGGGGAAAAGCCTGGGGAGAAGCAGAGGTTGGGTGGTGCTGGCAGGGGATTAAACAATGCTTATAGAGTCTGTTTGGCGCACATGTAAACCTGAAGCTGCCCGTTCTGGTTAAAGAGAGAAGGTGTAAAATGAGAACAGTTTATAGGCATAAGCCACCAACCCAAATTAGAAACAAAAAGAGCAAGTAATAAAAAGGAAAAAAAAAAAAGAAAAAAGATTAAAAAAGGGGAAAAAAAAGAAGGAAAGTGAATTCTATGCGTTACAAGTAATCAGACACAATTTTCCCCAGTGGTTGCCATTTGCTGGCAGTTTATAATCCCCATCCTTAAATAACTCTGGTAGCTGAAACACTCTTGGCGAGTACCACAGCCAAAGACCAGCCGATCTGCAAAATTCTGCAGCAAGAGATGTGGAAAGGCCAGGACTGCAATGTGGGAAAATGGCTTCGTTCTGAGGAATTTAAAAGGTAAAACTGACTTAACTGGATCAAAGTAATCAATGGAATAGGTCCCTGGTATTTATAAATGCAGTGATATACAGCTCCTTCATTGACCATAGGCTGAGTTCTCTTTAAATTGATTGTTCGCTTTTAGCTTGGGGAAGAAATGCCAGCTGGAATGCAGAGGGATTAAGTTTTATTTCTTTTCTTTGCTGAGAGCCACATTGTGCAATTTAAAAGGAAACGTCCTTGAAAGATGGGTTCCTCTGTAAACTGTTTCAGACCTTGTTTGTTTTCAGATGGAAATTAATTTCTCAAAGGCCTGTCCGTATTAGAAAGTCCATGTGGATAAGTGAATTAAAGTGAAAAGTTGTGACCTGTGAACACACATCTTGTTTTCAAGCTGGAAATCTTGGCACGTGTGTGGTGGAGTTTTGGGTATAGCTGATGTGCTCATCTTGCTGGAAAAAGGCTTGGTCATGACCTTCCTTTGCACTGGTGGTGGGAAATCAATGGGAGAACCCCAAACCCAACCATTGACTGTTACTAGGATTTCCTATTACACTTTGATGTGCTCAACTATTAATCTTGAGTATTGCAGAAGATGCAACCAAGTGTGTCAGCCGCATCCTGAGCTCTGTGGGTGCAGCTGGGGGCGCAGGTCTGTGCATGTGTCTGTATCCAGCTGTACTACATGGCAATGGGATGGACTGAAGTGCTCAGAGGCATTTTCACAGAACCTGGGCCCATGCAGCCATTGCTCATCAGAGTTACAGCTGCATTTAACATGGTTCTGGTGGCTTTCAGGTCCCCAGCTTTTTATTCCGAGGATCTGGAGCTGGAGAGGAGGACAAAGGAAGCTGCAGGAACACCTTTTTCCCTTGGTATGGACAAGGAATAGAAACTGAGCTCTGAAAACTGCCTCACGTGGAGGCAGGTGTTAGGTCTGGGCTGATGTGCAGCTGCTGGTGGGTTGTGCAATCTCCTTCCCAGGCCTGTTCTCAATAGAAAATACAAGTCTTGCCCTCGCGGGGTTTTGTTGGCTGAATCTGCCTGTGCTCTGATGAGTCCTGGATTGTTCCTTCTGCGTTCAGACACAAATGAGCTCAATGTTTGTGCTGTGCTTTTAGCAGGCAGTGGGTGGCAGTGGGTGGCACTGGCCGTGACAGGTTCATGCTCCTCTGATGTTGCTCTCAAACTTTTGCTTGGGCAGAAATCCATCCCTCAACCTGTGCTTCCCTCCTCCTGGGGATCCAAACCTTTAAACACATGTCCAAAAGATGTTCAGGTCCTTCTGGATGAAATTAAGCCCTGTGCAATGGGATTCCAAGAGCCCAGAGTTGCTTTCCAAAGGACTCGCTTTCCTCATTTTCAATGTGGCAGAGGAGTGGATTGAAGAGGATGAAGTTGGGAGGTCAGGTTGAGAAGGGGGAACCTGAGGTGCAGGATCCCCTGTGGTGGGGAAGTGCCGGGGTTGGCGGTGCTGTCTGGGGCTGCAGGTAGAAATCATGGAGAGCACTGAAACAGGGGGAAAACAATAATGATTTCCATATTTGAATCCACCAATTGAACCTGGAGTGAAGCCGTGGTGCAGCAGGTGCCTGTGTTGCTGGTGCTCTGTGAATGGTTTGTGTCTGCAGAGTTAGCTGGGGAAAGTGGGATTTGAACGTACAGGGTTCCAAGATCTGCCCGGACACCGGTGTTTCACTTTCAGCTTGAAAGATGGTTCTCCCTCCTCTTTCTTAAAAAGTAGACAGTGTAGTCAACTCTGTTCTCAGTGGCAAAGCAATTGGGTGCCATGAAGCAATTTCTTTCTTCCAAGCTTCCCACAGGTAAAGATCTATATGATAGAAATAATATGGGGTCAGGATTTCTGCTCAATACAACCCAAAGGTATTCTGAGAATTGCCTGGATTCTACTGAAATCCCACTGGGCACCAGTCAACACTGTCCAGTTTTAATTATGGGGTTAGATATTTTTTCGTCTTCCCTTTGCGCAGGGTTTTGGAGCTGGGGTATCCAATCCCATGCCATTGTCAAACACTCTGATGGGATAGTGCTCTTCAGCTCCTTGAATACAGTATCTTTTGCCTTCTTGCATAAATATTTTAATTGCTAATTTGCTGGTCTCATTTAACACAGATTTGGCATTCATCATTTGAATTTAAACTTGTTAAAATTGACAATTTCCTCAGTTACTCATGTTAATAATTTAGAGGGAAAGCTCATTATTAAATTATTATGGGTAATTATTTTGTAACTAGTGCAGAAATTGTCATTTCTGTAGCCTTAAAAGATCCTGGAAGAAGTGTGTGTGGATCAATGTGGATCAATATGGATCAAATTGGGAAAGAAGCACAGGAATGGTGTCTTCTGTATAAAATGACATATAACTGGGGGAAACCACTAGAATTGGAATATAATTCTCTATACTTGCAACTCCAAAGCCTTGGAGACTGCTGATGCCAAGCGATATAGTTGAAGGGCCATAGGAGCCTTTTTCTCTCTAGGTTTTGTTTTGTTCTGAAGCTGTGGAGCTGATGGGGTGGGATCTGGGTGAGGTGACCATGTGCAGCTCAACAGCAGTATTGCATGTGATGCTTGCTGCATGTTTGCTGGTTAATTGTGCAATACAGATGCTGTAGGTTTGTCCAGCATTTTCCTAAGATACCCAAGAGCGATGAATAACAAATGCACTTGGGAGAGGCAGATAATTTCTGTGCACCCTGAAGAAGGTGACAGTTCTGTTTTCAGTTGTGAGAGAATACACTTGTTGGACTAGTGTTTGCAGGCTACAGCCTGCTCACACTTAGCACACACTGTACCTGCTGAGTCATAGAATAGTTAGGGTTGGAAAGGACCTTAAGATCATCTAGTTCCAACCTGCCTGCCATGGGCAGGGACACTTCCCACTTGTCCTTCAGGGTATTCAGTGGTCAGGTAAATGCTGCTGATTTCAGTGAGTCAGCGCTGAGCTTTACTGAGCAGAAACAATCCTGTTCCAGCCCTGAAAATGGTGCAGAGGAGCCTTTCGCTGCCTGCAGCACCTGTCTGTTCACCGCTGGTGATATCTAGGCTGCAGTCAGTGCTCATGTGTTCTTGCAGGTCCTGTGCACTAGCCCCAGCAGCTCCGTCTCTTACACAGAAGCACTTGGCAGAAGCATGCTGCCTTCCAGCGGTGACACAGTCCTCATAGACCTAATTCCCTTGACAAGGGTGTTTGGAGGTGCAGGGCCCGTTACCGAGGCAGGTGATGCCAGCACGGCCCCTCCAGCGTTCCCCAGTTGCTCAGCATCCGGCCAGCGGTCTCCACAGCCTGGATGTCGCCCACAGGGAACACGCGGAGAGCAATGAGGTGAAGGCAACCCCGTCCCTGCTCCCGCCAGGTGGCCCTCACGCTCTGCGGGCGCTCGGTGCGTTCCCAAGGGATGCGGCTCTTCCCGTCACTACATTACGGAAGCAGCGGTGTGGAGTCCCGAACGCTGCCAGATCCTGCCCCCCAGCCCCGCCACCCCACCCCCCCCGCCTTTCTCAGTGGTCCCTCTGTTTTCCTGGGTCTGTAGGTCGAGTCCTGAAGGAGAAGCGCTGAGGGACTGCAGGAGAGTGCAGAGCTGGAAACGTTGCTAAGCAGGACCCTGCAATGGGTGTTGCAGACCATGTCTAACACATGTACCTTGCCCAGGGACTGGGCTCCAGGAGCAGGTGGATGCTTCTTGCCCTTGGTCTTTGCCTGTCAGCAGCTGCCAGATGCTGCCAGCGATGCTTTATACTTTTTGAGAGTGAATTAGGTGATAGCTTATTTTCCTATCAATCTCATAAAATAAAGGCAGACATTTAACTCCTTACCCGTTACCTTGACATATGAGTTTTAACTTTATGGTAGTGCTATAATATTGAGAAATTCAAATGGAGCTTCTCAGCTTGCAAAAGTATGAATTTGAGGTTTTGGCACTGGTGTAAACCAGTTCTTGATCCTGGATTTCCTAATGTTTGCATCTGCCTCTCGTTTTCCCTTTGAGAACAATACCGGATCTGGTGCTTTCATACTGTACTGTTACTGGAGTATTTTAGTGCACTAACTAATAGGTTTGTTTAGGCACAGAAAGGTTCTGCCCTGACATCACTGCTGTAAGCTTTTCCATCTGCATGCCCCCATCCTGCCCTTGATCTACTGTAGAGCTGTGAAAGCTAGTTCACACTCCAGCCTTGCAAGCTTTCCTATAGGCATTAGCTTTAGGGGGTTCAAGTTGTTGAAGGGGTTTTCTATTGATAAATGGATTGAGACCCATATTTTAATCTCACATCATCAAACATTCATCAGATACTCTTGGTCATTACTGACAGAGCCAGGTTTGAACTAGTGACCTGGCAGTAAAAGTTCCCATTAGCAATTTCCTTAAACTGTCAAGTCTTTGCATAACAGGAATGAAATGTGATGGGATTGGTTTTTTCCACAGGTAAGGGCAATGGGTTTCCGCCTAGTTTTTATTTACTAATAACTGTGTCACCAAAACATTTTGTGTTGGAGCCTTCAAGCCCTCATGAAAGGAATCACAAATACGAAGGAAAGGGTAGGAAGGACAAAGCTGGGGCCATCACCCAAGTGCAGCCCCGCTGCAGAGGGTAGAGGCACGGTGCTGCAGT
Source organism: Agapornis roseicollis (assembly GCA_002631895.1). Classification (NCBI taxonomy): domain Eukaryota; kingdom Metazoa; phylum Chordata; class Aves; order Psittaciformes; family Psittacidae; genus Agapornis; species Agapornis roseicollis. Next base: position 267,746 of record NDXB01013878.1, read on the forward strand.
GCCAGGCAAACTACACCCATTTGTCACCCTGACTGGGGAGAGTGATGGAGAATCCTGGTGGCAAATCCCATCCTATCCTCACCATGCTTCACACATATCCTGTGCCAAGGCAGATGCGGGCTCTGTGTGTGTTGCTCTCCATAAGCAATAAAAGCAGAGACTGACAGGCATTTAGAAAAGCTTCTTTGGCTCACGTCACACTGCACTGTTATTTTAGCAGCAATTTTTGTATCCAGGTTCTTTCTCTCTTTACAGAATCATTTGAAGAAATAATGTGTGAGAGGGGGGAAAAAAGAATTACCTCCGGCAGTCATGTTATAATGGCTCTTGTGCTGACAGCCCTTTGGGAACGGTGGCAGCAGCAGGGTAAGTATATATGACATCTTTGTAGTGATAAAAAAACAAATAAATGTTCCCATTAACACTCCATCAGGTCAACAGCTATTCCAGACCAACATGATGTTAGAGGAACCGGCTTGATTCATATCATCTACGACACGTTTCTCTTGCAACACATCTTCTGGAAGGCACATAAACCAGAGGTCCTGCTCTAACCAGGTGGAGTCATTAAAGAATCAGTGAACTTTTTACAAGTTGTTTGAAATACCCTGGCTGGAATCCAGCTCCAGTGCTGTTGCTGTGTCTTTTTAACAGTTCCTTCATCACACCGCGACAATGACTCTGTTTCAGTGCTGGAGGAAGTAATTTCTCCCTAACATCGATGGTAACACATTTTTTGGGAGGCTTCTGAATGCTTCCTAAGCCCTGCAGTGAGATCAGTGGGATGGGAACCTTTCCATAACAACCTGCTCAGGAAGCATGAACAGCATTTGTATATCATCCATAATGAATGTGTGTGCATATGGAAGAGGCACACATGCACACAGATGCCTGCTCAGACGAGCTGCCCTTTTCCTAAGCAAGTCAGAGGAAGCTGTGTGTGAATAAAGACTGCAATGCCTCATTCCCTGCACAAATACTTGGTAGCAAACAACAGCTTCCAACAAAATTTCTATTGGGAGGGTGTTTAAGCACACTTTAGTGCTGCTAAAATGCAGGCTTTAAAACAGGTACGGATTTTCTAACACAGGATAACCCAAGTTCCTAACGAGTGTGGTGCTTTTCCTCATGCAATGGGTTGTTCTCTGGTTTTCTCTTCACCTTTCTTGCTTTTTCACGCAGGCAGAATAGTTAATAAAGGTCCTGAGAAGGGGCATGAAAAGTCCAAGTTGTTTTCCTCAAGTCACACAGATCCTGGACAAGGATAAAACCAAAGAAATCCCCTGTTGTGGATCACACAAAGCGGAGACTTCAACTTCCGAGTTGCCCAAAGCTCTGGAAAGCACATATAAAAGTGAGTATCTTTTACATTTTAAATGTCATTGCAGCTAAAGTGCTTCAGTGCTGTGCCCTGGCAAAATCTCCCTGGTCAATGGTATGCTCCTGGCTCCAGGCAAAATGTCTGAGCCCAGAGGATGAACTTGTGATTTCAGCAGAAACAGAACTAAGACCTCCTGATGTTACCATGAGCGCCGGAGAAAATAGATTTCAAAATGACCAGCAAACCCCCCCCCCCCCCCCCCCCCCCACCCCAAAACTTTGGGTTTCCCACCCCAA
>NDXB01013878.1:269451-292445 GCA_002631895.1 Agapornis roseicollis
GAGCACCACCACCACCACCCTCCCAGCCAAATCCTGAGCATTTGGGTTCTACACACAGAGAACTGACCTTGCTGCGTTAGCAAGCGTTTTGCATCTCCTATCGCTCCCCTGTTTGAAAGAAGAGCCTGAGATTTTGGAGGATGCCCTTCAAAAGAGCTTGTGCGCCTTTTAAAGTCAAAATCCCAAGATGTAAAGTCCTCAGAGTTTATGTAAGCGTTTAACAGGAGATACAGATTCCTGAGTCACTTAAATACTTCTGATAATATTCAGTCTTGATTCAGCAGAGTGTGTGACCACTTTAGTAGATATTTAAATCCATTCCATTTAATGTGCTTAAACTCATCCTCTCAGAGGGAGGGAGTACATGTCTTTGGGCTTCTCCCTTCCCTCTTAGATGGGAGACATGTACTTACATCTCCCTGAAGCCAATAGCAGTTGGTTATCTGTTTACATGCTTTGCTGAAGTGACAATGTAAAAAATCATAGCGAGATTTTGCGTGATAAAATAACCATAATCTCCCCAGTGGCTGCCAGCATAAACAGATAAATACAAGCTAGTCTTGAACGTATTGCAAACTTGTGTGAGTCCTATGGGGGGTGGGAATTTTCACCTGGCTGTAGAGTAGTACAGTTTCCACTGATAAACTAACAAAACAGGTTTCATCTGCTCTGATGAGTGAAAGCAGAGGGTTTGCTCTTTTGGGGTGTGTAGGGCCGCCAGGAAGCTCTCATGGTGTGTTCTGTGGACAGGCCGTCGGGTCCTCGTTGCTCACGCTCCACCGGCGGCTCTACTGACCCCGGAACGGCAGTAGCACTCTCGCGGCTGGACGGGACCCGATGCCCGTGCCCCGGAACACTGTGTGAGCACCGACAGTGTTTGGGGGGGGGTCCATGGCAACCAGCTCCCCGAACCCGGGCGGGCAGTCCTGCCCCGCACCGCCGGTGCTCAGCGGTCGGCTTGGTGTCAGACGCGTGTCCCCATGGGCCGGGGGAGGCGCTGAGGGCGCTGCTCCCCCTACCCCGCGCCCGCCCCACGATGCTGCCGGTCGCGGTGCCGGCGGGAGCAGTTCCCCGCCGCGGACACCAGGTGGCGCCGTGACCACACGGCGCGGCGGCCCCGGCATCGCCCCCCCCCCTCCCCCCCCGGCCCCAGGAGCTCCGCTCCACCGAGGGGGGAACGCCGGGTCTCGCACCCTCCCGCCGGGTCCTGGGCACCCCACGGGGGTCCCCTTTTCCTCCTGCCTCTTGCAGGCCAGGCGGGAAGAGGTTTCCCTCAGTGCCCGCTGCTTCCTACCCGAGGGAATTAACCCTGTCCCGGGCCAGCAGAGAGGTGAGCCCCATCCCGGCCAGGGCAACCCGGGGGTCTCCAGTCCCCAAGGGGCAAGGGGGCAGGAGGATAAAGGCTCATGCTTGAAACGTTTCCATCTTAGTCTCCTGCTATTGATTCTTCAAGGCAGCTGGGGTAAAAGTGGAGATCTGTCATCACTGTACTGTGGACAGACTCTGCCTCGTCCCAGAGACATCCAGGCCCCTTCTCCTGAGCAGAGCATCATATCCCAACCCTCAGTCCTTTCAGCCATTTTCTTCTTCTCCTCAGGAGCAAGCCAGGAACAAGGAATAAAACACCCCGAGTAGCTGAACAGTGTCATCACCTGCAAGGGCAGACACTGGATTCATCTGTGGATGGGAAGTTTTTGAATTGAAACAGGAGTCTGTTTGCTGTAAGGAAAATAGTCATGAAAAGCATCTTTGATGCAGAGGATATGGTGAACTGCTCCCAAACCCCCAAGCCTTTCACCTCTGCATCAGCAGAAAGTGCAGGTATGTGCTCAGAGTGCTCTGGTTTTGGTCCCACCTTGAGAGGAGAGGCTGCTTTTCTCTTTCCCCTGATCGGCACAGCTCCGTTGTTCATCTGCCTCCTTCTGAGAAGAGCAGGAAGGAGCATGGTCCCTTTGGGGGTGTCTCGTCCAGCTGCAAAGGTCAGGGAGGAGGGAGCAGAGGCTTTTCTCTTGGAAATTCCTATTTCCAACCACTTCTTTCCTCCCTTAGGGTCTGGGCAGAGCAAAGCAGTGCCTGCCTTGTCCCACTGTGCCGGGAGCCCCATGGCACAGGGAGAGGGACTGGAGGCAGGAGGAGGGAGTTGTCCTGGATTAACTCCAGGTCAGAGGTGAGAGGAGCCTTGGGCCCACTTGGAAACTGTGTCAGGGCAGGCGAGAGGCCTCTCCCCATGCAGGAGACTCCCGTGCTCTGGGACCTCTGCCTCCAGCCTCACAGGGGCTCATTCCATGGCCCCTTGTTCAAAGGCCTCAAAACCAGTTGGTCCCCAAGAGCCCTGTTTTCTCCTATATAGGACAAACAGCCAGGGCTGGCCCTTTCCTCCTCCTTTCCAGTGTCACCCCATCCCTGCTATCTGTCATGCCTGGGGACTGTGTCTTTCTCTGGTTTATAAACTGCTCCTGCCTGTGCTGCAAAGCTGCAGTTTGTGTGTTTGCATTGCTGGGGTAAAATCCACAGCTCAGCTGTGTGGCTCTTCTTGCTTTGGGAGCAAAGCATTTCCTCACCCCTGGAAGCAAATCACAGCCTGCAAAGTCTGTGTGTGCTGAATTCTGCACTGTATGTTGGGAGCCTTTCACTTGCACTTGCAGGGAGCTTCTCTGCAACGTGCCCAATGTCCTTCTGCAGCAAGCCAGCTCAGTGTCGAGCCCCAACAGCCCACCAGAGATCCCCCCCATGGCAGGCTGTGAGCATCCTCCGGCTCCTTTGCCATGCTGAGGGAAGGACAAACCCAGCCTTCCACATGAAACAGGCTCTGGCCTCAGCACTGGCAGCGGTGCACATGCAGCAGCCTCTCTGCTGCAGTCAGAGTGCGGTGGTTTTGGTCCAGAGGTCGGCCCCAGGAGTGTGCAGTGCTAAAAGCAACTGGGAATTCTTTAAAATGCCAGCCCCGGTGTCCTGGGGCTGGCCCCTGTGTGTGGATGGAGCACAGAGGTCTCCTGCCTCCTGCCAGCTCCTGGTTTTCTCTCTTCTTTTTTTTTTTCCCTAAAAAGTCCTGACTTTCTCCCCCCTCCTTGTTTGAGCCCTGCTTTTCTTTCACACTCGTCCTGTGGGGGTTGAGCAGTGTTTAACTCTTTCTTCCTTGCAGCAATTAGTGGCTTTGAGACTTTCTAAGACCCAGGTGCGACATCCCCCCAGCCCCAGCAGGAGCCTCCCGGAGCTGGCTGCGTGTTGGGCACAGAGGGACATGTATGGAGGAACATAGTGGGGAACTTGTCACTTTTTTTTGTCGTGGCTGGCAGTCCCTGCCCGGTGGAGGTGCCTTCAGACTGCTCCTGGGATGTTCCCTGCAGCATCCCAGAAAAGGCATGGAAACGGTCCCCTGGTCCCCTGAACAGATTTGAAGGGCAAAATCTGCCAACTGCTTGGTATATTGATTCAAATGCATTATTCCTCCCTGGGCAGATCCCGATCCTGGGAAAGGAGCAATCAGTGCAGGTGCAAATAGCTTTTAATTGCAAAATGTATCTCACCATGGAGGCATTTATGCTGGATTTGATACAAGTGATAGAGCAGCAGCCTGAGGAAAACCAATAAGCCAGAGCACTGCAGGGACCAAACTATTTCTATGCAATACCTGTGGTGTAAATATTCATGTATGGCTGTGTTCTTCCACATATGCCTGGGATATGACACAGTAGCATTATGTGAAGATTCAAATATCATCTGCAGGGAATGCGAAAACTTGTTCTTTGTAACGGTTCCTGTGTGAGAGTGCAGCATACTTGGGATGTGGATGTTTCAGGTATGAACTCTCCTAAAGCCACATCGGCTTTGGGGTTCAGCCACAGTTGAGCATTGCCAGAGAGGTGCTGGAAGTAGATTGTGTGCCTGCTTTGGGGATCTTTGTATCTCTGGCTTAGGTTTAGCTGTGCGCTCAGACTCCACTGCAAACAAAGTGATGTACAGGTGACTGGAAGAAGGTCCTAGAGAGTTGTCAGACTGCTTTTAGGGTGCCTACAGAGCTGTATCCAGGTGCTTTTGTAGCGTGTTGTACCTGGGCTGGCTGATCTCCAGTTCGGGGCCCTTAGCTGTGCCCCGCGGAGTTCTACGCGGGCTCTGGAAGGGGCGGCCGGCAGCCGCCCGTCCCGCCACCCCCTGCAGCTGCCGGGCAGCATCTTCCGCACCTCGGTGCGGAGGAGAAAGGCGGGGCACGGAAGCAGGCAGAGATAGCCAGGGCACTTCAGTGGTTACCGGCCCCAGCGCTCAGTCCCGGGGTCCCCGTCACCCCTTCGCGTTTTGACATCTCCATGGCGGGGGCCGGGCAGCCCGGGATGCGCCGTGGTTTGTTTCGTTACATGCGCAAACTCCTCGCACGCCCTTGTTCGGGGAGAGAAAACCCGCGCAGCGCACCCCGTTCCGCGGCAGGAGCCCGCAGTGGAGGCGGTGGCCAGAGCCCGGCTACTGGAGCTGCTGGCGAGGATGCGAGTTGTGCAGTCCGGGAGATGGAGGCTGATGCGGAGAGGTGCGGGAAGTGCGCCCGGTGCGTCGCCACTCCGCCAGCCCCGCGGTTCTGCAGGGAGGGCAGGAGTTGGTTCTGGTGTTATTATTTTCCCTAGGAAAAAAAAAACTACTGGACTTTCTTCCTGAGCTGTCCCGTTAGGAAATGCGCTGCTCCTGCAGAGCCGCGTACCGCTGCCCGGGAGTGGGGCAGGAACGGGAGAGCGGCGTGGTGGATTCAGTGGGAATTTGGAGGGGGGAAGTTGGAGGGTCGGGGCTCACGCGTGTTTCCAGAGGCGCCAGTGCTGGGGATTACACGTTGTATGGGGCATGGCCGCGGGGATTCCCCGGCTTTGGGCGGCCAGGCTCGGGGTCGACAGCCTGGCGCTGATGTGGGCGTGGGGAGAGCTCGGACACCTCGCGGTTCGCGCTGCCGCTTGTCCCCGCTGCTGTGCGGGAGCGCGGAGCCCTCCCGGCGAGGGGCGGCCCCGGGGGCTGTGGGGGGATGCGGTGCGGTGAGCCGGGTGCCCGCACCCCAAGCCCCGGTTGTCCCTCGAGCAGCGCCGCAGCCTCGTCCATGAACAAAGGCGAGATCCCGTTAGTGCCGGTGCCCCCCCCCCCGCCCCGAGGGGGGCTTCGGGGCAACTTTCCCCCGGGCCGTCTGGGCAGGGCTATGCTAATGAGAGGGGAATGGCCTCGCCCCCGCGGTGGCTCTTTGCGGGCAGCCATTGGCTGCTGCGCCGCGGGGGTGGAGCGCTGACGCTATGTAAATGAGGGGGCGTGGCGTCTGCGGCCCCGCCCCCCGCCCGCCGGGGCTGCGGGGCTCGTGTTCGGCGGCGGGGACAGTCAAAGTGGCTCCCATAGGGAGAGACGGCGAGTCCGCCCGGCGCTGCGGGAGAGGGAGGGGGCACCGGGAGCCCCAGGGTCTCCCTCCGGCCGTCCGTCCGCGCCGCCGCCGCGGGTGCGTCCCTCTCGTTCCCTTCCCGGCGTGCGCCCGGCTCCGGCAACTCGCTTCCTGCGCGGCTGAAGGAGGGAGGAGAGAAGAGCGAGCGCTTCGGCTGGGAGAGGAGAGGAGAGAAGAGAAGAAAGAGGGAGAAAAGAAAGAAAAGAGAGAGGGGAGGAAGGGGGGAACTTGCCTCTCTTGTCACTGGAAAATGACACTTGATGTAGCAGAGCCTGCCGCAGCTCCCGTTCGTCCTATTGTTTCTTAAACGGCATCTGAGATTTTTTTTTTTCCTTTTCCTTCTTCTTCCTTTTTTTTTTTTTTTTTTTTTTTTTTCNCCTGCCGCAGCTCCCGTTCGTCCTATTGTTTCTTAAACGGCATCTGAGATTTTTTTTTTTCCTTTTCCTTCTTCTTCCTTTTTTTTTTTTTCTTTTTCTTTTTGCCTGCTGCCATCCGAGGGGGGGTTCGTACAAAAGGGACTTCAAGCACTCCTCCGGCTTGCGACCGCTGCAACCAGCCCCCAGCACCCCGCCAGCCCCTCCACGCACCCAAACAAACTGCACACGCAGCGAACAGCAGCGACAAAACCGGGCTCTGATTGCCTCTGGATTTTTTTTTTCCCCTTAATGTGCGTGCCTGTGTTCGCTCTCTCTGACTTGCTTTGATTCCAGAGATCAGCTGCAGAGAGAGAGAAAGCGAAGGAGAGAAAAACCCCTGTATAACAGCCCGCTGGCGATTTCATCACTTTTTTTTGGTTTTTTTTTGAGTAAAGAAGGAAGATCTGCGCTGTTGTTTCTGATTCATGTTTGGGATTCAGGAAAGCATCCAGCGGAGTGGGAGCAGCATGAAGGAAGAACCCCTCGGCGCGGGGATGAACGCGGTGCGGACGTGGATGCAGGGAGCCGGCGTCCTGGACGCTAGCACGGCCGCTCAGAGGTAGGCAGGCTCCGCGCCCGCGCCCCGGCAGCGCGGCTCCCCACAGGCAGCGCTTTCCCCCCTGCACCATCCCAAAAGCCGGCTCTGGAGCTCTGCTAACAGCAGGGAGCTTCGCCTAGAAGCGGCCAGTTAAATATTTATTCCTCCTGTCCCGTAGCAAGGACTTTTTACCAAATAATGACAATAATGACAGCAGAGGAGGCAACCAGCCTGGCTAGGTGAGAATAGGTGTGTTTTAATCTCTCCAGCCCACTGTGTTTGTGCGGAGGAAGGAGTTTTCAAAACTATGTTTGCTGCTGATTTAGTCCGAAGCTCTTCAAATAACGTTTTCTTTCTCCGATAAGCAGCGACTTGTGCATGGAGGTATCCAAAATATATTTCCCTACCTCTCTCTCTTATCCTACCCAGAATCAGCAGCCTCCCTTCTCCTCCTCCGATAAGCTGGAGTTTTGCAAAGCTTTCTCGGAGAGAAATTTAATTCGAAGTCCCTTCGTAAAACCACTGCCACTTATCTTAGATTTTTAACAAGAAATCCTTTGAAAGAGGAGGGGGGGTTGGCGAAGCTGTGCCCAGGCTCGCTTTCTCTCTCATTTCCCCTTCTCCTCATCCTTTTCCCTGCGAAAGAAAGAGGAAAAAATGAAGGAAATAGAAATAAAGAAAAAGGGGGAAAAAAATTGAAGGAAACCCTCATGCGGATTCGCAGCCTGAGCCCTGGAGCCGGCAGCACTTTCATGTTGACATCTCCCCGTGTCTCCCACCTCGCCCCGCACCCCTCCCTCTGGAGCCCTCTAAGGAAGGGAAAGTTTCTGCAGGGACAACCCTGAAATATTTCAAGCTGTCTCCTCGGCTCTTTACCCACCGCCCGGCCGGGGGGAGGAAAGCTCGCAGGACCGAAACTGAAAGATCAGGCACATGGGCTCTGGGCTGACAGCTCCGAGCCGACTTTGAGAAGTGGCAGGAGCGATGCCGCTCCGCGGGGCAGCGCGCCGGCGGGGCTGAGCGCGGCTCCTCTCCATGCGGGGCCGGCGGCGGGCGGGCACGGCCCCCGGGGAGGGGTGGTGGGTGCCGGGGGGGGGCGGCTCGGGGATCACCGGAGGGCGGGATGGGCTCCGGGCTCTGCCGCGCTCCCGGTCGCACAAGGGATTCGGTGTGGCAACTCACGGCTTTCCTCTTGCCGGAGGGAAGAGCCCCGGGGGGCTCATTGTGTCTGTGGGAGATGCTCAGCCCCGGGGGAGCGCAGCCGGTCCCGGCGGGGGAAGGCACGGGCCTGAGAACCGGCTGTGGGGGTGGAGAAGGGGATGTGAGGCCGCGTCGTCGGGGCTGCCGCTAACCCGCGTCCCTCTGGTCCCAGCGGAGTGGGTCTGGCTCGGGCTCACTTCGAGAAGCAGCCTCCTTCCAACCTGAGGAAGTCCAACTTTTTCCACTTCGTCCTGGCTCTGTACGACCGGCAGGGGCAGCCCGTGGAGATCGAGCGCACCGCCTTCGTGGGCTTCGTGGAGAAGGAGAAGGTGAGTAGCCTTGCACCCCGCTGGGGCTCGGCCGCCTTTACAGGGCCCTCCCCACTCTGCTCCCCGGGGCCGCGTCCCTGGCGCCTGGCTCTTCCCCGGTCCCGAAGGACAATCAGGGAGGGGGTTTTCCCTGATCCCTTGCTATGCCCGGGGCAGGGAAGAGGGGGTGACAGCCGCCCTATCCACCCCTGGGGACAGCAGACGTGTGAGTGATGGAGAAGCTTCATATGTTTGGTGTTTTTTTTTTTTTTCTTCCTTTTTCCTCCGGGCTCCCGTGTCCTTTTTGACTTCAGGAAGCCAACAGCGAAAAGACCAACAACGGGATCCACTATCGCCTGCAGCTGCTCTACAGCAATGGTAAGGGCTGGGAGCCCCTGGTGTCAGCCCCATCACCTCCTGCTGCCTCCTCGGCTGCAGAGCCCACCAGAGGCTGGGAAGCTGCTTCCCACTACTCCCCTCGCCCCGCGCATTCCTGCGGCCTCGGCCAAGCGCTGTTGGGACCTGGGCAGCCTCGAGCAGGAGCCCCAGCGGGCCCGAGCCCTCGGGCGAGCCCCGGCGCGTTGTCGCCGGCCGGCCCCGCTCCTCACACCTGTGCCTTGTTTCAGGGATCAGGACGGAGCAGGATTTCTACGTCCGACTCATCGACTCCATGACCAAGCAGGTAGGTGTTGCGGAACGTCCGCGGAGGGGTGCTGGGGAGGTGGCAGCCGTCGGGGTGGCCCCAGGGAATGCAGTGGGGCGGCCCGCGGAGGCGAAACCCGCCCCCGGAGCGGAGTGGCCCTGCCACGGCGGGGGAAAGGCTGCCGGGGAACGGGGTCCTCGCTCTGTAGCGGCAAAGGCTGTGGGGCCGAGTCGCGGGGCCGATCCCGGCGATAGGGCTGTGCAGAGGGTCCCCGCTGGACCCTGCCTGCCGCCGCGCTTGGGGAGCTCTGAAAAGTGGTGCTCCTGGAGGCGATGCTCCAGCCGCCCTTGTTCGGGCTGGGGCCGAGTTTACAGCTCGATTCATAAGCATTAATCTGCGGGCTCCCCCGGCGCACCGAGCTCCGTCAGCGCCAGCCGATGCCCAGGCGCGGGGGCTCCGTCTGTCCGTGTGTTCGTCCTGTGTTCGGGCCCCGGGTGAAAGGAGCGATCGGATCTGGGCACGTTCGCGTGTCAGAACAGCCCCCCCCCCGAAACGCGTGTCGGGCTGCGGGTCGTCAGACCCCGGCAGTGGCTTACCCCGAATTGTAAATTGCTCTTTAGCTTCGTCCCCGGCGTGTGCCTACCTGTACAATATACTTTCCCGTAGGAAAACAGCATTTTTGCAAAGGGAGTATCCAAAGAAATCGATTCTCCCTTTTTAAAAAAACATTGCTGCTCCGGCGTATTCTTCTGCTCCTGTCAGAACATTTTCCTCTTCTCTTTCTTTTAAATAGTTGGGATCGCTCTTAAGCTTTTTAATCCTCAAGACAGGTTTTTTCCCCTCCTAATCTGTTGTACTTGTTAAAGAAAACTTTAAAATTTTATATAGGAAAAAACATCCAGCCTTTTCTGTACCGATAGGAAAAGTCAGCCCCTGTATGTTGTCTGTAGGGAAAAAACTCTTGGCTTGTATTTCTTCTCTATAGCAAAACATAAAGCTCTAAGGCTGAGTTTGTTTTAGAAAACTCTCTTTGATGGTCCCAAGCCATCTTTTCCTGCTATTGAAGATTGTCTTTCAACAGCAAGAAAAAAAAGGAAAAAGGGAACTTGGATGAATTTTACCAGACAGTCCGCTATGTGTCTGAACTCTGTTAAACTACACACTTCCAAACACAGCCCTTTCACTGCAGGAATGAAAACAGCAGCAACATGCTCTTCTTCATAACAAATCTTGAGAAAGCATGTGCTGTCATTCCTTGTTTTTCAGGCATGAAATGGTTCGTTTGTGCTAAAAGTAACAAAATCTTCCGGCTATATGAACTCTTAGTCCTTTTGGAGCTTATGCATTTCATATACGAGAGACTATCAATAAATATCATCTCGAAATAGCTCTCCTATCCTTACAGAAATGCAAAAGCCTCTGTTCATAACCCTGCTGAAAACAGAGCCCTGAACCCATGTAGAGCAGCGGAGTCAAAATAATTTTCTTAACAAAGGCATCTTGCATATGAAGAGTTCATCCTAAGGCACTGTTTGACCTCTTGGTCTTTCATTACTATCAAGTCATCAGAGGGACTTCGGAGAGAAAGGGGGGGAAAAAAAACCCCAGATACAGTTTATTTGTAAAACCTACCATGCAGCTTTAAAGCACGTTCACAATGAAGGAGGGGAGAAAACTGTCTGATTTCAGGAAGTCTTAGGAAAACAAAGTTAGTACAAATAACAGATTTTGGGGAAAGTGCAGTGGGGTTGAGAAGGAAGGACTTATGAACAAAAGCTCTCCGAACTCAGGTTAGGAAACAGAGAGTGAAGAGCTATTTTAGACACAAACGTATTTGCTTACGCAGTAACTTCATATATATAGTTTCATTAGGCAGGACTATAATTGCTTATGAAAAATAGGGCTTTGTCATGTGCAAACTGTGGCATGTGCAGCTCCCAGATTTTCTGGGGGCCAGGGTCTGGATTCTCCCCCTTCTTCTTTTTTTTAACTCTTCCTTTTTAAAAGTGAAATTATTTCTGATTTGGGATCACTTTGGTGGCTGAATGCTTGTTAGGAAGTGAAGCGCAACACATGACAGCAGCTCACCCAAATGTTGAATATATCATTTATAGTTCACGACAGTGAATTATACAGAAGATCTCGAGTAACTTTCAAATCATCAAACTGTAATTAAATATTGCCAAGACTGTCTGAAAATTCTTTAATTTTTAATGGAAGTTAAATGTATTGTCAGCCTGCTTGAAGGTGTAGTATTCTAATGCATGACGCTCAGAACAAACTGGATAATGAAATGATTACTTTTAAATGAAACTGTTGCAGAAGCGTACGTGTTTCAGCTGGCAAGGATCTTCTCGATACTCTCACATGAACATTCACACACTCCATAACTGTATATTCGCAGACTGAAATTACAGCTACTCTGAGGTTTCTGGTGGCGAGTTAAAAATCCCACAGAAGCAAAGCTTGGGGGAGTTAGGTTCTCCGGAGCACACAGGAAACTCTCCGTGGCTCTTCATATGAAATATGCATTTTTTTAAATATGGACACATCAGGTTTAAATGTATTCTCTTTGTCTCGCAGCTATAAATTGCAAGGTTTTATGTAGTGGATTATTAAGTTAGGTAAGATAAAATAAAATCCATCCTGCAAATCAGACCCAGATTTCTGTATGTAGGATCACTACTCCTAGATTTAACATAAATGTCCCATTAGCAGCATGTGTGATAACTGCGTGTAGACAGCCAGGGATTTGCTGTGCTGGATGCTCTGTATGTATAGATGTTCCTGATCTGAATAAGTCAGTTGTTTGTGTGGCTGTACCCAACTAAGAAATTCACAGTGAGAATCCTTTCATAGGTGGGGTGCAGGGACCTACGTGTCCTGGTGTGCGCGTGTCTGTTCTCCGTCTGCAGTGATGCAGTGTAGGAAGCATGGCTAGAGAGTGGCATGACTGAAAGAACCAAGAATTGTGTTATGAGCTGCATCCCAGGGCAGATCTGGGCTCTAGGTGTGAACTCCGTGTGTGCTACCGCAAAACACGAGCTCTTGCTGCATGTCCACTCCGTGGTAGCTGGGCTGTGGGACTTCCGAATAGGAAACTCAGGCAGGATCAGTCTCAAAGTGCATTATTTTGAGTTATGTTAGGGATAACGTGCTTGGCCTTTGGTGGTGGCTTCAGAGCGATGTTGGGTAAGGCAGGAATTCCATGTCTTTCAGGGGTCTCGCTACATTTCCAGAATGTGTCCCTGTCATTTAAAATTAGTGACTACTACGCACAAATTGTTACTGTTGTAGGGAAGTTCTTTTCAGTTACAGTAACAACATTCAGCGTCAATACTGGTTTAATTACATTTTCTTTTATGTTATCTTGGCACCTCATTTTATGTCGGGATCGCATTCCTAATGCGTTCAAAACCCTGTAGGATCCCAAACTTTATAGCTGTTGCTTTCCGTAAAGCAGCAGCTCTTACCGCAGTAGGTCTGGCTCTAACAATGATGCATTTTGAAATTGCCTGCAAAATGTGAAATATGTCTGCTCTAATAAAAACGGAGGTTTTAGGCCGGTCTAAGGATTTTTAATGTATTTACGGAGAAGAGATGCCTTCTATTTCTTCAGCTGTATTTTCATAAAGTTGATATATTTCACTATTAGGAAAGATGGAGGAAATAAATCTGCAATACTTGTTCCCCACCCATTTTTTTCTTCAGCCGTTCTCATCCATAAGATATAACGGATGCTAATATGGCTCAGGCATCTTAAAAATCATGAGTTTTGCACGATAGCTATTGTCTGTTGCAGCGAGTCCTCATGAGTCAAAATCCTTCCTTCAGAGTTCGACTCTGTTTATGTTTTGCTTTTTCCCCCAGTACTTTAACTCTGGATGCAGATATTTTTTCTGTTGACTTCTCTGTCGTTCTCTGATGTCTGCAGACATCTGATCAGCTCTCTATTCTGTGCATAGCATAGCCCTTCCTGGCAGCTACACGCATGGAAGAAAAAATGTTATCAATAAGTTCAGAGGAGCCTCAGCGCACTCGGAGGAAATTCACACAAACATAAAACAAAACCTAACCCCTGTGCTGGGGAAAGTTTATGTTGCGCCAGATTTTCGCAGCTTTCTTGTGCCTTTGGTGAGCTGTCAGAAGCGCAGGTGATATTAATTTTCTTGTACAGAGAGGGATGGAGAAGTTTGGAATTTGCATGCATGATCAGGACCTGTGTTTGGGAAAATGTAAACTCATCACAGTGGAAAATGTGTTGTTTGGAGTCTGAGGGTGAAAACAAAGCTGAGGATTTTGGAGAGACTGCCTGAGCCAGATGGCCTGGTGCATTCCCAGTCTGGCAGCCCAACTGCTCCCTCCTGTATAATATACAGCCATTTGTTCTGGGATATTTACGCTAGAGCTGTTTCCATGTGAATGTTTGAAAACCATTAAAAATGAACATATTAGGAGAGATAAATTTATTTAATTTGTGTGAATACGTCGATAAGCAGGCTGTGTATCAAAGGCAGAGGGAGCCTGCATAAAATAATTAGATGCTTCTGAATTGTGCATTGAGATAGACAGCAAGAACTAACTGTCTTCGCCCCAGAACCGAGCGCTGTGCTACTTGTCTGGGATAAACCTCACTGGGATGAGTCAAAATTCTGCCTGGGGAAAGAGTAAGAGCTTGGGTGATTAAGGGTTAAGTATTCAAAGCCAAATAAATGTAATTCACAGTATTTTCTGCATAGATATATAGCGGATACAAGCCTAATCCTCTCTGGGTGAAATTCTGGCCCATCTGAAGTCAATTGCAAAGCTCCTATTGAATTCGGTGGGGCCAGGATTTTATTTTCTCTCTGTGTGTATGGCTGTATACGTCATTCCAAATCATTCTAGTTCTGTTTTTGAAAGGACCCTCATTTTAAACACGTTTTTCTTTCTCCTTTCTTTCAATAATGAAGATAGTTTTTATTTTGTGAAGCAGATAAGGAATTTGAAAGCAAGTGGATTTCGGTGCACATTGCTGATTTCTCTCCTTCTCCTACTCTTTTAAAATCAAGGCCATAACTGAGCAATATAATGACCATGATCTCATTCCTTCAAGATTGTTTTTCATCCAGTTCAGAAAGCAGGATTGCTTGACTGGCAAACTGACACCATGAGATGATCCTGCCCTCGCTTGTATCAGCATATATCTGGATTTATTCAGGAATAGTTAAGGACAAAATCTGGCTTATATTTTTCCAACTTATTCATCAACTCTTTTATTGCTCTATCCTGCCATCTTTACTGGGGAAAAAGTGGCTTAAATGAGAACTGTGCTCTTGACTTTTATATTATCCCCCTTCCTTTTATTTCATTTTATTACATTTTTTTAATGAACTTCATTGCTGTAAAGTTTAGGCAAACCATTGAGCACACTTGTCATCTAGAATTGACTGCGTTGGGCTCAGTTTAGTATTTTTATTTGCTGGCAAGCAGCGAATTGCATTTGATTCAACTTTTTATGCAGCTTTATTTAAATGGGAGTGAAGAAGCCTTCTATTTTGACGGTAATTTTTCGGGGTCTCATTTTTTAAGTCCGTTGGTGCCCGAGTTATCGTTACGCACTGGGGCTTCTTGTAGAAAGCTTACCTGGGGGAGTAATGGTTTACCAAAATGGAAGATGAATTCTGTAGGGAAATATTTAAGCTGTTCATGAGAAGCAAAGCTATTTTGCACCACTCATGAAGCAACACCGAGTTTAAACTGCACAAAGCAAACAAAAAGAAAAAAGCAAAGTCTACAGTCGTGCATTTCCTTCGCTGGTGTTTTGTCGTGCAACGCTGGTGTGTATTTGCAGGCTTATTTTTAGTTCTGCTGTGGTCTAAGTTTATACACTATAACTTTCACTTTATCTCTCCTTAATGTGCTCCCTATTTGACAAAATCACGATGGTGTCAGTGCGACAAAGAATCCTGCCGCAATCAGCCCGTTTTAAAGACGTTCAGTCTTGGAAGTTCATTTAAAAAAATAACAGTAATAATAAAATATGTATTTCAAATAGGGTAGGTTTTCAGATTTTGCAGTTAAAAATCTTCACAACAACAACGCTGTAGACCCTTCCTGTGAAAACCCTGCTGGCAGCTATAACGATCCGAAACTTTAGCAGTTCCTGTTTCCTTTTTCAAACTAATTGTAGAATTAGTGCTTTAGAGCAACGCAGTTTGCAAGAGGGCAGAGTATCTGCAATGCTCTCAGGCAGCCATTCATGGAAGTAAACAGTTGGCGCTTTACACACGCGTTCGCACAAGTAAATTAGGACATAGGAATGGGAACTGGGGACGAGCTGCTTGGAAATGAACTCGGCAATTCCACCCGCTTCCTTGAATTTCCTAGGAATTCCAGCAGGAATAGGGTATGCGGGAGTATCTGTGCTTAATGCGGAGAAAACACAATGTGGATGGGTGCAACATTGGTAATTAAATGCAAATAAAGTGAAAACCAAATCCGTAACGTTAGAGGAAGGCAGAAGAATGTCATGCACGCAAAGAAAGGGATCACTGATGCTAAACACAATAGACAAGGTGATTATGTACCACAGTGTTGACTCTGCCCGTTCATTATTGCTATTTAGTTGAGTTATTTAAGTGAGTACCTGGAGGTTAAGTAAGCACAGCAGCAGGAAGAGAGAGGGGAGGGGAAAAAAGAAAGTAAATGCTGTGTTCTGGTTTGTCATTTCTAGCGTTTCCTTGGCTCCACTGGCAACAAGACAACCCATAGTGGGTAAATTTATTTTATTATCTTAAAATCTTAAGAAGAGTGAGCCAAGTCCAGCAGTCCTCTCTGAGGCACTGTTCATGCTGTGGTTGTCTAGAGGTGAATGGGCACTGGAGGTGTTTGGCCTCAGGGGTAGATCTGCTCCTTACCCACATGCTCTGTGCTCTCAGAGGCAGATTATTCTTTAATCGTTGATTAAGTCTGAAAAGTGCCATGAGCTTCTCCCTTGCCTGGCCTGTCCTACTGCCAAGGGGGACATGATTTTGGGATTTTCTGGAATGTTTGCAGTGTCCCCACTGACCGGCCCCATCAAGTGTCAGCTGGTTCCTTTGGTTCCCTGGTTTTGGCTGAAGGTGCTTCTCCCCATCTTCCCCTTTAATGCAGGAAATGAGGATTGTTAGAGTTTGTCCCACTTCCTCCTGTAGCACATGGATGATCTTCCAGGGCTTCTTGCAAACCATCTATAGCTGTCTTGGGCACTGACGTGGAAATGCCTCAAGGTGTGGGCCAGCAACTGAGCAGGAACATGGGGTCCCAGCTGATGTCAGGGGGGTTTGCTGGTGTCTGTGCTGCAGTGACTACGTTTGTCCTGTGACAGTTTTTGTGTCCTCTTCATATGAGTGCTGGGTTCACAGGGTTTGTGCCTTGCTGGTGGGAATTAGGGGGTAGAAGTCAAATGGGACTTTTTACCTATTAGCTGCAATGACACTGCCGGCCTCTGTTTCACCCACAAGAAACCCACTGGCTCTCAGGTTTTAGGGGAAATGGTGTAGCAAAACAGAAATTAAAAAATTAAACCCAGCAATGCTAACACAGCCCCATTCCTGATTTTGTTTTTGAATCATTCAGTAATTTTATAATGCACAATATTAATATTGCTTGTTACTGTTAAAACGGTGTCAAGAATCAGCTCATGCTTCCTCAGATTTGTATGTCCTGAGATTTGTGCCCCCTTTGCAGGTACAGCACCTCTTACCCTTGGTGGGTTGTATCTGTAAGGACTGGGAAAGCAGCTCATATGGTGTTACTCCAGCATATATTGCATGAATAAGATAACTTATTTTTTCTCAGTGTTTTCTACACTTCCATTTCAAAGTAGTCTCATTCCATAAAATGTATTTCATCCACATAGCATACTTTTGGGTTTTATTTTCAATATATACCTTAGCTTTATGTATACCCATACCAGATATTGTTTTATTTGCAGTTTGTTCCCCAATTTCTTCTTTTAAACTCTGTATTTTACAAGCTGAAAAGGTCCAGGGTAAAGCTGATGCTCAAATTTAGGGGTGGTCATCCCTCTAAGTCTGGGGCTCTAACCGTTGATGCTATCTCTACAGTGACACCCTAAATGAATTAGGAACTTCAATGCCATCAAAAGATGCTGTTGTAAAGACAACTTCTTTACACTCTTATTTTGCTGCTGGGGGATTGGGGCTTGGGACCAGGGGTGGTTAGAAAATATCACTCTGTTGTGATCAGATGGAAACCCTGTACTGGGCGGGCTGTGGGTGCTTAATCCACTTAGTGTGTATGCCGATTCCTCACTGTCTCTGCTGGTTCTGCTGCTGGAAGCATTGCAACGTAAACTCTTCCTGCAATGTGAACGCAGTGTTTCCACAGTTTCAACTTTAAGGATTCTCCCTGCTCTGTCTCAGAGTCAAATTTCTCAAGCTGGTTGATCCTCGGTTTGTTTTGTTATCCTCTGCTCTGGTAGGGCCTACTTCTCACTTATTTATATCCCTGTAACTCCAGAGCTGCTCTCTGGAAAGCAGTGGATCATGAGGTTCAAGGGGAGAATCAGGCCCAGGAGCTTTCTCAGGAGCTACCAGGAAAATGTTTGGGCTGTGCAGCTTTTGTAATTAAAAATACATGAGCGCTCTCTTTTCTGTCCTTATTTTTATTTCTTTTTTAATGAATAGGACCCAAAGTGTACCCAGCCTTGCCTTTTTTATTGTTCCTTTTTTTTTTTCTTTTAATGCTATTAGGTTTATATTTTATTCTGAATTGAAAAGAAAATTGTGGTTGTCTTGACTACTAAAAATCCCCATCCTACACATCGCTTCAGAGATGTGCCACGGAGAGGAGGGAATTTAGCTGTACTTGCACTCTGTTGTTTTCCAACTGCAAGTCTCGGAGCAGGTTCGGTGGAAACACTGTCCCTTTAGCCTGCAGTTTGGCTCCAAACTCTGGGCTGTGCCTTCGGCTACAGCGATGTGTTTTTGTTTACTCCAAACCCAACTTGATGCACAGCTAAAAATGTGTTTTGTTTCTAGGCAATAGTATATGAAGGCCAAGACAAGAACCCAGAAATGTGCCGAGTTCTGCTCACGCATGAAATAATGTGCAGGTAAGAAATACCCCTCTTCCAGTTAATTAGTGATGAGAAGATGAATCTGTCTCTCAAAATCTAGGTTGAACCTGCAGCTATTTTCAGACTTAAATTTATCTTTCTTGCATTAAACAATCCCAAAATAACCCAGTTCGGTTTGTGTAATTAGCAGCAAGGTCTCAGCCGTCACACTAGTTTTCAATTATTTATAAAGACTTATTCTTCGCAGAACACTACTGGTTTTCATTTAGACATTGTAGCCCATAAAAGGTCTCCTCACCAAAATTAACAGTTGATTATAGTCTTCTAGCAATAAACATCTCTGCCCCCAGTTCCCAACAAGACCTCCTCAGTAGAATGACGAAATGGTGATTTCTGTATTTTTACTCTGGATGTGATGAAGACTCGAGGTCAGGAGGGACAGTCTTGTCCCAGTTGCTGCTCAAGCAAGGTCCCTGCTCAGCTGGAGCGGGGCAGGTGATACTCCTCCATGCAAAAGATGTCTTCCTGTTGGTTTTCTATGAAGAGCCCCGTGCAGATTTGGCTCTGCCCTGTGCTCTCTGCCCTGGAACATGCCTGCCTGGGGTTGGTCACTTGAATTCAGGACAGCCAAATATCTTCTCTCCTGAACATGGTACTTCTGCAGCTGCTTCCTTTTCTGGCTGGTTAAAATAGGTGAAGCCTCTTCTACTTCCCTTTTACTTCAGGGAAGGCAGCATCTTGCCACAGAACCTTCTGGCACCTAGGAGAGCTTGACCTCATGGTCCCATTAAATTTAGTGGGTATTTTTTGCATGTCTGAAAAAATCATTTGTTACATGTTTTTTGATGGCAGAAAATAATTCCCTTGTGGCAGACGAGGCGTTCTTGCATAAGCTCATTGTTACAATCAGTTGTTTCAAGACTGTAAAAATGCCATTGCATGCGTTGTAACTTTTACAAAATGCATTTACCAAGAAAAAGTAACTTGAGGGTAAAAACCAGTCCCCACTTCTAAGAGAAGAAACTTGGATGAGGGTTTCCTGGTGGGGGACACGCTTAGGAAAAAGTATTCAGATGGAAACTTCTCTGTTGGTTGATTTTTATTTATTTATTTTTTTAATTATTATATTATTTCTTTTCTGTCTTGGGGCTCTGCATGATTTGTCCTCTATGGCAGCTCCTCCCTGATAAAAGCTTGCTGCAGGGCAATACCCTGCAATGCCAGCAGAGAAGGAGCTGCTGCACTTGCTTTGCCAGCTTGGGTAAAACCCCACACAACCCCTCCAAATTATTCCTTGCAGCATCTGGGGATTTCAGTTTCCATGTTGTGTTTTTCCAGGCTGCTTCATTCATGATCTGGTTTCTTCCAGGAAACCAGAGATACCTCATTGCAGTCTAAGAACGATCAGAGTGCACGGGTATCTCCAAGAGGTGCCAGGGCTTCTGCTGCTGTTGGGAGCTGCAGTATTGCTTTGCTTGAGGACTCTGGGCCAGTTCTCCCTTTCCCAATGGAAACCCAGTCCTGCTGACAACTCATAATTGTCCTAAAATTCGTTGGCCCAATTAGCACCGCTTTCACACTAGATACCTAGCTAGGAACAATTCATGGAAATATTACAGGAGGCCCCTGACCTGATAAGGCTGAAGTGTGTGCTTGGCTGTTCTTTGGTAGTAAACCAGTAAAACAGTGGGACCATCTATGTGAGTAAAACTAAGCACGTGCTCAAGTGCCTGCAGTGTCAGGTCTGAAAGTGCTGTTTGTTCCTTATATTTAAGGTTTTTGAGGTAGGAATTACATCTGCCAGCCACTCTGAGACATCCATGCAAGGGTGAAGACTGCCTACTTCAATGTATTAATTTTCTTACTAACACTTTAGAAACATAAAGAAGTAAATTAAAAATTCCTATGGAGGGTTTTGTTCTAACCAGAGAACCAAACACCCACATCAAAGATTTACGGACATTCAGTATACTTTGACTGAGACAAAATTATTTCCATTCTGGGAATGTGGAAAGATACGCAGTCTTTGCCTCTATTAAAGCACTTTATGCTTTCTTTGTTCTTAAAATTGACTGGATCAGGAGGTTTATTCTTCTGCTTCTATTTGTTTACTGCTAGCTGCTGCCTTGTGTTTCATAACCATAAGGTAGAGGAGTAGTAAAAGAAATAATAATCTGACCACAGTAGGCAAATGTTTTGTGCCTGACAGGGTGGGGGAGACATATTCAAATGTCTTACAGCTCATATTAGATATTGCCCATTTTCTTTTCTGCCTATACATGTGTAAGAGGGTGCTGTTTGTTTACCAGGCCGCTTGACCCTATTGCACAAATCTGTCATCTATTGTGCTGCTAACACTCTTTTAAATTGCAAATCTGATGCTCTTTAGGGGTCTAGAAGGAGAAGAAAAAAAATCTCTCTCCACACCATTCTGTTTCTCTTGATTTCTTGCCTGTTGTAAGTGGAAGTTGGGATGTGCTGAATTTGCACCAGGGGTGCAAATGCAGCCTCAATTATAAGCATAAAATTAGAGTCTGTTCCCCATTAATCAGCCCAGCTAATTGCTATGCACTACCATTAGCCATATGGTGTGAAAGACAGCTTGCTCTCCCTCAGATGAAATTTCTTCATTTCAGACATGAAATAGTGAGGGCTCTGTATTTTAAAATAGCTTGTTTTAGATATTTAATTTCTAAACAACTTTCAGCAGTGCTTTCTATCAAGGCTAACTGCACAATAAAACTTTGCATTTATGTGACAAAGCTGGGTATTTATAGTATACGACAGCTATGGCATGGGTAAGACAAAGAATTCAAATGTATAGGAGAATCCTGGTTGTGATAGGAAAGTGGTGCTGATGTTGCTTCAGGTAGTGGCTCATTTCAAAGGATTTCGTTGTGTTCTGTCAAATATAAAAACACTATTGGCAAAAATGTTAATAGTTGGGGAGAATTCACAGCCTCAGTGGAATTTATTAGTATTGTAGGCAGCATGGGGAGGGACATCTATAGTTAATGTTGCCTCAACAATTTCCATTATGAAACCTTCAGTGGCTGACAGCTTTGCCAAACTTAAAGTGTTCTGGCTGAAACGTCCTTTGCAGGGTGTCAGCCTCAGGCTGACTTTCTTTGGAAAGTTTCAGCTAAAATGGTTCAGTGACTTCTGAGAATGAGGTTGGAGTAAAATATGGGTTTTGTCTGTGTAAAATACAATCTTAGAGCCATTTTGGCAAGAACCTCCCGCACCTCCACGCTTCAGAGTGAGGAGCCTTTTCGGAGCAGGGCTTGTCCTGACTGCATCATCTTCAGGATGAAACCCACCTCACTGGGAGCTCCTGCAAAATCTCCCACATGGACTTGCTGAGGACTTGTTAGAGCCAGGCAGCCAAGTGATCGGAAAGTCGCATTTGCTCTGGCCACATGCCATCGCCCCGTCATTTCTCATTGTTTATTGTCCCCACAGAAAGCACAAACACAGATACATAAAGCAGGGCTCCTCTTGCGAGCGATGCTCCTGCCCACCACACCAGGGTGGGGATGAGAGGATTTGGGGGTACCAGATTTGGGGTGAGGAGGTCATCTCCTGTGTGCCCGCAGAAGTGCCAGGTAGTGCAGGCTAGAGATGGTCCAGCACAAGGAAGTGAAGAGGAAGATAGGGAGTGAGACGGCAGGAAGGCAGCAGGTCCCCAGAGAGTTGGGGTGAGGACAAAGGCAGCAACAAAAGCTGGGAGTGGTGGTGGCAGCCAGCAGATGCAGAGGCCTGTGAAGGGGTAGGACAGGGATGGTATGGGGCTTGGGCATGAGCCCTGGGGATGGCGACGATGCCAACTGGAGTAGGGTAGACAGTGCAGGAGCAGGATGAGGTTGTGATGGGAAGAAGTTGCATTACTGTCTAGAATTACTTGTTTTAAAAGTGAGCTGCCCCCAAACATACCAATTTTTATAGGCTTTTTTTGTTGGCCAACATGGTATTGTGCCTGAACCCTATCTCCTTGCCCCACTTACAGAGAGGTGTCACGGAGGAGCAGAGAGGACAAGACCTTGCCCTCCTGGCTGCAAAGAGCTGGCACTCAGCACCTCTTCCTAAGCTTTTTCAGAGCCTTGCAGGGAGCTGGAGGGTTTGGGGTGACTTGGAGAAGCTCCTGGGAATTTTTAAATTCCTTTGAGGAAAAGGGAAAGAGCGCTGAATATTTAAGAACTTATTCCCAAGTGTTCAGTAGGCACTAAAACTTTTGAGTCAAGTACTTCTCGTGCAAGCAGGTCTCAGATTCAGGGCTTGCATGATGTTTTAATTTTCTTCATAGGAAAACTAGGGTAGAGAAAGCCTTGAATTCTGCTGTTGGGAGGTAAAAACACAAAGACAAGCTAAAGTTTAAAAAGTGATTATCTAGAACATGAAAGAACATTTGGAGCCTCCTTTCAGGGAGCAGGATGTGCCAGACATGCACCTCTTCCATACCACCCTCAAACTGCAATGCAAGGAGTGAGGACTCCTACTATTGCTCAGGATTATGGGGTGAACTCTTTGGAAGCCCTGCCCAAATGGGGCGGATACCCAGTGAGCAATGCAGTCGTTACTCAGTTCTTGAAGCTGGGTTGTCCTCGTTGGCCAGTGCCTGACTCCATCCTGCTTGCGGCAGGAGGTGATTCCGAGGTGTCCCCATTTCCATGCCCCTGCAGCCACTTCTCCCTCTAGGTTAGTGCCCCAGGAAGGTGCTGGCCTCTGGGCCTTGTGGTAAGTGGATAGTGCCCATCTCGTGCAGGGAGCCTGGGAACCTTTGCTCGCCTGAGTAAATGTGGCAATTTCTGTCCCTCCAGTCTGCTGTGAGAATGTCAGGACTAGCCCTGATTTGCTTCAGTCACAAGAACTGCATTGTCTTAACTTGTGCCAACTCTGTTTCTAATTACATTTTAATCATTTAAAAATGATTAGCAGTTTTTATTGCCTTGTTTGTGGGTAAATTTTCTCACCCCACGCATTCTAGCTGCACTCCAACGACAAGTCCTTTTATAGGCAAAACAGCCCCCCGAACGTCCACATGACTATTTACCTACAGCGTATTTTATTCCTTCCTAAATTTCCATACTTTCTGGGTGCCAAGACTCTTGCATTTTCTGGTGGATCAATTGTGGTATTGTGCTGTAAAATTAAGCAGTTTTTTTTGGCAATCCCAGACAATGTAACTTCCACCGGGATGAAGATACCGCACATGTGTTAACTGTGAAAAGTTTCAGCCCTGAATAGTTGCCTTGAAGCTTTTTGCGGTGAAAAGAATTATGTATTTTCCTCTCTTTGAAAACAAAATTCTTTCTTTTTTTTGAAGCCATGTTTAAACAGGCTGGTTCTGTAAAGGGCCCCCCCACCCTTTAGGTTTTTTTTTTGTTTTCCTTAGTGTGGTTACTTGCTTTTTTTCTGTTCTTTATGGGT
>NDXB01013878.1:292547-326584 GCA_002631895.1 Agapornis roseicollis
TTTTTTTTTTGTTATCCTTAGTGTGGTTACTTGCTTTATTGCTGATCTTGATGGGTAACTGTATATTATTCACTCTATTGTTCAGCAACACAAGAGAACCTTTATCATATTCCCAACAGTATTATTTATATAGCGTGGCACTTCTGATAGCTTCTTCCTGCCCTGGTGTTCTTCCACCTTCTGGGGAAAAGAAAATAGTCCATCTGAGTGGGAGCTGTAGTTGCTCTTGCCAGCCACCCGCTGAAGTAAGGGTGATGCACAGGTCCCTGGAACACCATTTGGAACAAGCTTAGTGGTTTCCAAAGATCTGGTTGTGTGTGGTTGAGGTTTACCAGGAAGTTTATTGAATGGAGACATGTGCTCAGGTCTGGCCAGGGAGAGTAAACAGAGTGGTCCTTGCTGCCTGTCACTTGGTGTCACTGTGGGATGGGGTCCCTGCAGCCGCATAGGAGCTGCCCAAGCTTGATCCAGAAGCTATTTGGGAAAGACCAAGGATGGCTTGCGAAGACCAGGAGCTTCTTGATTAATTTTCCTTTTTATTCCTTGAAGCCTTGACTTCAGTGGGGGATTTTGTTTCAAGAGACATCAGCAAATGAGCTTTCCTTGCTGGCTGGCTGTTTCCCCCCTGGGGTGGGTGGAAGCCTGAGGATTGGTCACCTATGTAGCTATGACTTGGTCTTGTGGGTTTGGGTGAGCTGCAGGGTGAGCAGGGCAGCCTATATGTCATGCAGCCACAGCTCTAGATGCACCAGGAGGGATTCCCACCCTGAGCAGAAATGTATATGCTGCCTGTGAGCTTACCTGAAACGTATCTATGGCTCCTGATGGACAATAGTCCCTGGCAAGGAATCGTCACAAGCAACAATTTAACTTCTCTTAGGAAACAATGAGCCACCTTACTTCAAAAGAATCCCAGCCTGGAGGTCAGCAATGGAGCAGTGCTTTGGGAGAAAGAGCTTATATTTCACATGCCTGCTTTGTATCTGACCTGACGCAGGGCACCAGCCGCTGGAGCTGTGCTCTCCATGGCATTAGGGATTGTTAACATGCTCAGAAAACTTGGGGAAACAGGCACACCCGAGCATAAAAGAACTGCTGCCAACGGCACTTGCATTTCAGCTCCCCCATTAACAACAGCATTTCTTGGAGAATAACTGTGTTTTCAGATTTCAGGGGGAGGTTTTCTGGTAGCTGAGAATTGCCTAGAAGTAGGAATATCTTGTGGATGTGTAACATAAGCATTAAGCAAATGTAAAAACTAGGCTCAGCAGGGAAAAAGCTGCCTTATTTTGTATGTGAGCGTATGTGGCACGACTGTTCAACCCCATGGCAAAGAGGCTACGAATAGGCAGGTCTCCCTGTTTTGGGTGATCCTTGAGATATTATTTGTGAAAGGGGCAAAACCCCTCTCTTTTTATATTTTCCTTTGCTAACCAGCTGTGCAAGAAGTTAAACATAGTAATTAACCCATATGTGACCCACTACATTTGACTGATTTCCAGGCAGGGACCGAGCGGTAACTCTAGCCGGCAATTTGAACCTACCATGTTCGTAATGATGATTTTACAGTGTAATGGTTGCACTAAATCCTTTCGCTTTTGCTCTGTAGCCGCTGTTGTGACAAGAAAAGCTGTGGCAACAGAAATGAGACTCCATCAGATCCAGTGATAATTGACAGGTAAGGACTGCTATTGTTTCCTTCCATTTTTTTTATTCCCCTCCTCATTATAATGAAACACCTGCCCTGTGTTGCTAATGGGGAAGAATTAGGAGTATGTATGGATGAAATTTTGTTTTTGATACTGAATTAGTTGTGCTTTGCAATTGCGATTGCCGTGGAAGGGCCATATGGAGGATAATGGAGTGACCTGCTCTTTGGAGGGCTTCAGTTCTTGTAACTGATTCATGTGCATAAAGAGGAGATTTTTCTTTCTGACTTTCTGTGGCTCAATTCACATGCTTTGCCAGGGAAGCTTCAGGAATAAAATAATAATAGTTTGTGATTTATGAAATGTGGTTGGGTGCTTATAAATATTTAACTTTTATTTGAAAAATGTTTGAATCATTATCACTTAGCTACAGTAGTTCTGTTGGATGCAATCCATCTACATTTTAAGGTTTTTATTTATGCATAAAACCAGTTAAAAAATAGATCTGCAAAGTAAGGTTTTTTTTCCTGCTCTTATTTTCTGTGGTTGGAATACTATTTTGACTGTATTGTCAGCTGATCAATTCATTTCTGCTTGTCTTAATTGCCGTGTTTTTAAACAGATCCATATTACTAATCTGACATCACCATGTAAATCACTGTAGCACAATATATCTATTTTAGTTGTTCTGAGCCATGCATAGTTTCTGTGCTTGCAAATTATGCAAAATGGTAGCCAAATAGTCACTTTTACATTTTAATTGTCCCAACTCATTGTACAAAGCCATGTGCAATAACCTGGTTATTATGCAGCATTACTCTAGAAGAGTTAAATGGCCATGAAGTACTGAAAGTGTCTGTCATCGCCTGGGAAAAGCAATACCCTTGCACTAATCTGTGGATAGAGGGAGCCTGAAGGGAAACTACCTATATGTATAGGGGCAAGAACATAGAATAGTGTGCTTCTCCTTGCATTGTTGTCTGAGTTACGGTTTGCTATACTCAGTTGAAAGTATTTTCTGTGCCAGGACATCCATGTTAGAAGGTGAAGAGGGTTTGGTGTCTTGGGTGCCCCCCACAGAGAATGGTCCAGGGATAGGGCAGGGCCTTGCCTAGTGTTGTGCTCATCCAGATTTACAGTTCTTGCTTGAATTTGGTAAGAAAGTGCATATATTGGAAGCTTATATCAGGTGTTTTGATTAGCTATAATAAGTGATCCTCAGAGTGTTGAAATCTCAGAAGGTATATCTATTTTAACTAGGCATATTTTCATCTTCTGTGAGCATTAGGTAGTAGCAGGGAAAGTGTGTAGGGGGAAAAATTCACAGTGAAATCTGTATGGAGATGTGTTTTATAAGCATGGTACAGAGCTGAACACTATAAACATGGTGTTAGAGTGGCATTTTGAGCAACATGAAAGCTACAAAATTCACATGAATTTTTCATTGTACTGGAAAGTGAGATGTTAAGATGCTAATGGCAGGTTTACAGAAATATTTTGTTTAACTATCTAGTATGCAAAACTGCCGGTTGGAAATCATTTTAGATTATGAAAGCCGGAGATGCTGTCTGTTCCACACTTCCTGTAAAATGAGGCAAACTGTTACATGGAAAAACCAGATTTCGGTTCCTAACAGTGATCCATTTCTCAGTCTTTACCTAAATTGATGCAAAAGGAATGAATTCTGAAGATTATTTTCTAAAGGCAAGCTAAACATAGTTTGAAGATGATAATACAAGCCCTACCTCACCACCCGCCCTGAATCACGCTTGGCTTGTGAATGGGTTAAGCTTTTAAGTTCTTCACTTGGTTTTAAATTGTGACTTTGATACAGAAGGCTGATATGACTGTGGTTTGAATAACATTTGATTTTGACCTGTTCCTGTGGGTTGCAGTAGTATAAGAAATTTGACTCAGCAGTACTGTAATTAGCCCTCCTCGTGTTTTTGAAACAGGATTGTGTTACCTGGATTGCATTAGTGTGGCTTCTATTGTTGCCGCTTCGCATCTGTCCCAGTAGGGTACTTAAAACCTTTTCTTGGCTGGGGCTAGTTCAAACAATTTAGGCCAAATAAGTATGTGCTTTATACAGTTAGTGGCTTTAGTGATGTTTCTTGTGACATTTATCCTATTCATTTTTTTTCTCCCTTTTGGTTCGGAAAGGATGAAGTGATCTATATGGAGCCTTTTTACCTTAAAACGAATCCTTTAGAATTGTCCTAATGTTAAAATGCCTGCACAAGCCAGAACATGTGTTTAATTGTACTCCATTGTCACTTCTCCATGCATGCAATTTTTAACTATTATGTCAATTGATATGCAAAACCATATTTAGCTATTTTTATTTGCATGTGAGCTTAGAGAATTCATTTACCATTTGGGCTAAAGCACTCCCACATGCCTTACGCTCCGATAAAGTCTTGCCTATGGATTTAATCTAACTCTTGCGTCAAATCCTGTGAATCCACAGCCTCTGACCTAACATAGAGCTTAACGTAGAATCTATCCATGGGATTTTTGACATATGTACTTACATGGAAATGCTATCCTCCTCTTACATGCTGCAATACTATTTTGGATTGATTAATTCTCTTTGATGAGGTTAGAGAAACTTGGGATAGAGAGAACTCTGTCTTTGTGGTGGTTTAGTGAACTTGGCAAAGAAGCTGTTTGGCAACTTCAAAGTTACATGTGTTGTATTCTTTTCCAAACCCTAGATATGAAAAGTAAATCGTACATTTCAAAATGCGGGATTTAAAAAAAGTCTGTTTGAAACAGGATATCTTTATCCTTTATAAAATTGCTTTATACTTTGCTCTATTATACTATCAGCAGATACAGCAGTGAAAGGGACGTAGAGAAATTTATACTCATGTAGTGATCTAAATTTTCTCTGGAGAACAAAATAAACCTATTATGCTTATAGAGCACTCATTTCAGGGAAAGTTCTCAGAAACCTGTGTGTGTCTGAATCGTCTTCTTAGCATAGCCTGTATATTTTATCACTAATCCAGTTACATGTGTTGAGATGAAGCTCTGATGAACAGGAACTCATTTTAAAAGGGATATTATTGTCACAATACAAATGCACAATTCCTCCTACAAGTGCAGTGGCAGGGCTGTATTGTGATCCTGCTTAAAGAAAACACAGGGCACTTCCTGTTATTAAATTAAATTCTAGATTGATTTAACTTTCAAACTGTAACTTCTATTTGAATTTAAAAGATTTGCAATAAAATTCCTGTGAAGAAATTGAATAAATTATAGTTTTATTGCCACTCTGGATATCCTGGTGTCCTAACCTTTTTCCTTACAGTTATCTTAGTTCAATAAATAAAACCTCATTAGACTATTCCCATTTCAACGAGTTTATTAAATTTTACAGGAGTAATTAGCATAAGCTGTGCTAATTTTTCTGGAAGACTAATGAGAGAGCTTCCTAATTAGGTTTGCTTTGTAAGAATCGGAAAAGATGATAATGACAAAAGTCACATAGGGGAGAAAGTGGGGCTTTATATTATTCCTTGGTTCAGGAATGAGACTCCTCTCTCTGCATTCTGTTCCAAACTTTTAAACCCAATTTACTAGTGCAGGACCAATATTTAATGGTGTTACTTGTGCCTGCTGGGGCTTCTTTACCTTTTATGGCTGCATCCAGTAAACAGGAGTCCTAGTGACTGATAAAATAGGACTAATCGCTGCAATCCCAAATATAGCGGCAGAAAAATCTCAGCATTTAGGACCTATATCTATATATATACCTCCAGCTTGTGACTTTGCATGGAAAAAGGACTGAAACCAGCCCATTTGGCAATTGCTGGTTCATCCCAAATTTTGCTGCTTCCCAGAGTACGCAAGCAGGCTGATGACAGTGACTTGAAATTGGCTTTGCTGAGATTTACCAAGACAGATGAGACCTACTTAAAGAACCTCACCTCTGTCTATCTTTGGGATAGAGAAACTTTAGTTGTGGTGTAAGTCAACAAACTTTGTGCTGGAGCTCCCCTGGGTAGAGACTGTGTGTCCTTAGGTGGCAGGTGAGCATGGTGATGAACAGGGTCTCATCTGGCTCTTGCCTGGCAATATACTGAAGTTCTTCATGTGCTGTTTTGGATGCAATTTCCGAGCAATGAGGCTCGCTCTGGCTTTGAAGAGGTGGTTTATGCATTTCCAGTGCAATCAGAGCTCTTGTCCATGGAGCAAGAGTGGGGACTCATGGATTGGAGGCTGTAATATCTTCCATGCTTTATTATCAGATGACACCAAGGTATATTTTAACTCATGACCTGCTACTAGTGTTTAAAATGCCTGTGTGCTTTTGGCACCTGCTGTATGGGATGCTCAGCCAGGCTCTCAGTCATCTGTCCTCAGCACACCCGGCTACTGTGGCTGTTAGGGAGCCAACTTACCTGCACATGTTTTTGAAATCTTTCAGCCTTTAACCTGAAAAACTTTGTTTGTGGGTAGAATTTCACTGTGCAATGACACGAAAAGAGGAGTGAATGACTTTCAATGTCTCTGTTTTACTGCTTTACAAGTTATCAGGTAGTGGATTGTATTCTATGGGACTGACCATCTTTTCATCCTAAATACCAGGCATGCGGAAAAATGACACAGAGGACTGTACCACACTCATTTCATCTTCCCCACAAATACACTTTGTTGGGCACATGTGGTGATCAATGCATTTTGCAGTAGCTTTCCATGCCTGGAGGGAGGATGATGGAGATGCAGGCAAGGTGGCAGATCTGGCCAGCTTTAGGAGAGGTGCTGGTGACAGGGTGAGGTCAGTTTTGCTTGAGAGGGAGCTGCAGAGGATTGCTTTGCTGCAGGGGATGGGGTCAGTGCTGCAGCTGATCCCCAGCCAAACTAAAGGGACATGTGCTCATCGTAGCACTGGTGTCACAGCAAAGTGGCAGAAGATGCCAGGCACTATGGCAGTAGTCCCTCTGCAGGACCCCCAGTTCCTGACATGTCCTGGTCATATCCTTGGTCCCCCTCACCATATGCGGCAGCTGAAACTTGCTGTGTGGGGTCAGTGGAAGGTTTCTGTGCTGGTGTCCTGCTCCTCCCTTGCCTATGCTGGAGACAGGGCTGCAGCAGGCTGAGAGTCCCATCTGTCCTGGATCCTTGGGTGGACTTTGCATGTAGGAGGGCAGGTATGACATGTTCTCACAGATCTCCAGACATAGGTGCGAAATACTCCTGGGCCTGAATATCCAGCTGTTCTCTTGAGTCTTAACCTGGAAAGTACCCACCCCTTCCAGAGCCCGATGGGAGTTACTGAACCCATCAGGGAGGCAGTCCAGGGAGCAGAAACTGGGTGACAGAAGACTACCCCCAGCACTGCACAGAGATGTCTCCCATGCTGTCTCTGGGCCTCTAAGCGGGGCGTTCAGACAGCCAGAAGTTGGCCTTGAGCATTTCAAGCAAGCTCCCGGAGCCTCTGAACCCATACATTTCTGAGAGGGGAGGGACTGAAACACACATCCGTGAGGGTTTAGTTGTGATTGATGCAGCTGAGAAGCATTACCCGAAACATTTCCCACATGACTTAGGCAGCCAAAGGCATTTTGAGCTCTTGTGAGATAAATAGGAGACTGATCACTAGATGACTCTCACACAGAGTTTCAGACATAAAAGCTTGCCCCTCTACCAGCACTCCTCAAACATAGGATGCCAGTCTTCTTTCTGGTGATGAAATCACTAGAGCTGGGGGTAACTTGCAAGGGTTCTTGTAAAAATCTCTTGGTTTCAGCCTACTGGGGTTGGCACATATCTCTGCTGCTTAAAAATTCATTTATTTTGCTCTTGGCGTTGAGTGAACTTGGTCAGGGTCAAAGTGCTTCTGCTTTATTGTTTGTTTGAGTTCTCTGCCCTCTGCCTCCAACTATTGGAATTTTTGTATCATATTATGCAAAATGTTAATTTGGTCTTAGCTTCACTCACGAGGTTTGTGACTTTCTTAGCAAACCTGTTCTGAGTTTTCAGTTTGTTATAAAACCCCAAACCAGGCAAGTTTTATGTGGTTTTGGGTTTCACTGCAAACATTTCACACTACTCTAATAGTTATTTGCTTCTCTCAGTGATGCCTTTTGAATCTGCAGCTAGTGTTTTGGGCTTTATTTTCACTGTGATCTTATTCCTGATTGTTACTATTTAATATCATGGTGATAAAACAGAGGCTCCTATTGCAAAGAAGGTGTATTGTGCTAGGTATTCTGTAACCTCTAGGTAGGTAGATAATTCCATTCCTGAAGAGAAGTGGTTCTTCTGATGCAGACTGAAAATAGAGATTGAGATTTTTCTATCAAGAATAAAAGCCTTAGGCTTGTATTGAATATCTTGGGGATGAGGAAAGTGAAGAACCAGCCTACTCTATTGCTTTTGGCATTTGACTATCATCTTGGTGTTGACCCACAGCCCTTTGAGGCTTGGCCACTTGTCAGTCTAGAAATGTGACTTGAGTGCACACATGGGGTATGCTGGACCTGCTGCTTCAAGACCAGTATGTGTCTGTATAGCTCTGATCTGTCTTGGGTAGGTGGTGAGCCTGAGGTGTGCAGCTCTGCACTTACTGCTTTCAGCTAGTTAAGTCCCTTGGGCTCTTTCTGAAAATCTCAGTCTTGGTCAGCAGAGGTTGACAGCTTTAGGAGATTGCACTGGTTTGTCTAAGTCCTCAAAGTCCATCCTGAAGACCCTATGGGTTTTCTTATGCAGAAGAACAGCCTAATGTATAACTGGATTACTCTGTTGCTCCATTCAGATGGCAGGGGTTGAGCATCCAAGGCTAGAGGTGCTTAGAAAAGTTTGGCTGCCTCTGTACGGTGACCTCCTGCAGTAACAGGAAAGCTCCAGGTGCGCTGGACTGGTCCCAGGAGGAGCCCAGGGCCTGGCAGGGGGATCTGTTCCTTTGTTTCTGGTCACAAAACTTCAAATGTGCTTTTCATACTTATTGATTTCTTCATATGAATTCCTACTTCAAAGTGTGTCCTGCAGCAGGGAGGACGTGCTCAGCTCAGTGGGCTACTGGGCTCCATGCAGCTTGGTGTCAGTTCTTCTCTTTCTCAAGAGTAATGATTTTTTGGGGGGGAAAAGATAGTGGCTTTTTCTCATATGAATATATATGTACGCACCGTCTCTGGTGTGGATAAATTTCCTGTCCCATCTTAACACCTGATTTATTTCCATATTTACTGTCACAGTAGGGATGCACACATGAATAAGAGTCATAGGAAAGCGTATTTGCAAAGATCATTCTCAGTTTTAATGCAGATTAGCTAAAATTGTTCCAAACATGAAAAATGTATCTTAGCTCTATCCCAGCATTTACTGGGTAAAAACATAACCCAAGCTTTATTCTGCAGAAGCTGGGGTGTGTGAGTAGTTTTCTTCCTGTGAGTAGTCATAAATGTTTGCATCTCCTAGCCACAGAAACATATTCTTATAAGTAATCATCCACGTCTACAGAAAAACTGTGCTAAATTCAAATTCACTTCTGCCTGCTGGATGTATTTAATTTCAATACAACATCTAACTAATAAAGTTAAAAGAGAATAACAAACAAGGGTAGGTTCCTGTGTAAATCATGATGGAGATGACTTTCTAGAAATGGATGTACTGCTGTCCTTGGACAGCAGCAGGTCTCTGTAGTAATAGTGGTGAATACTGGTATGAATTTTTCTCTTTCCCTGTAGCATCATGGGGTACTTTTTTCTGTAACAGCTCTGGAAAAGTACAGAAAAGCCATACAGAGTTCCCAGTGTGTTGCATTAGCAACTTCGCATAGGTAGTTTGTGATCGGAATATATTACTGGATCAAATGAGTGTTTACTTTTTTTTTTTTTGCTAAGGACAGTATTTTGGAGTTTGGCTTTTTTTAAGCAGAATGAATGATTTTCTACCCACTTTTTAAAAATAGTGTTTGGAAATAGGAAAGGGGAAAATAAATCTTCTGGTGCTGTTAATATGTGAATTATGTGAAATGAGTTATTAAAAGGCTTTATAGCAAGTCACTGAAATTATATACTGGACAGTAATAAGGTGACCCAGATATAGAGCCTTTCATTGCAATCATTGAAATGCTATGAACAGTACTGTTTTGTCTTTGGTTTCTTGCTGCCTCTAAAGGTGTAGGCAGATGAAGATAACTTTAAAAAGAGCTATTTCTCCAATTACAAGCTCTTGTCCAAGAGCAAAGAAAGATTTTTCAGACTAACAGCATTCACTATAACAAAATTAAAATCCCTTCATCTGACAAGAGGCCGAGTTTGGCAATAGGCTGGTTTTTTTTTGTTGGAGATATAGCAGGAGCTACCCTCTATACCCCCTGCTTTTCTCTGCAGTGGTGAGCAGCCAGACCTGGAAGGTGATGCCCTGAATTTGTGGGGGCTGTGAGGTGGGGAAGGGTGGGTGGGCACTGGATGGTGTGAGAGCAGCGTGCCCATCAGTGGGCTCGAGGATATCGTTTCCCCATTGCTGGGGAAGGGTGGTTTCTTATCCCAGTGGGCCAGGGGGGTTGAGAGAGCAGCATTGCTGCTGCCGCCTCCCGCTGTGCTGGGGCTGGATGCCCAGCCAAATCTCCCTGGTTTTGTAACAACGTGGTAAAATGTCCAAAACGGCATTCCACAACTATGCCATCTCGCTAACCGGCTGAGGCACAATAGTTCAGTAATGTAATATAAAAAGTAATGGTGTTAGCTAACACATCCTTAATAAGATATTGTCTGCTGCTCTGCCATATGCTACCGAGCAGGCTTTCCCTCTGTGGGGCTTTTGAGTTCTCTCAATAAGATTATTTCAAATACTCTAATCCTGAATCATTGACATGAATACAAAAGCCTAGTGACATCTAATAGATGCCTCTTAGCTTTGCTTTTCCTCTTGTTCCTTTCCTTTTTCTTCTCTTTTTACCTGACAAAAAGCTTACAGACACTTGGGCTCTGTCTCTCAGTACCAGCATGTGGGTCCCCTCATGAAATATAAAGGAGGAAAAAGGGCTGACATAGGGCTGATAAGCCACAGAGCAAAGGACCATAGAATTAAAAGTAAATGCCAGTAAATCCTCCCCTGTACACTCAGTTGTTCTTTTATTGTTTTCTTTAACTCTTCCAGTGCCACGCTGGGCTAGAAAGAGATGAAAAATGGAGTTAAAAAAAAAAAGGTGATGCTATAATGACATAGTGCCAGGGTCCTAAGGTTTGCTGTAGGCTTGGATTTTCTCAGTTCTCTTCCCACCTTGACTTTCTAATCAGTCACAAATTGTCTCTGCATCATGCAATTAGCTGAATGTTTAGATCATTTTTTCAAAGATTGATTAAAAAAGAAGAGGGGCATCCCCAAAGTGACATCACAATTGTGACCCTGAAGGGATAAATTTTATATAAAGTAAATGTTAGAAAGAATTGATAACCCATTGTTAGCATCTAGCACTAAAATTGATCTTCCTCTTGTTAGTGTTCTCTCGACGACTGTCAGAGACTTCATCTGCTTCTGGACTTTGCCAAACTGTTCATCCATTGAGTCCAGAGTTTGCCTTTGGATATAGTTATCTGTACAGGATACAGCCAGTGTCTACAACAGGTTCAAAGGAAGCTGTTTGAAACATAATAATTTTCCTTCATTTTCTCCATGATTTTGCAGGGAGACGGACAGGCTTTCCTGACCAGGATAACTATTTGCTTCCATCCGGTTGAGTCAGGTCTTCTCTGTAATCTCCCTGAATATAATCTTTTGGTTGGATTTTTTGGCATCTGCACCACTACATAACCATTGGCTGACTTCCCAGTTGTTAAGTCACTTTGATTAGTGTATGTTAAACCCCACTTTACCTAGTTCAGATTGTGTAGAAGGATGACACAAGAAATGTATTCTGTATTCATTAGAAGGTTTTTTGCTCTAGAAGAAGGAAATTAGCCACAATCAGGGCTATTAAGATCTGATGGTAAGATCTCCTCCAGTCTGCTCCATGTGCCTCTGCATCACTTATAGAGTCCAGCAGCATTCAGCTGCAGATAGGAGCATGCCTCAGCACACGTCTTGGTGGGGATTCTGCAGGCAGGAGAAGGGAACGACCTGCACAAGTTTTGTGCTCGCTGCCCTGCAGGGATCAGGATTTGGCCCTTTTTAAATAATAGCAAAGGAGTCCCACTGTGTTACAAAGGAGCACCCTGGGTGATCCCGGACTCTTCTGGGGTCTAGGCCAGACTTTGTTTCTCAAGCTGGAGTCTGTGTGCTAAAAGCAGCTCTGAAAAATTTAGGGTTTTTTTATCTCTGGGGTTTTGGTTTCCTCTTGGCACTGTGGTCTAATGTTACTGAGCTCCAGGGGTCTCTGGGCTCCATTGAGCTGACCTGGCTCTTAGGAATGCACAGTGGCACAGAGAGAGCCTCAACCCTAAGGAGCTGTTTAGGCAAGACAATCCCTAGGCTACATCTACCTTCTTTTTTTAAAGCACAGTGAGTGCTGTAATAGCCCTGGCATTCTGAAAACCAGAATAAACTGCAGTGTGGTGTAGGAGGAAAACTTCTTGCTGAACCCCATTATGTGTACACAAATTGTCGTCTGCTGAACACTGCATGGCAGGAGAGAGGAACTGTTTTTTGTGAGGGATTGCCCCGCTGTGACAATGGTAACTCAATTTGTCAGGAATTACAAGTGTGTTAATACATCAGGCCCTAACGTGTCATGTGTGCGTTAATACTCTAACAGTCATTGGAGTTTTTCTAATAAATGCCTTCAAAGCTGCCTGGGCATTCATAAATTTGAGGTTTCAGAATTGCAATTGAGACACCTATTTTCCCTGATTAATTCTTGGAGTTTGTACGTAACAGTCAGCCTTGTTGATATTCGCAGCCATCCACATTTGAAAGAACAACATGCTGTTAGTTAATATTTGTGTTATTGTAAAGCAGCATGATTTGGGGGTGCGGGGGGGGAAGGGGGGGAAGAAAGGGGGGCTGCTTTTGGGCAAACGAAAGAGAATTTTGGGAATGCTTTTTGCCATGGTAACCCAGTTATCGCTCATTAATCTGTCACATATGAAACAAGTTCCAGACTACAACACACTTAAACAAGGCAACGTTACTGGGAGGGTTCACCCCCTTGGCTGCTCTACCTCTTACCTGCTGTTACCTTCCGGGCTGGGCTCTGGGCAGCGCTGGAAGGGTTAACCCCGGCAGAAAATCCCATCATGTGCCTGGATGGCTCTGAAGAAGGGGGCCCCCCTCCCTGCTTGGGCCACCTGGGCTGCCTGGTCCTGCCACCCCAAAAGCAGCTCCGCAGGGAGATGAGATGGGGGAGCCAGCCCCGATGGGTGCTGCTGCTCTGGCTTTAGGGGCTGCTTCTATCTCCAAGAAGGAAGGAAGTTTTTTCCCTTCATTTCCAAGATAAGGTGTCATTCATGAGAGCGGAGTGCTGAACTAATCAGGTTAATTGAGAGGCCCTGAATAGCTCTCATTGAGCAGATCCCTCCTTCCTGCTCCAGGCAGATAGTGCAGACGGAGAGATTACAAGTGCTTTAAACTCTTTCTCCCCATTTCTGAATTTCACACCGATTTCAGGATGAGGAGGGCCACAGTAGACATGTGACGTGGGGGCTGTACAGTTCAGCTTGGCTGGGAGCAAACCGTTTTTGTTTGGTTTTCTTTTAATCATCATGATGATGATTATTTTCAGTGTGGCCAGAGCCTCACAACAATCCTAATGCCAGGGGCACACTGATGATTTGCACCAGCCAGAGTGGTGTAAATTACTCCACTCTTTTGGAAAGATATAGAGGACTAATCCAGTCATGTAATGGGCTCTGGATTGACCCACTCTTGAGGGCTGTTAATACCAAAATTATTTCAGACCTAACTGGTGGCAGGGCTGCTGGAAACATTAATTTTAAAACGATGTTTTCAGTGTTTGAAGCAGATAGCGGTTGGTTTTATCGCTTTTATGGCATCATTTCCCTTTAAAACCTTCTAATCGAAGTGGCTGTACATAATTTTATTCAAGTTTACCAGAATGCAAAAGCATTTCCCTCTGGATACTCTTGCCAAATTAGGAACATCCAGGCTCCAAACCTCACTGTAATCTTCCTACTCTCCACAGTCTATTACATTCTCTTTGCAAATATTATAACTATTAGAGTGCAGGAGAGAGAATTTTCAGGGGAACTAATTCCCTAAAAGTAGTGTTGTCATCCCCACTCCTTTTCCAAGCCAAACCGGTTGCTTAGTTCAATTTAAACACGAGCATCGTTGGCCCCCTTGGTCCCCCTCTTCCCCCCTCCGGCTTTTTTTCCTTGGAAGTTTCAGGAATGACTTTAATTATCTCTACAATCAAATTCTCACTGCTGTCCCTGTGAAAGCGTGTAGTCATGGATTGCTGGGATTATTTTCTTTAGCACTTGGGGATAGAGAAACTGGTTGTTTGGAAATGAGAACCAGCTGGGTTCTCAGAGCTGGCGTTTGGAGGGAGTCACTCTGCACACAACCCAGTGCTGAGCAGGATCGTAAACTCAACCCCCAGATTCCTGGCTCTCCATTTGCCACATGGGATTATGCAATATTGGGGCTGATTTTTGTTTATCTCCTTAATATGCATCTTCAGGGTGGCTGTTGTCAGAGCTTGATTTAACTCTTCATGGAACTTTCTGGAGGCAAAGGTGCTCCCTGCGGTCCTGTTCCTGGGCTTTACCTGCCCAAAGAGTAGAAAGTCAAATTGAACCCCCAAAACTTGATAATCTTATATCAGACGTGTTCCACAGGTGATGGGTAAGCAGGTCAGGAAAGATTAATACAGCAAACGGAGCTAACTTCTGCTACCTTTTATCTTTTGTTGCTCTAGAAGACATAACTGTGTGCGGTGAAGTTCTTCCTTTCTTTCCAACTTGGAAAAATGGGTTATTTGTCATACCTTATTAATCTTTTTTAGTGCCAAATTCAATTTGAAATTAGGACTGTATACCTAATCAGAAATTATGTGACCTATGCTTTTAGCTGAGTATTTTATCACATGGAAAGGAGCAAAAATCTTCTTAATTTAGCCATAAGGATGTAAATCTGGAGATATTCCACTGGTTTTAAGGCAACAATAGTGCCTAAATCAGGGGCTTAAGTAAAGCATCTAGAAAAGAAGTCTTCCAGTTCCTTTCTTAAGCAAAGTTTGTAGCAAAGAAAACGATTGATCGGTGAGCTTTGAATAGATCCTTTTATATGATTTGATTTCTTTAACGCCTGAAACACAGTGACTTTGACTCTATTAATATCCCCTTTAGCACAGATAAATTATTTTTTGAAAGATGAAACCATTTACCTCTGAACATGCTTAGATCATGCCACGTCCTAAATACTCTCATGTATCTCTCTCACACACACGTTGTTTTAGAGTTTTAGGCTGAAACAAATCCTCTGCAGCCACTGTGGCTCTAACATCTAAGGGGTTTTCCAGTTCTGCACATTTTCTTCTGCTGATACACTTATTCGGTGTTTCAATTTATCATCTTGTATGTGTGTATACACACACCCCCATAGCGGGGGTCTGCTTTTTGTATGTATTTATTTTATTAGCTGGGGTTTCCATTTGTATTTTTTCCCCAACAAATAACCGCTGCATTTCCAGTCACTGAAATTTGGACAGAATTTTACTTCCTGTTTCAAAGGTCAAGGAAAGCTGACCCCAACAGCAGTGTTGAGGCTGCTGAATTATTCATATCATTGACTTTGTGTCAGCTTCCACATTTGTGCAGAGGGATGTTTTATTCATTTATCTCATTTAGGGACCTGCTCTGCACCTGTTTCTACCATTAAGTACCCTGTAATTTGCATTTGATGCTAATTTAGTTTCATATCAGCCTGGTCCCCTCTTGTTAATTTAATTTTCTAAGACCCTTTTCATTACAGTAGAAATGTTTCCCTCTTTAAAGCAAACATCTATACAAGTAATTGTATAAACTGTCTTTTAAATAATATCTTTTAGAAGATTCCATCGTTTAATTCCTTAATTCCTATAATTAGCCACGGTTTGATTAATGTTTCAAAGGGTTAAATTAAAATGCAGAATTACTCAAATGCATACTTGAATAAT
Source organism: Agapornis roseicollis (assembly GCA_002631895.1). Taxonomy (NCBI): domain Eukaryota; kingdom Metazoa; phylum Chordata; class Aves; order Psittaciformes; family Psittacidae; genus Agapornis; species Agapornis roseicollis. The sequence continues at coordinate 308,268 of NDXB01013878.1, forward strand.
TTTCTCTCTGCTGATAACAGTTTATGCATTGCTGCTTTTATTCTACTCGTGATTCTGAATATTACATGTACTAACAAGCACTAATTTTTCTCATGTAGTGATTTTCCTCTGCTAAGCGATAGCTGTTTTTAACATATAATTGTTGGAAATCCTATATTGCCAGTGGGATACTTAATCTTTTTCTTCTGATCAATTGTAAACAGTTAGGGAGAAATGCTGTGACTGAGGAGCTGCTCTAGATTTCTTTCTAGATTGTAAGAAACTTAAAGGGAGCCTTTATTTTGCCAGCTACCGTCAGTGCTGTGCTCTCACAAACAGCATCAGCAGCGTTGATTGCTGCTGAGAACCATTTGGAAATATTTACAGCCATCATGGGTTTGTTCATGTAGGTGATATGCTGTGGTTCTACAGGGGAAAACGTCCTGTGATTGTCACCTCTGAGCACGTTGATGCGTTTTCAGTGCAAGAATATGGCACTGGGGTAAGCAAATGACCAGAGGGGCTGTAGTGTAAAATCCAAGTCCCTTCGCTCCCCCATGGGTTTATTTAGAGCAAGGTTGGAGAATTGCAGCTGGGGTGGGCTCCCATCTCCCTGTATACTGAGCCTGAGAGATGGACATCCCCTCCCTCCTTCCCCAGCTGGGGGAAAATGTAAATGGCAACTCTGGGCCTTCAGAGATACAATCCCCATTCCTTGGTGAGTGTCAGAGAGAGAGGCATAGGGAAGATTAGTAGAAATACAAGCGAGCAGTGGGCAGCTGGGTTTCATTACCCAGCAAAACAGCTCATGCTAATTTCTCCCTCTGTTTACAATGGGAAGGGGTCTGTCAGGGCATCTATCTCAGGGGCCCATCTTCCCAAATCCTTCCATGCCCCGCTAAGGATAGGAGAGATTTGGTATTTGGCTCTGAAGCTTTGGTGAGGGTCTCTGTTGCCCAGCCAAGGCTCCAAACTCATGCCAACCCACTGCTGTGGTGCTGTGTCTGGTGGGAAGGGTGCAAGTCGAGTATATGGGGTCAGCTTTGCATTAGCTTTTGTTTTGCCCCACCAGAATGTGACACTTCTATCTCCAGGTCCCACTGAAGTGACAAGGAGTTTGGGGAGAGATGCCTGCAGGTTTGGGTTGAAAAGAGGTTGCTCTGCCCTTCTGCTTTTGGGTGGAGCCTGCGGGAATCCCACTGCAAACAGTGCTCAGGGTTGCACCAGGGGCTGGGTTTAGCTGTGATGGTTCCAAAAGTGTGTTATATGTTATATGGTGTGCTGCTTAGACAGACAAACCTGAGACCTGGGCTCTGGAACTGCTAATAGCATGAAGATATATTATCCAAAGTTTGGGTTGAAACAAAGCTTTTGGTTTTGCTTTGCTGTTTTACTCTTTTAGGTTGTAAATATATCCTGTTGGCTCTGTTTGTGCTGGCAACCACTGGTGTCCAGGGTCCAGAGTGGGTTTGTGCCAGGGGAATTCTCCTGAGAGCAGCTGGAATGGGAGTACTGCAGCTGGCTGATGGTCAGGCATGAACTCATGTGCCTGCCAACATCACCTTTCCGAGCAAACCCCAAATTCAGATATTCATAATTGCTCCCCTTTATTTTATCATATACTCACAACAACAGACTCAGAGCTGGGCATTTCCTGGGTATTAATGACCAGCTGGGGTTAATGGCCCTTGCTTGTGCCTTGAGCCATCAGCTCCTCCCGACTGGTCATTAATTCCCAGGAAAAGCCCTCTGTGGAGGTCATTATTGCTTAATTATCTCCATACACTTTAATGCCAGTTTTGACAATGTAGGGTCTCATACTTTGAGTTATAGGTACTTTATAATTCATTAAATAGCTTATCATTAAAACTGCAGATGATCTTGAGTATTATTTATTAATGTATTGCCTTTGATTTTTCTTTTTTTCCCCCCAATCTGGTGCTCCGGTGCTGTAGTGAGGAGGGGACTAAGGTAGATGGAGAACACGGCTCTGATGCTGCGAACTGTCATGTGGTGTCTCTCTCTGTCTGTAAGCGTCTTCTTGGCTTTGAGAGGTCCTGAAAGCATCAGCTTGCCTAGCCTTCAAGGCCCCATGCTGTGGAAGCACTGGCAGGGTCTATCCCACAATTTTGGCAGGAGAAAAGTGATGCAAGAACTGCCTAGGGCAGTTAGGTGGTGTGGAAAATAAATGGGACAGGCTTATGCCAAGCAGAGAGACTTCGTACCCTTTAATAAGAGCGTGCATGTCTTCCTCCTGGGAGAAGCTTTTTCTTTCTGTCACTCAGGTATCCCTCTGCGTAGCATGACAGTGCTGCAGCTGCTGCTGGCTTTGCACCTGCAAGACCAGAGGCTCAGTGTGCTGCCTGTCTGCGTGTGCTGGGCAAGGTCCTGTCCGCAGCCCAGCCCTGCTGGCTTTGTGCTGGGCTCCTCTCTGAAATCACAAACCATAGAAATGGCCAGAGGTGCACTGATGTGTTTTGATGCCCTCACTTGGGTATCACTGACTCTAGTGGAATTTTCTGTCTTAGTTGCCCCAGATGAGCCAATCCTGCACCTTTCTCTAGCTCTTTCCTATTTTCCATTCCCCCCCCCAGGCTTTACAAGGGAACAATGTGGATAACAGGTTGCTAAACCTTTGTGTCCATGCTTCCTCTGAAGTTTCAGTGTGCAGGAGCCCTGGTCAGCACTGAGGGGGGCTGTGACCCTGCTTGGAGCACCCCTCCTGTGCTGGCTTGGGGGCCATGGTGCTGCCCCATGCTCAGGGGAGATTGCACTGTCAGGAAGACTCTGTTAGCCAGAAAACCCGTTAGGACATTTGCTCCCCAAACTCAGTCATCTGTTGTATTTCTGTTGCTCTGCCCTGACAGCATCAAGTTGATGAGGCAATAATAATAATGATACAGATTTGGAGCTGTTTTCTCCATTACCTGTTGGTTTTGTATTTGTTGGAGACGTTGTGTGTGGATGTGAATATACTGGCCCCATTGAGCCTTTGGAGGAGGCCAAGATTTCACCCACTGTATTTGCTTTTCTACCTCCCAGCTCTGTTTGTTTACAAAACCTCCTTCTGAACTGCTATAAACCGCCCAAGCGCTCTGCCTCCCAGTCCCGGTCTGCTCTGGCCTTCTCCAGAAACCAGTCCTTTTTGATTAAAATCATAATGGCATTTGAAAGCAGGGAAACAAACAAGCCCAAAGCCTTGTGCAAAGTTTAAAGTAGCATGTTGCTGCTGAGAGAGAAATAAACCAGCACAAACAACCCAAAAACCCCAAATCCGGACTCAACAGGTCTCCTGTTGGCACTGTCAGGGAAGTCTAACGGCTTGAGGCTGCTGAAGAGCTGCATGCTAAAAAAAAAAGAAGGGCAAAAGAGAGCAACGTTATTTATTTGTTTATTTAAGAGCCTAAAAGATTTATGGTAAAGCTAATTTAGGAGCGCGCCCCATACTGAATTCCAGCTGCGTGCGAAACCCTGCGGTGCGCTGAGCAGAGGGACCGGGAGAGGGTTTTGGGAGAAGGGCAGCAGCACTGGGGCCGTGCCGCTGGCTTTTTCCCCGCTCCCGGCTCTCAGCAGCGGCACTGCGGGCAGCGGCCGTGAATGAGGGCTCAGACCGAGCTCCCCCCCGCTGCGAGCCCGGGCCGCGGGGCTGGGGCTGTCCCCAGCGGAAGGGCTCCGGCTCCGGGCTGTCTCCGGGGCGAGCGGCGCGGCCCCGGGGATGCGCCCGCGGACGACGCGTGCCGGGGGCAGCGAGCGGCTGCGGGAGCCGGAGCGGGGCCGGGCGGCGGCGCTGCGGGGGGCGGCTCCGCTCCGCACGCACCCCCACCCCGCGCTGTTTGCCTCTGTCTCCTTGGCTGCGCTTGCCGCCTTCTTCGCTTCGCTCCCCCCGCTTTCGTTTTGCCTCTTCCCCTTCTCTTGCTCTCCTTTCTCTTTTCTTTTGCTTTCTTTTTCTCTCTCCTTTCTCTTGTCTGTCCCTTTTCTTCTTCCCTTTTTTATTTATCTTTTTTCTTTCTCATCTTTCACTTTTCTTCTTCTCTTCCCTTTTTTGTCTTTTTTTTTTTTTTTTTTTTTTTTTTTTTTTTTTTTTTTTTTTTTTTTTTTTTTTTTTTTTTTTTCTTTCTTTTTTTCTCTTCCCTTTTTTTTCTTTTTTTTTTTTTTTAATTCTCTATTCTATTTTCTTTTCTTTCTCTCTCTCTTCTCTTCTCTTCTCCTCCTCTTCTTATCTTTCTTTCTCTTGTCTTTTTCCTCTCTTTTTCTTTCTCATATCTCTTTCACCCTCTCCTTTCTACTCTTCTCCTCTTTTATCTTTCCTCTCCTCTAATTGCTCCCTTGCTAAAAGCCAAAGACAGATTTACAAACGAGGCTTTGGCATTGCGGTTTACAGCATTCTTTGGGGGTGTTTTCTTCTGCACAGTATGTTCTGTATCTTCCTTTTGGATTGCCATCTTTGAGAAAGAGAAAATATCCCTTCGTTGCTGAGAGAAGCATGGAAGAATTGTGAAGTGTAAGGAACGTACGATGCTTCTTCCCTTTCTCAGCATCCATATGATTATTGTTAAGCCAAACTGAAAAACCTCAGGCTTAGAGATCACTAGAGTAAAGTTACATTTTGCAAGACAAAAACTGGAATGCTCAAAAAAGAAATAATCCCGGTGACCAATTCTGTCTTAGACTGTAAAAACAGGCTCAATGTTTTGCTAGGGAAAAGCAGAGGCATTCAGGTTCGTAACCATATGGGATATAAAATTAGCTTTATTTACATTTGTTTCTTTCTCCCTGCTTTTGCGGGAGCAAACTCGGCTATTAAAACTCTTGATATGTTTGGTTTTCAAAAAGAATAAATAGCACAAATAAATAAAGCAACAGGGGAATAGATGCGATGTACAGTGATGGGGTTGCCTTTTTTTAAGTTTTAATTTCAGGGTGGGAGCACTGGAGCTGCGTTGGATGAGAAAATGTATTCATGCAATGAAAGGCTGCATTTGAATGCTGCTGGTTTTTGTGTACATTTTCAGCAAACCCAGGAGGACACAGCTGGGCATGTTCAAAATGAAATAAAAATAGGAATGAACAAATAAATAGTAGTAAAGAATAGTAGTAAATAAAAATGAAATCAGGCGAGCGACATGCTGAGCCTGGCGGAAGGCTCCCTCCGCCTGCCCGAGCCGTCTCCGCCTGGGAAATGGGATCAGGCTGCTGGCTAGGGAAGGAGCAGGGTAGTTGAGTAGTGTGGGGAAGCCAAGGGAAGAGGCTGGTGCGGCAGGAGTGGAGCTCAGCTCCTCCTCTGCAAGCTCTTCTTTCTGCGCAGCAGCCTTTGAATTGCCCAGGTAGCTTCGTGCTGCTGAGAGCTGAGTGTTTTCTTGCATGTTTTGGGGTGCAATATTTACTTGAGAAGGGGAAATTTGGCTGCTGGTGCCAAATGCTGTGTAGAAACCTCCTGCCTCCAGGGAGAGGAAGAGGAGGGGGTGGGAAAACCAGGGAGGCTGCTGGGGGCTGGGAGCCGTAAGAGAAGAGGCTGGGAGACCTGGAAGTGGCAGGCAGACAGAGATAGATAGCAATTAGGATCTAGAAGCAGGCTGGGAGATAAGGAGTCACTGAAGATTTACTGTATGTATATGGACAGAAAGAAAGAGCGAGTACATTGGGAGCAGAGAGGGAGGTGTGTACGCACAGTAAATCTCCGGTGATGCCATATCTCTGGCTGCTTCTGCATCCTAATTGCTATCTCTTTGGCTGCTGCTTTCTGGCCTCCAGCCACTTTCTCTCTATTTCCTTTCCTACCTCCAACACCATCTTCATGAGCCAGGATTAGGCCCCCCCATACACTTACAGCTGAGCAGGGTGCTGCTCTCCTGGCATGGGCTTGAATGGTTTTCCTAAGCTTGCTGTGATTTATGCTCTGCTTTCTGGGGCCTCCAGTGAGCCCTGGAAGCAGAGAGGAGTTGTAAAAGCCGTGTGCTTGCTCCTTGTGCTAGGACTTTGGAGCACAGCTGGATGACCTGCACAATTGGCTGCCCTGGGGTGTTTTCCATGCCAACCATAAAGCCCCTTTGCACCAGTTAACCAGGAACTGGGCAATTATGTTTGTAGTGGGAGAATTCAAGAGGTGTTTCTGATCATCACCCTGTAGATGAGAGGCAGTCCAAGCTCTAGCTCATACTCTCCAGAGAGCAATGATCTTCACAGTCTCAAGAGAGTTTGGTCACTGCCACCGCTCTTAAATTTACTTTTAGGATCCTGTTCTTCACCCAGGAACAACCTGGAAATGTCTGAATCTTTGGGAAGATCTTTCTTCTCCTTGCCAATATTTGTATCCATGTAGTTTCACGTGTGATTTTTCTTGGGTCAAATTCTATTTGCTTTAGCAATGCACAACCCTAAGGACCCTCTCACAGGAGGATTTGCCTCTTCGGGTCAAAAGGATGGTGGTACCTGCAGCACTGCACTGAACCTTGCCTTGCTTTAGGGACTTTTTCCTGCCAGGCAGGAACAAATGCCTCTTTGAAGTGGAGTATCCTTTTCTTTCATGCATCTCAGAGATCATCTGATTTGTTCATACTCATATTAGTATACCAGCAATGCTTAATTAGAATACTTTTATATCAAGTAAATATTTTCTTAAATGCATAATTGATTGTGTAGGGAAGGAAGAACTGCAGGAATGGAAATCATACATCATTTCATTATTAATGGCAATGTCTAAATAAAATGCAGACCTTGTCATATTTAATGGATGGCTGAGTCCATTCTGCTTTAAAACGCAAACTGTTGTGGTTTTATTTTTTCTTCTTTAAAGGTGCCTGCATAATTTCAGCTGGTTTAGGTGGAATTTGATATTTCCATAACTGTGTTTGGGGGGGTTTAAGTTTGTAGGACCTAAACTAGTTTGTCTCAGAACAAACCAGTAAGGAAATGGTCATGGCATTGGGTTGAAAGTTAATATTCTCTTTAAAGAGATTTTTTCCCAGAATAATTTCATTTGGGGATTTTCTTACAAACTGCATAACGCCTGATGACGGTTGTATTTTTTTTTATTGTACATAAAATTGAAGCTGGTGGAGCTCTGCAGATTTGCACTCACTGTGGCTGTGGTCCATAGTGTTACCAAAAGGCAAATTCTGTTTCTGTTATGAGCTGTGAGGGTTGACGAGTGAGTCTGAGGTCTGAATGTGATACGTGCAGCAGAAGTCAGCTAGCCCTGGCCGTGGGAAGCCTGGAGGTGCTTGGGGCTGTGTTTTGTTTGCCTCCATATGTAGAAACCTTGATGATTTTCCTCTGCATGGCTGTATGTATTGCAGGGCAAAGCTTGTTCACTGCAGAAATAGTCTCCAATGGACTGAGGTGCAATTAAGTGCATGCTCCATCTCCTGGGTACATTCCCACTGATCCTCCCAAGGTAAAATGTTTCATGAGATAGTTGCATGCTGAAGGTATAGCACCTTTTCTTGCCCTTCTTGTGCCTTGTATTACGGACCAGATCCATTATGGTGGGATCGGATGCTTCTTTCAGCAAAGCTTCCAGGTTTTATCTCAGTGCCTTGCAAAGTAGAGAAATTTGTCATATTATCCACTGTGTGAATGCCAGCAACAACCACATGTTCTCAGGACATGTACAGGTGCCAGACATGGCACAGGCTAATTTTCTTCTGGCAGGATCATTGGTATTATGACAGTGCTGGACAGGAATGGATCAGTGTCTGAGCAATGTGAGTGATGCAAGCTGTCCTTGCTGGGGACCACTGTCTGTGGTTCAGGTGACTCCCAGCACCGATGCATAGTTCCCAGCAGTGAAGGTGGGAAGGCTGGAAGAGATGGGGAGGGTGACTGCAGGTGAAATGCAATGATAGGAAGGAGAATGACTGAACATGAAGCATCTTGGCAGCCTTGGACACATGTTGCAGCTGGTACTTGCAAAAGGATGTCAGAGATTTTGGTCCCCAGTATTTGGCAGAGTTGTTGTGTCTACCTTGCCCAGCACAGACACAGAAGCCTTTAGATCTGAGCTGTGGAGAACTCCTGCTCTTCTCATCTCTAAATCTTTAGAATATTGCAAATAGTTCATTTGTTTTAAAGCTTTAAACTGAAGCCTTTGATGTTGCTTTTAGGAAGTTAAATAATAAAGCACAGTGTTCTCCAAATGAGGGCTTTTGTCAGAAAACCTTGCTTTACAATGAAAGAAAGAAAACATAAATAAATGATACTCAAATATTTATAAAGGCATTCAGCAGATCAAAATGTTTCATTCTGCCTTTATATTGTTACTTCATGTCTCCCCCTCTGAGGCTATTTTTTTGTTTAAACTATGCAATGCAGAATGTATTTTGTTTCTTATATCATTAGTTTGCAGTGTTTTACTGAGTCCTTTCTCACAGGGCCATCAATAGGGCATTCAAGGGATATGTATGTAAATGTATGAACGTTATTGCTTTGGCTGTCAGTTTTGTGCCTTGCTGCTATGGATGGTGGGGCTGGTTCAGAGCAGGAGATACGAGGCTGCTCCAATTATAATATTAGTTGTCCACAGGCTGGTTGAGCCCTCTCTTGGTGCATTTCTGTTCAGGCATTGCATGTGGGGGAGAGATGCCCCTGCCCCTGACATGTCTTAGCTGCTGCTGCCTTCTCCTGCCCAGCGAATATGGGATTCCCTACTTCTGTCATTGGCAAATCCCTGTCTCCAGCTTCACGCAACCCAATAGTAGGAATGCATCCTGATCCCATTGCAATGGGCAGGTAGATCAATGACTTCCTGTCTGCTTTTTTCCCCAAATCCCTCTGGACTGATAGGGCACTGTGGTAGGGAAAGTTGCTCAGGACTCAACAAAGGGGGAGTCTCTAGAGACAGAAATTCCAGAGCTCTTTAGGAGTTCTGTGTTTTGGGTTTTTTACCCCACATAAATAATTAACATCACTTCTGTCAGCATCTGAGCTCCTTCAGCTCCTCGTCTCTATGTGTTTTAACCATGTACTTACTGCATTGCCATCAGTAAGGCCCAGCCACGATGTCATTGCTCAAAGGAAAACCCTTTCATTACAGTAAGAGGATCGGCCAGGTCCTTGAATCTCCCTTACAGTATCAGTGTGTGCTGCTAAACAGGAGGAGGACAGATTTTGGCACGCTGAGCCCACACCACGGAATCTACGTGCAAGGTGTGCTTTGGAAGAACACAACAAAGTAATAACCCCAGTGCATTTTAGCAGAAAAACAAGAGTCATTGTTCACATTTCTCATTTGTGTGGCTGGGGGCAGGGACTCAGAAAGCGTCCTGTGGTTATCTCTAGGGACTTTGAAGAGGTTTTCAGATGTGGTTCTGAATCCATCGCATTCGTTGCTTCCTGCGCCACATGTGACCTCTCTCAAATCTTTTTTTCTTCTTTAAATATAAACAAGGTTTATTTGTTTATTTATTAGTCAAGTTCTGTATTGGAGGTTAGTAAAAAAACCCACAATCAATCGGTGTTTGCTGTTGAGCAGCATTAAGTCTGCTCAGACCTAAGTGTGGCTGAGTTGTAGTTGTTGTTCCTGGAAACTCAAGGATTCCTGGGATTCTCACTGGACAATGAGATTATCCGGGTTTTTTGTGACTCTGAATCTAACATATTAATTTTCTGCTGCTTCTCATTTAATCACTCACAGTTCAAATGCAAAAATAGAGGAAACTCTGCTACGAAGAGGGAGTTTGAAATGGATTAGAAAACTCTTGACAAATTATGAAACCCGTTAAAGCACGAAGTTGTGTTACAATTGTACGTTGGCATTTTGATTTTCTTTGTGGATGGTATGAAAAGAGAAAATGTAAATCGACCCAACATACTGGCAGTTGGAGAAAGCTGTTCGGAACCCTCTTAGTGATTGCTGGCAGAAAATATCCTGAACTGCCAGGGCAAGTCATGGTCAGGGGGCTTCAATTTCCAGGGTATCCAGCTTTGGGTTCTCAGGGGGTTTCCTGGTTTCCAGAGCACAGATTTAACTCCTATGCTCAGTATTTCACAGTCTAGCTTCCAAAGCCGCTTATCTGCCCAGAGGTTCAGGTTTAAAAGCTGAAGCAGCCATAAATATCTTTGGGAAACCCCACCAGAATGGTGCAAAACTCCTGCTGGAGAAAGCCCACCTGGACCACTCTAGGATGGTGTCTGCTCCCCACTGTCATTGCATCAGTTCATGGAGGTGTTTGCTTCTCTCCTCTCCGGCTGAGCTCTTGCTCACCAGGGAGCAGTGCCACTGGTGCTTCATCTCCTGCAGTGCTGTGATGTGAGGCTCATACGCAGCATCCTCAGCAGTGTGTGTGATTAGGGATGCGGTTGGAGGGACCTTGACAGGGAGGTGTTCCCAGCAGCAATCATGTTGTAATGATGCAAGTAAACCTGTTTCCTGACTTCTACTCTCTGATGGGGCTGTAAGACTGTGCGCTCTGCAGCACCTTCCGTGTGCTTCCCGGCATGAGCTCATGATGAGATTTCACTCTGTGCTGCTTTCCGCTCTGGAGTTTTCATGGAAAGGATTGTCAAAGAACTTCCCTTTCACTAAAATATATGTTAAAATGATGCTTTGTGCTGTTACGTGGCTGTTGTGGGTGCTGTCATGGAATTTGTGGTGGCAGTGGGCAGAGAAGTCGGGCAGGGAGAGGAAAGCTTGGCTGGGCAAAATTATCTGTTCCCTTTCAGCAGCAACCCAAGGTAAAGGTCACCCAAGGGAATATGGAGAGGGTAGGAAGGAGAAAAGGGGTCACACTGTGGAGTGATGTCAAAGCAGCTTGTCCTGCTTGCTCCAAAGGGGGTGATACTGTGCTGTCCCCATGGAATGTGCCCAATCTAGTGCTTCAGGGAGGAACATTCCCATGGGTGGCCATTGATCTGTGGCGTTGATTGTGAAGATGAGTTGAGGTTGCTGATTCCTATAGCAAGAAATGCAATTGTTCTATGGTTACTTCATGCCTAGTCTCAAGCTGGTGCTCTTAATTGTGGCTCATCAGATAGTTGGTCTGTAAGGGCATTTGCCTGGCACCCTGGGCACTGCCCTGTGGCTCTGCAAGGTGAGGAGCATCTCTGTGTGTCTGTCTGTCCATCCATGCAGTGCTGTGGAGCTGTGCAATGGGTGGTTCAAGTTGTCAGAATTTGCCATCATGAACCATGTAAAAGCCCTGGCATCCCTGATTTGCAGCAAGCTCCATGGGAGCACGGTGGGGACTTGCCTGGATCCTTCACATGGAGGTGGTGGGAAGGTGAGTGTCCATCTGTGCTGGGAGTATCAGTCCATCCTGGGAGCGTCCCTTTGCCTTCTGAGTGCCCCAGGACAGCGTTGTGTCTGTGTGTCCTCTCACATTACAGGGCCCTCTCTGTGGCTTCCTTGGGCTATTACAATATAAATAAATAATCATAACAAAAGCCCATGTGCCTCCTTGGGAAAATAACAGTTTTCACATGCAGATACTCAGGAAGTTAAAATTGGCAGCTCTGACTAGTCCTGCTGATTTGTCCACACATTTATTCTGATATGATGCTTAAATGGAATCAGCTTTCTGTTCTGGCACTCACAAAACACAGATTTCCTACCCCCAGTCTCAGCATAAGAGGAATGGAGATGGGAAATAAGGTCTGTTTCTAAATGAGTGGGAGAGAAATCAGGTATGCGAATCCTCTAATTCAGACAAGGCTGTCTCTTATTGTTTGGCAGTTCGACTATAGCTTCAGTACATGGGAAAAATTTCTCTTCCAATTACACAGCAGTTTTGTGGTGGCTGAGTGCTATAAATGGGACTGCTTTGCAGCCAAAGATATCTCATTCATAAATCCCACTGTTCCACTCTATAATTTTTCTCTTTTGGATAGATCAGTATTCTGTGGTCATATCAACCACAATCATGCAAGTAAAAATGAGTAGTTAAATATTGTGACAGTCCTATAAGTCTTCTTAAGGCGCTGTGCCTAACACAGTTACTCAAAAATGTCACTTGGTGCATGGAAAGGAATTGACCCTTTACTGATATTGCCAGTAAAAGCTCTTGATTTAAAAAATAAAATGCTGAAGATATCTGGTCTGGTGGGACAATTTATAAATTCTACTTATGTACTGATATTTTGACACACGTGTATAGATATGTGTATATAGATACATACAGAGCCATCTGTGCTAGAAAAATGCAGGTGTGGTATATATGCACTCATATGTTACCCTTTGTATTGGGTTTGCATGGCAAGGTTTTGGCAGCAGCAAACTATGGGGGTGGCTTCTGTGACAGCTGCTGGAAGCATCCCATAGAGCCAATGCCAGCCAGCTCTGAGATGGGGTGGAGGGAGGGAAGGTGTTTTTAAGATTGGGTTTGATTCCTCGTTATCCTACTCTGATTTGATTGCTAATTAAATTAAGCTCATTTCCCCCAAGCTGAGTCTGTTTTGCCCATGATGGAAGCTGATGAGTGATCTCCCCCTGTCCTTATCTTGACCCATAAGCCTTTTGTTATATTCCCCCCACCCCCACGGCCCCGTTCAGCTGAGGAGGGGAGTGATAGAGCAGCTTTGGTGGGTGCCTGGCATCCAGCCAGGGTCAACCCACCAAATTCTTATATGCTCACTTAGTTCCTGCAGCATATGTTTATGAATTTAACATGACTCTCCCTCTCTATTTGCTGTCCCTGGGAACACCTCTAGCCAGAAAGGTAAAAAATGAAATACACATCTAAAGAAATGTTCCCATAAAAGAAATAACTCCCCGATACCAGTGCTCTGTGCTCCTGTACCATTAGCATTCAGTGCAGCAGCTACTTTGCACAGATCCTATAGGAGAGACCTGGGGCTTTCAGCACTCCCGTAGACCTTGTGTCACCTGCTCAGCTGGTGTAAATTGGGCAGTTCAGTGGAAATCATGGAGTTGAGCTGATTTACACTAGCTCAGAGGCTGGCACCGGCACTGAACATTGGGGGACTGAGTGAAGACTCTTCCTCACAAGTGCATCCCTGAATACTGAAGGGATGTACATGTATGCAATGCCATGCCTATGCATGTTTCTGTGGATGTCTATTTTACCTGATCAGAAACATGCAGAATGGAACTTCTGTTTGCAGAACACCCATAATAGATTCCCCCCCCCGGTATCTTCTTTTTGCTTCCCATTTTTTTCCCCTAAACTTAAGCAGGGTTGGCTGTCTAGAAGTGTATATTCACACTGAGAGGTCTAGTTGTCCTGTAATAAGCATGTGTAGCTCCCCTAAGTGTCAATGAGAACTTCACATGCATATCAAAGGGGAGAATAGATTCATATGCTGTGAGCGGGAGCTGAAATTCAGATTTATAGTTCACGTTGTGTTTAATAGATCATTCTTTGGCAGGGAGCTAAAAACTCCGAGGTGTTTATAACATTCCAGGTTCCCTTCCTTTTTAACTAAAAGCAACAGCAGAACAAAAACTATGCAAGTACCGTTCTGCTGTACTAAGAACGTACATATTTACAGCGAGTACTCTTTCCCTCGCTCTTCTGGTTTTGCTGTAATGGCTTTCCTGTTTTTAAAACTCACAGATAGTGACCTCCAGGGTCTCTGAGGGCTGGACGCACTTGTGTGGCCAGAGACCAAACTAAAATGAAAGATTAAAGCAATACTGAAAGATTTCCTGATAGGCCTCTGCCAGCACTATTTCAGAGAAAAAGTCCCCTGTCATCTGGCCCTCTGCCATTTCCCCGCCACCTCTGTGGGTGCAGAGCACATCGCGCTTTCAGAGCTGCACTCCCAGGTTTTGTGGACCTGTTCATTAAATATTTAAGCTTTTCCTTCTTTTCCCTGCCTTTAATTCAGCTGCAGCGCAAGGAGAGCAGGATTTTCTGAAAGGTATTCGGCTGCTCTAGTGCCTGATAATGCACTTTTTGGGAGGATGAGCCTTCATAGCACAGCTATGTTTTATTGATGGTTTAGGGTGGGCGTGCTGCTCTGCCTGCCCTCTTTGTGCAACAGGGGTGACACAAGGACTGGTAGGGTCATGCTGAGATTTTGATTGGAGGGGGGGGACAGAAGGTTGGAGCAGGATTGCAGCCTGTAAGTGTGTCACAATGCGGTGATGTGGGATCCTTGGCCACCTCAAGAACATCCCACAGCTCCCTCTGCTCCATTAAGGCCATGTCTCATCCCTCCATTGGCCACTTTTGGGCTGGATTCCCCTGTTTTGGCATTTCCTTACACAGCCAGCTGTGTTTCTCCCTTTTTGCTCACTCTGAAGAAATCATGGATTTGTGGATGTGGGATTTTCAACTGTTTTGTGTTTATGGGCAGCAGCAGCCAAGCCTTGGGTGCCATGGCAGCATCTACCAGCAGCATAGGTGGGCAAGCGGGCCCCAGGCTCCTGTTCAGGAAAGTCTGTTTTGGAGCAGCCATGCAGTCATGCTTTGCTTAGGTAGCACCCTGTGGAGTCAGAGGATTTTAGGCTTTTTTGGGCAAACAGCTGGATAAACAGTCATTTTCATGATGTTGAACTGAATCGGTTGCAAAGAGGTTGCCACTGAGAAATGGCGCAACGGTTACAGTTATCTCTCAGCTGGGCAGGCACAGGATTAATCTTCAAATAAATTCTGTTTCAGATCACTTTACACTCAGAAATATTGCTCTTCTGCATTCTGGCATTACCTAGGCTTAGATATTAGGAAACACAAACAGAACTAGACCTTTGGAAAAGGGTTCTTAGGGTGAATATTGAGGCAGGGATAAGAGGTGAGCAGAGACTCAGCTGCAGACCCCAATCTGCACCTACAGCCCAGGAGAGGCTTCCCCGCCTACCAAGATGAGGGGTAGTCCCAGCCTGCAATATGCTAGTAAAGCCCATTCTTTGATCCAGATGTATGTAGGAAACACACACTTTTTCCACTATTTTAATTAGATTTTAAGAGGAATCAGTGGTATAAAGTTGTTTAAAAAATTGCATAACAGAAACCACAGCTGATCTTTAAAAACTCCTTTTCGGAAGGAAATGGTGATTATAAATAAGAAGGCAATTTTATAGCTCAATTACTTTAGTAAGTTGATTTAACAGCTTGTTCTTTCAATCTACACCAAACCTAAGATAAAGGATTGATAATGTAATATGTAGAATACATTCAGCATAAAACCTGAAAATCCTACATTATACCATTGGAAGAGAAACATAAATGCATGCTGAAGTCTACAGTGGTTTTATTTTAACTAGTATAATATAGCAACATGCCATGCTGTGAAAAATAAATAACTTTTGAAAATGCATTTTCCAGGAATGAAAGTAATATTGAAAAATGACTGTAGTAATCACTTTTGTATGGATTCTGGGAGCAAAAGAGACGAAAAGAATAATTCAGAGCTCAATGCAGTGTTATATGGAAGCATATAAGGGTTTTATAAAATACACTGCTCAAGCCTGTGCTCGAGCCTGTGTATCTGCTTATGGTCAGATGTGATGAACTTTGAGTGGTCCCTTTTTCTGTGAGTAGTCTTATTAATAGTGATGTATCCTGCTATGCATGCATTCTTTATTCAGCCTTGAAGTGACAGAATATGACCTGTAGACAGAGCACACAAGCTTCTGGTCTCTTACTAAATGCCATTTTCGCTTTGATTATCATTTTTTGGCATGGAACAGACTAGCTACAGTGGAAATCTAATCTGGTTCCCTTTAGCCACAATGGGAACAGCATCATGTCTTGACGTTTCTGGGGGTGATTGATTTTTCCCTAAGAAATGTCCTATTATTTACATTCGACTCACTATTATATTTTTTAGTTCACAGTTCCTAATAGAAATGGCATACAATAATTGCAAGTCTTGGAGTATTTACCTGTTGTTTAGATCTTTTTAGTATCCGAACGCCAGTAGAACGTGATTTAGGGATTTTGGGGTCTGAATCTTCTCTCAACTATGCCAGTGTAAAGGTGGAATAAATTCTCTAGAACCAGGAGAATTGGTTATATGTGATATAGAGTGCATTCAGATAGCTGCAACTGCTGTTTATTCCCGTGGATAGGTTGAAAAAAGAAACCAGATTCATATTTTGGGTAGGATGCCTCACATAGGGCTCTCTGTGCCACTGCAATGCTCATCTCTCCAGTGGAAGGCACAGAAAGTTATGTCTTTATTCCTATGCTTGAGGCTGGGTAGGATGGCTGTTGTTACAGCACCTTTTTTTATGTGCTTCTGTTAGTTTTTTGGTAAAAGAGGTGGTGCCTCACTTCCAAAGCCTGGTGGTGATGTATATAAAGGGGACATAAGGCAGCTGTGGTATTGAGAAAATGTTTGTTGGGCAAGGAAGATGCTTTTCTTTTCATAGCTTACATTTCCACTTGGAAGTCTAGGCAGGAGATAGTGAAGAGTTGACACCTTGGTGGCAGTAGCTGGGTAAGGGCTCTTGTTCCACGGCACTGCCAAAAGCGTTTGTGTTGAATACTTTGCATGGTGCACAGGAAAAGCTTGCAGGTCTTAGACCTAAAATTGTCTTCTCGTGCATTGCCTTGAATATTTGCAAACTCCCACTGGGATCGACAGAGCTCCAGTGGGCAAAAGAAAAAGGAGTAGTGCCTATAGAGTTAAATGTCCAGAAAAGGCACTTTATGTGGCTTTACGTTAGTTTTAATTTCCTGATGGAAAATGCTGTTAATCTCTAGTGTTCTCCCTTACACTGTGTAAAACAGGATATTATACCTATAGCAATATTAACTTGCTTTTATTGAGGAGCTTTTATTTTTGGTGCAAAACAGTGACTTGAGCATTATATAAAGTTGGTAGCCATGCGCAAAGACAGGCATGAATGGGAGTGATTCAGTGTCTGGGGTACACTTAGGACATTCTTCGCATCCTGTTAATTATGTTAGTTTTGGGATGGACTTGAAACCTCTGTGCTGTAGCAAAAATTGGTGTTTTGAAGGTAGAACAAAGGAGTCTGTTAGGTTTGCTTTTACCCAGACCTACAGAGGAGCATTTAAATGAAAGAAGCCTGTCGTTTTCCTCCTACGGCATTACTGTATGTGTAAACCAGAGTGCAGGCAAGAGGGGGTTAATTCAATAAAATAAATATAAAATACTCTCCAGGCTGTTGGACAGAGCTGGAAGGGGTCAGAGGTTGCTGAGCTGCTTCACTAGCACACTAATCGATTTGCTGTCAAGGTAGTGGTGCTGGGGTTTCAAGTAAGAGAAGAATTGAGTGCCGCTCGGGCCCAATTTCCATAATTGCTCACTGCCTTTAGCGTACAACCTTTTATGAAACACAAAAAATATATCACTGAATAGTATTGATTAGCCATTGGTCTGAATAATTCACTTAGTATTTATTACGTGACCCTCAGAGGTTAAATAAATCCACTATCTAACTTTGGCTTGTGAGAAATATTACTTATTCATTGAAATGTGGACTGATTATTACACAATAGGAGTGTATCTTTGTTGTTCTTTTTATCTCCTCCTGGAAAACTTAGTCCCTGCTGCATCTTAATGGCAACAAGTTGAAAGAAATATTTATGGATAGTGAAGAGCATTTTCCAAAATAAACACTAACGCATCCGTACTAGCATAGCTTGGCTGTCTTTTGTGAAGCTTTTTTTTCCTCACCCCATGCTTCGGGTCACACTTCAGGGTCAAAACTCAAAATCCTCCAAAGTGAACTTTTATGCACAGTGCTAAAATATATTCATACGCAAAGTTTTCACTGCAAGCATCAAGTCTGCATAACAGCTTTATTGCTTGTGATGGGATCTTAGTCCATTTTTATAGCATTATTTTTGGATAGCTCCTGAAGGCCATAAATCTTCCTATCATATTAAACACCCTCTGATAATTAAATTCTCAAAGAAAACAGAAACCTTTCCTAACATGAAAAGATAAAATTTAAACCAGTCAACCATGGACAGCTCACTGTCATTACAATAAAAATGATTTCACATCACCTTAAAATGTTTTGGACATAATCTGCAGGGCATTTTACGGCTTTGTCAAACATTAAGGCAATAATCAATTATTTATCAGAGGATGGTATTTACATATCGCTTTTAGCATAGCTGAACAGTCCTTCCATTGTTGATGAGCTGATATACCTCAAACACAATAGTGTAGCTCTTAAATTTAATTATATACTCATTTACCATAAGATCTAGTCATCTAGATAAAGTTGCTCAGTAGCTTGAAGTATTCCCTCCAAAAAAGATTTCCTAACTTTGTGTAAAGTCTTTCCTCAGTTTCCGGCCTGCATCCTCCAGCATCCCAAAGTATTGTTTTTGAAGTCTGATGGAATTTGTGTTAGGTCGAGAGGAGGAAACTATGGGAAGCTTTTTTTTCTTCCTTTTCTTTTTTTTTTTTTTTTTTTTTTTTTTTTTTTTAATTAAATTATAATAAAAAAACCTTATGTT
>NDXB01013878.1:326661-339562 GCA_002631895.1 Agapornis roseicollis
TTTTTTTTTTTTTTTTTTTTTTTTCTATTTTTTTTTTAAATGAAATATAAAGGAAAAAACCTAATGGGGTCTCAGTGCTAAGTGCTACCTTGTGTTTGTTGATAGCTGTGTGTGTCTGTATCCAGGATCTGGGCTTATAGTTAGCAGGAGCTCGAAACCCATGTTCTTGGTGTTATAATACTAAACCTCTTTTCCTGTATGGCATAATGGAAGGAAAAGTCTGTCAGAAAATAATGGGGATATAATATGTACAAGATCCTCTAACATTTACCCAGGTGGCCAGCTTCCTGAATCCTGAGCATGGAGTGATAGTGATAGTATTTAACAGCATTTCAGACCGTTCAACTTGGAGACCTCACAGTACATCCCAGGCTGTGCTTGGGGTCACCAGTGCCATGGGATGTGGGGTACCTGGCCATAGATCCTAACCTGGAGCGAAGCATGGCTGCAGAGGAGAGATAATTTTACATCCATGTGGACCTTCAATTTATAACATGCCTGCTAAAGTGTGTGCACACAATGAACTGCCAGGGAGTCAATGTATCTGCCTTGAAGGCAGGAGCGGCTGTGAGTGGCACCTTGGTCTTGGGGAACATAGAATGGGGTGCTTCGTATTCCAAGGGCTAGGTGTCCATGAGGGCTCATCAGCACCAACTGTGTCCTGTTGGGCTGTTGAATTCAGTGAGGGTTATTGCCTGTGCTAAGCCCAGCCAGTAACTCTTGGCAGGAGCTGAGCCTGTGCGTGAAGCTTGAAGAGGGATGCAGCAGCTGGTAATGCTGATGCTGCTTTCAGAGCAGTTGCTAGAGGTGGGAGCACCCTGGCAGGCATTCATCCCTGTGTTTAGGTGCCTAAATACCTGCACAGATTTGGCCTTTAGCTAAACTTCAGGCATGCGAATTCTGCTGGATGTGTTTGTGTCACTGCTTTAGACCCACTTTATATTAAAGGGGTTTATTCCTCTAAGGGATGTCTTAATGCGTTCTTCTGCTGTTGACTGGTGTCTTTTACTTCTCTCATTTCAGTGGGAGAAGTATTAAAAAATGCATCTTTCCATCTCTGAAAGGAAAATACAAATTAAATTCTGCCTGTGCTAGCACCCCTTTGTTCAGGTAAAACCTTCCTAGCTGGGATGCACAAATCAGTAGGAAAATGTTTAAAAGAAAGTTTATGATGGTATCCTAGGATAATTCTGCTGTGGATTTTGAAAGAAATATGTTAGCCAAACATTCTTTTCTGGAAAGCTAATTATACAAATATCATTTAAAGCAAGCTAATGTCATAATAAAGTCCACAATAACAGGCAGTCTACTAGTAAGAGGATCCTAAAGCAGCAGCCCTGTCTGCTGAGGAAAGGAGATTTACACTGCAGTTGAGCTCCCAGTTTTGTTTGCTCTAGGTACTCTCCTACCCTTGTGCTCGTCACTAACTCCGAAGTGGTGATGTCGTGGTCCTGCCTCAGGAGGTCTATGCTTTGCAGGCACCCATTCGTATGTAAGGTGGGTGTAAAACTCTACCAAGAAGTATTATATTTTGCCAGTTCGTATTAAAACTGGAGATTCTTTTTGCTTTTGCCTGCCTTCTCTGGAGAGAAAATGAAAGGAAAGCAAAAGTAGAAAAGAAAAGCATCCTTGCAGTTAAGGGTGAGGGAGCTGGTCCCTGCTCCCACTTGCATTTTAGGAAGGGGTGAAAGGAATCTAACTTTGTGCCACTAGCACAAAGTAGGCACTTGCCTACTAGCAAGAACAAACACCAAATCCCAAACTGGCTCCCAGCCTCACTGTGACCTGCTCCCGGGGAAGGAGCATCTTTACAGCCAGGCAGAGTAGAGCAAGGTGGGAAGGACTGAGAAGCAATCCTACCTTCCTGCAGGCTGCTCCTACCCTGCCAACACTGCCCTGAGATACAAGATCCTTTCCATTTCCCTTCTCCCAGGAGGCCTTTGATGGGATGAGGCGAGATAGGGAATATGCCACGCACACAGGGTATGCTGTCAGTGACTCCCTGTAGCTGCTTTCCCCCCCCAACAGGTCACTATGCATCTGTCTGTTGTTTCATGGGTGATTTCTTTGGCCTGTGTCAATCATGATGCTGCACATCTGTGTGAGACGCCAAAGGTAGACCTGGCAATTTGGAGCTTTTGTCCACGGAAAAGGGAGGGGAACCTGTCTCCTTCCCTGGCTCTCTCCCACTCATACACTTTAATGCATCCTGAAATACACATTTTCTTTTCGTTTTAAGTTGCATTGTACATAACTTTTGAAAAGCTCTGTCAAAACAACTCATATGGGGGGGAAAAGTAATTGTCTTGATATGTGATGATTATCTAGAGCTTAAGCAGCAGCAGAGAGAGGGTTATTTTGTTTGCAATTTAACTAGAAGTGCCCAAGATTTCCCAACTGTTCTATTTTTGCAAATGTAAAAGTTTCATGAAAGGGTCAGATTTAGGCCCTTGTGTGGGAAACAACTGATACTGCCAGCAACAGGGCAAGATCACTGCTGTGTTGTGGTTTAAATGTCTTCTTGCATTCCACGCATTGCTGAACTGTATATAGAATGGATGACTCTAAATCTCTAGGACTTTGTGCGAATAAGTAACCTTTTGATTTTGTTTTAACATTTATATATTATTTTTAACTCTAGATGTTTGTGCCTTCTACCCTCCTCCCAGTAAACAGTCAGCTTATAACACAGGAAATTATTGGGGCAGTTACAAACAACCCTTAGAAATGGAGACCACTTTTCTTCCTCTTTCTGGACTCTTTTTAATATTCTCATCTGCCTGGTTTTGGCCCAAAACTAGAAGCAAATGGAGAACAGGGAATTGCAATCAGTATAGAAAGTATATAGATTTCATGTGCAGTAATGGTATATCTCAGCAGATTTAGTAAAACTAGAGATGTCACATTCACAGCTGGTTAACATTTTACACTTGAAGTCCTCATAACATTTGTATATGTTTCAACACTTCTTTTTTTCTAACTTAGGACCATCTGTATTTTTCATATGTGACACTGACTGGGAAGCACAAACTTTCACAGAACCAGCAAATGACCAGTTAGCTCTACCAGATGTCTGTCTCTTCCCACTTTATCACTCTAGATGGTATTAAATTGAAATTGGGTGGGGGGAAATGGTGGACTTCTGAGCTAAGAACTGTTCCCTAAAGAAGTTTCAAGTGAAGAACTCAGTTCCCAGGGTCTTTTGCTGCACTTAGGATAGCAGTAATAAGAATGATGAATTGCACAGAAGGAAGGCCTTTTTATTATTTTGAAGTCGATAATTGGAGCCTAATCTAAGCAGGTATTGCACCTGCAGGAAAGGCTGTTGAAACCTGTTCTCCTAAATTTCAATTTGTCCTCCGTATATTTCTTTGCTCAGCGCTATAGAGCTCATTGTGCGTTTTTTTATTCCTTGTAGCAAAAAAGTTAATTTCTCACTCTTGCAAGGGATAAATGCATGAAAAAAGACCCTTCTTTCCTGCTGCTCAGGTCCCATTAGGAAGAATCTAGAGAAGCAACTGGTATTCTCATTGCATCTCTTCTGAGCAATCCTACCCCAGCAATTCGTTTTTCCTCCCTTGGTTTCTGTCAAACCACACAGTACTTGAGCTGTTTTGTGCTGCTAGATTGAGTACATCCTTTTAAAGAATCTCGTCATGGATTTTAGTGCAGAGTCAACTACACAGGCTAGGGGAAAGCTCCAGCAGGTCCAGTCATGAGGATAAACAACAGCTTGGTATTGTACAGTGCAGCGTGATCGGTGTCCCCTGAAGTCAGAGACCATAATTAATTATATTTAATCAACCCATGCTGAATAACTGAGCTAGACACCTCAACCTTATCCTGCTATCGCTTTAATGTCCTACTTACACTCAGAGCTGAGGTTCAGGGGATGGATCTGACCATGCCATTCTGGCACTTTGCTGGGAAAATCAAAGATCCCTTCAAATGGAAGATCTGTGGGTATGCTGTTAAAAAGTGATACATAATGCTTGAAAAGAATATCACAAAATTGTTTCAAATCACATTGCTGGGAGCTTTCATTAAAGGGAAGACTTACTCCTATTCTAAGGTGTACATTGTCAGTAGCTAAAGTTAGCAGGAATCTGATTCCATTTTTTTTACATTCAGACAGACCTGTAGAGACATATTAAGTAGAAAATCCACAGAAAAGGAGAACCACCTATAGGAAATCTTGCAGGGTTCAGACAAGGGCAGTTTCATGTGACCTCGTAGATTGGATATAAAAAGGCTGCTATTAGTTCCATGTCAGTTCTTATAGCGAATGTTGCAGAATAATGGAGGGTGTTAAGCTGTCAAATACTAGCAAGGGTTAATAAGGTTAAAGAAGAAGCGAAAGCAGGCTAACAATAATAAAAAAAAGACCACAGATAAATATGCTGTAATAAAGAAAGGATGGCGTATCAAGGGGGAAACTAAAGTCATAACTTGGGAGGAAAGCAGTTGGAGAAATTTGAAGCAGGATAATACCATGTTGTTTCTTTTGTGTCAGTGACATGGCTAACTTCATGCAGTGTGCGATGCTGCACAGCCAAACTGAATCCCCCTATTTTCCACAGATATCTGGGGAGAAATGATGTAGCTGCATCCCCTAAACGTTCTAAATGTAAATGGAGGGATGCAAATAAGTGAATAAATGCGTACACAGACTAAGTAAATAAGAGAATCCCAGGAACAGGAGCAAAGCACCTGGAGGTAGGCATGAACTATGTTTTGACGTTGCTCTCTGTGTTGATTTGAACTTTGGTGGGGATTTTTGTATCTGAATTCCAAAGCAATTAATATCTGCAATTTTTTAAAGAAGAAAAAAGTAGACCTTGAAGCTCTTATGACATGTTCTTATTTCAAGCTGTTTCTAGAATATGTGTTAATTTTGCCCTGCTAGAACATTATTAAGGAAGAAGGTTAGAAGGTTTTTATTTCCTTAGAGATATTCTACCTGTTTTGAAAATCAGGCCTGAGTTTTGGAAGTCCTTACATGGACACTGCCCTTCATCCTTAGGCGTGGTTTCTGTGAGCTCATTTATTCCAAGGAGATCAGTATTGCCTTGTATAAAGTTAAGGCTGAAGAGAGCTACTGGACTGCAAAAAATGCTTAGCTGTGATCTCAGTGGGCATTTTCATTTTAGTAGAACTGCTGGCAGGTCTCACAGGCTGCTCTTGGGGTGATCCAGCTGTCTACTGCAAATGCAGTCAGCAAGTTACTGCTTCTGTTGGGAAGGTTCATGGATTTGCTGTTTTGTGACATGGTTTAGTGGAAGTGTAGGGCATGGGTTGGACTTGATGATCTTAGAGGTCCCTTCCAACCTAGTGATTCTGTGATTCTGTTTATAACCAACGTAAAGAGCAGGACAGCAGATTATTTTGCCTAAGTACTGGTCCTCAACCCTTTTAGTTGTAGCTTCACCTGTCTTACCTGGAAAAAGTATTAGTCTGAAGGACCATCCAACGGTTTGTTGCCAAAATGTCTTTATTCCTAGCCAAATATTAACCAGGCTAAGTTTTGGATAGTTGTCTTTGCTTTTGATTTTCTCTATTCTGTTTGCTCATCAGCATGCCTGCAAAAGCATCCAGATAGTTTTTCTTTCTCTGAAAACCCTCTGTCAGTCCTCTCGCAGTCACTTGCAGACCACCAGCAGACAAATGTCAAGCTGAGAAACACTAGAAAAAAAGATGTAATGAGTCTTGACATGGCTTTTAGATTGCTGGGTTTGCTAACAGGCAGGCAGTGGTTGGATCTCGTCTGTCATTTGTTGGGACCACAAGGCTGCAGGGAGCCCACAGGTTGTCCCCTTTGATGGCCATCTCCCTGCCAGGGTAGGGGCCTTGCAGAATGATGGGTATTTTTTGCAGCTCTAGGAAAATACCATCCCCATCCCAAAACACTTTGTCCAAACCAGCTCTTTACTTTTGATCAGGGAGACTGACTCAGTGGGAGGGAGTTTCAGTAAGGAAACAATGAGGAAAAGATCATATTTATTTCCTCCACAAAGGAGCATGAGGATCTGTCTCATTCCAAGACATCTGATTAATAATACAACTGAAAGAGCCTTGGAAAACACTCACATCATTTATCAGTTTAGGGAGAGGGAACTGAAGACAAAAAATATGCTTTTTTTTTTTTTTTCATTTCTTCCCTTTTCTCCCTTCTCCATCCATCCTTTTGTATTCCAGTCTTCCCCTCCTCGCTGTGGGAAGGGAATGACGGTGGAGCAGGGAGAGGCGTCGGGCAGCCCTCAGTGCATTCGCTTCCCAAACTTAATTACAAGAATCATTGTTGGTTTTCAGCAGAAAATTGGAACATTTCAGCAAATGGAAAATTTTCTGTTAAGATGATCCTTTCTATCCAAAGCGTTCTTTTCCAGAAAGCGACTTCAATGAGTAAAATTCTAGTTATTTCTGTCCTGGAAAACCTAGGTGGAGGTTCAGATCTGAGATCCAAGCTGGCTGATGCCTCCTGAATCTCTTACAAAAGTTACACATCTCTCTGTGAACTGCACTATAGGATGCTTGGAGGGGAGCAATGTGTTTGTTTTTAATGCTGCTGCTAGTTTTTGCTATAAATTTAAACAAAGTGGGTGGCATTGGAACCAGCTGCTAGAATTTTTTTGTTTGTTTGTTTTCATGAGAAAAATGGTAACGTACTGCAATAAATTAAACAATGTACATATTTTTACATAGCACTCTCTCTGAGAGTCTAGCTGCTGGGAAATTACGGAAGCTGAGGGCAGCATTGGGCCCTGTATTCATTTCACATGCACTGAAGTAAAGCGACAAATGTTTCAGAGTAACTGGATTTCCTTTTAAAGTGACACTTTATTTGTGCTTGAAAAATGTAATGAGCCTTCACTAAGAGATTTTTCTGGCCGTGTTCCTTCTTTAATGACCTGCCCTTACCAAATAAGCTAAGGAAAAATAATAATAAAAAAAATAAGGGGAAGAAATCCAAATCCATTTGGTCAACTTCTCTTTTCATTAAATGGACAGCAGCAATGCTGTTAGATGGGGAAATAAAATGCAGAACCTCACAGGTTTCCATTAATTCCTCAGCCCATCCTTAATTAGTGTTTTATGGCTAATCCTCATCATATATCTTAAAGACTTTCACTTGAGTTGGTTCCCCACAACTTTTATTGCATGCAAACTGCTTGGTGTGGCGGCTGGGCGGTGGGAACTGCTGCGGTCTCAGTGAGGAAGGAGAGCTGCTGCTCCTAATTGATTGCTCACTGGAGCTCGCCCCAGCTTGTTACCCCCAGGCCTGACTTTCCTCCATATGCCTGGTGTCAAATTTGGGAAAGCAGCTGGTCACTCAGAGCTCATCCTGTGGGAAGTGGTGGGAGCTGAGAAGTGGTGGAGTCCCTGGCCACTGAACCATGTTTTGCCGCTGGTTCTGCTGCCTGCCGTTGAGCTGCACAGCTCCTCCATTCAGCAGCTATCAAAATAAAGCCTTTGAGAAGATTTGTGTTAGCAAGCTCTTAAAGAAACGGGGGCATTGTTGCAAAAGTAATATGCAGATCAGGCATCTTTCAGCATCGCAGTAGCCCACCGAAATACAGCTGTAGGAAAGGCCCTTGTTAAAATGTGGTGGTACTCTAGTGAGCACCATCAAGACAGGAAAGTTAATGAAAGGCACTAATTTTAATGTCCTCAGTGTATAAAATACAAGTATTTTACAACTAGAAGCAGTAACAGGATCAGACTAGACCTCTCCCAGTATCCATAATCGAAAAACACTTCAGGGTCCATTAAGGCCATTTAAAGTTGCAATGCAGCCTAATGGTATTAAACTATTACAGGGATTGCACGCGTGGCATTGGAAATTAATGCCCACAACTGCGAGCAGCCACTGTGCATGCTTTTTTGTCAACACTGCAGTACTTCAAGAATATCTCAATTGTTTGTGATAATTTAGACCTAATGTTGTGTACTTTTTCATAAAATATTACTAATACTCAGCAGAGGAGCTGGGAATTAGCATTTGATTAAAGCCAGCTTGGAAATAAATGCTGTTTGGTGGCCTCTGTCTATGCCATTCAGCATAAGTTTATTTCGCATTCAAATAACCCGCGTAGAAGTGATGGGCTTCTAGGTTTCAAATGATTTTCAGTAATTAAACCAAAGAAGAATGACTTGTTCCCGTCTACCCTCTCCCAGCTTTATGAGGACATTTGTCACCTTTCTACCTCTCGCAGGCTGTGGCAACCAGCAGGTATCGGCTGAGTAAGGCTGTTGGTGGTACAGTAGATCTTGCCGCCTTTTAAGCATTGTGGTTCTCTGTCTTGCAGAAATCAATCTGCTGAGGAGCTGTACACACTGTGGATGGAAATGAGAGTCTCGTTTTCAAATTACTAAGCAAGAAAGTTGCACAGGAGGTGGAGGGGGTTAGGAAGGTAAAACCAGAATTCCTTAGCATGGCCTTTGAGCTGGGTGATGCTGTGTGCTGAGCTAGCAATAGCCCTGGCTCCAACCCAGGGGGGAAAGCTCTCAGAAGCTTTGCTGTCTGTCCATCTACTACATGTAGCAGGTCAGATTTAAAAGAGTGAATTTGAAGAAAGGAGAAAGAAACCAATTTCAAGGGTTGTTTTGCATCGTTTTCTGTTCTTTGGCAGTTTGGTTGGGTTATTTTTCTGTGCCATTGGATCTTGTTCTAATTATAAGTTTTTGTACTGCACACTAAATATTTTTTTAAGCCTGTGACAGAAATGTCAGCATAAAGAAGTAGTACCAGCACTCTGCCAAGCGTATTAAATGTTACTCAGTGATCAGAACTTAACAGCAAAGCAGTATCTGTGTCTGAGGGTATACCCACAAAACAAGTGAGGAACACAAACATTAATGAGCCTCATATAAAACATTTTCAGAGCATTTTTATAGTTGCTATAGAAACACCTTGGCCTTCACTTCTGCTAATTAGTTGGATTTTGTACATTTTATATTTGAAAATGCAAATCGGATTTCATAAATTATTACTTATTTTCCATTTATATTTACAGTACTGTTATCCAGATACATGCAGGAAGTCTGAGATATTAATTAGTTATAGAACACAAATAAACGTGACATTTATGGTCACAGGACATCTCCTGTTTTAAATATTCATCTGGTAAATGCTTGGAGGAATTGTGCAAAGATTAATGCTTTTGTAGGTGAATTAGGTAAATATAAATGAATGGAGCCTAATGAGTTTTTAATAAAGTGCATTTTTGGAGCAGTGGAAGAGCTATAATTGTTTTGGTCTGAGGAATGCAAGTCAGTCTTTAAGCAGTTATGCAGTACTAAGGATATTGCTCAGATCTGTCTTTTCCTCACGCCACTGGCAACTATCACCATTTACATGGGTGTAAGTCCAGTGAGGTCCCACAGATGAGACTAATGTACAAAACGATGCTGCTGGGAGTAATAGTTCTGTCTTTACTTTCTAAATCTTGTTTGAAGTGCTGTTCCAATCAATGTACCTTTCCAGTGTTGTATGTAATAGTCCAGGAAATGCTCCAAATTCTTCCAAAATATACACAGTCTGCTTCTCTCAGTGTTTCATTCAATAAATACCCCATTTGAGTCAGTGAGGGCTGAGGAAAAAGCTGCAAAGATCAGGCTGTGTCTGTATGTTAGTATGTAGAGATTTACCCATTTGCTACTGGTGTGTGTTTGAACACACTATGAAAATTCAGTTCTTCTTGACCTTATTTGATCTGTGGATTTAGTAAATGAGCAAAAGCCTTTTAGCATTGGTGATCCAATGGATTTGCTATTGTACTTCCATAATTTTACAGTACTTTTTTAGTGATAAGCAAGAATAGCCTGTTTCCCTGCATCTGTAGTTCTGTATAGGTCCATATTTTTTCCACATGCTAAATAGTTTTAGGAAGGCACTTGAACAAATATCTGAAAAACATGGTTTGTTCATATGTTATCTTATTAATCAGTGACTTCCTTAGATGCATGTGTTCTGGACTGCACTCACTACAGTTTAAATGAGTTTATTAGCTGAGAATATGAACAGCTTGTTCAAATCTAGTCTATTTAAACCATAGAAGCAAAATACTAAACAGATTTACTTTGTATGTTACATTGAAGAAGAACAAAAGTTTGGGAAAGGTTTCTTTTCTCTCTTGGAAAGAGAAACAGATATTAGCAGTGAACACATGCATATGTGCTTGATGTAGTCAATAGCAGGAGCGCTGCGGTGAGCAGCTATCAAAGTGCTGCAGACAATGCTAATGGAACAGCTTCTAGATCTACAAACATTTTTGTTGGCTATTTGCTCCTTGAAATGCCAGCAGACAGCCAATCTGAAAAAGGAAAAAAATTACATTTCTGATATGTTACATTCTGTTAAATTGGATTCTGTTGCCATGCCATGTACTGCCGTGTCATTTCATGTATTGACTTTTAACCAGCTGGAACCATGTCGTTTTTAGAGGTTGCAACGTGACAAAATCCAGCCTGCATTACTGAAAGAGCAGTCGCTGGTTCTCTTTCAGGATTCTGGAAACCAGAGGAAGAATTCACTCCTAAGTATTTATGGAGCAAGACATGTGAATATGGAGTAGTCTTATGCTGATTACTGTCTTTCCTGCCAAGTAAAAGAATAGTCCCTCTGGAAGGGAGGTGGAAAGATAGCTGAACACACAGTGGTCTGGATCTCTCAAAGTTAGACAGTACAGAGCAGCGGGGAGGGATTTTCTGCTGTATGCTCCGTAGGGCTGAACAAAACTAGACGTGAGCTATGAAACTTTTTGCCCCACGTTCCTCTTGCAGTAGCTTTTCCTGCCAGCCTTTCACACCCAGCATTCATCTAGCAGATAGGTCAGCACGTGGATAGATCACGTGCACCCCAAAATGTTATGCTTCTGGGTGTGATGGTGGGTGCTCTGGTGTGATGGGTGGCTGAGCATCTGCAGAGGCAGCTGGCTCAGCTTTACAGGGCTTGGGGAATGTGCTAAAATGGGAAGAAGAATATGATCCCTTTTAATGAGCTCCTACACTGTTACTGCATAGAAACAACACTAAGGGCATCAGAAATGTTTAGGTTGACAATGACACATTTTAACTCTTAAACACCCCCTCCCCAAAACCTGTATAAATAAAAGTTCAGTAACTTCTGTATAACTGAGGAAGGAGGAAATCTTTGCAGAACCAGGGCTCAGTCTTCTGTGAGCAAAGTGCGTGAAATGGAACGTTGAACGATTAAACACAAAAAGAGTTAAAACATGAAATACAAGGCACAGTTCAGTGAAAAGTCCAGCAGGACAGTGTGCACCCTTCTGCAGCCTGACACATGGGCCAATCTGCCAGGACGTTGCTGCACTGGTAATTATCTCTGGAGCAGACAGGCTGTTCCCTCTAGCAGTGGCTTGTGTTTCAGCTCCAAACTGGGAGAAGGGGCATGGGGACAGTTAGTTGGGGTTTTTTTTTGTTGTTTTCTTTTTATGGGCATCACCTCTTCTGCTCTCCAAGTCCTAAAAATGTTTTTGGTTTTTTTTGGATGGAATAAGAAAACATCATTGCATTTTTTGTTCTGTTTCTCCCCTAATACTTTTTGTAGAGAGAGGGCAGGAGACAAAATGAAGTAAAATGCAGAAGTTTTATTTTCCAACTTCTTTGCCAAAATGGAGGTAATGAAATCAGTCGAACTCTTGGGACTTCTCTCTCTCCCTCACTCAAATTTTGGTATTTGTGACATTTGCTCCTTGTATGAGGAAATGCTCCTAAAAAGTCCTGTGCCGAAAATGTCAATAAACAAAGCAATAAAAGAAGGCGGGATCAGTAACAAAAAGGCATTGTTTTTTGGTATGTGGTGAACAACAGGCTACAGCATGAACCTCTCAAAATAGACTCCATCCTTCAGGACGAGGCCCCCATACCTCTCTTGCAGAGGATAAATTAAATGGTGAGGCATTTGCTGGTCCCCGACCCCACCAAAGCAAACAAGCTCTTGAATTCAGGGCTGTCATCAGCACCGGGAAGGCCCTTGTAGGATCACAAAACAAATCAAGCAGTGGAGGGTTTCCGGGCAGCCAGCTAACAAAAATATACTATCAGAGGATGCAGTCCGCTGAGCTCTGCGTCCGACGCAGCAGTGGGCTGCAAACCTGGGCTTCCGCTGCACTGCTTCACCCCACATCTGGAGGGGCTGCGACCATCAGTGTCGGACCGTTTCAGAAATCAGATACTCGGGGTATCAGGAAGTTGATTCGACTTCCACTTCCTTAGCCAAACATGCATTAATATTTAAGGTTTTCTTTTATAAAGCCGTGTTCTGTCTTGAGCACAGGGTGAAATTATGCGCTGGGAAAATTTGCTGGGATGGAGCTGGAGCATTTGGTGATTTCGGGCCATTTTTAAAAAGCACAGGTTAATTGAATCCTGCTGGTTTGTTAGTGCTCTTTGACAGCTTTATATAAGTACTAAATAGTATTTATAAAAACTAGATACATACATCTACATAAACATACATGCACCTACAGAAAGGAGGAAAAACTATCTATAAAACGTTTCCACACTCAGCTAGAAAAGAAATCATGTTTATTGTACTCGGTTCTGCACTGTGTTTAGCATCTTTCTTCAATTAGATGGCCAGATGACACAGATCTTCCTGTTACTTTCAGTAAGCACAAGCTTTACTATCAAGGTTGGACCTTTTGCTTTTCCTTTCTTGAAAGACAATTTCCCTTTAAAAAAACCGCCATATTTTATTGGAACAGATTAATAGGGTGCCACAAAACTGATAACACAATCTTGAATGCTGTGTGGAATTCCACTTCTAATCCAAAAGTCTCATTTTTCATACATTAAAAAATGTTTCTTGTTTATAAAAGTTTCATTTTTATTTCTTTCCCTTTTAAATGTTGCTGGGATAAAAAAAAAAAAAAAAAAA
>NDXB01013878.1:339701-385227 GCA_002631895.1 Agapornis roseicollis
AAAAAAAACAAAAAACCCCAACAAGCAGAAAAATATTTCTCCAAGAGCTTTCCTGATTCTGTGTGAATAATCTAGGTTTTTAAATAAACAGCCTGTATATGTTAATGTTGGTTATCTGAAGTTTCATGGTCAACAGATGTTCAGTGGAATAATATGCAAAGGTTTAAATTCAGGCACTGAATGCTCTTTTATGGGAAGTTTACCTTGTGGATCCAGACATGCTGTCTTTTAAGAAATGCTAAATCCCTTTTTTCCCATTTTAATCAGAAAATAATGTAAATGTGCCCAGTATACTCTTATACACGAATATTTAAAACAACAAGCATAACTTTTGACAGCTCTCTACCCATGTGCTCCCATCTGCGGATAAAATACAACAGTCAAACCTCTGTCTCTCCCCAAAATTAGACTTAGGCAAATAGCTGAGACTTAAACTCAACAAACTCAGTCTCCAAAGGGCTGATGGTAAAAGAGCATTCCAGAGCCAGGAGTCATGTATCAGCCATGGCCTGTTTCCCATCCCCGGTTGCTCAGAGCTGGGAACAATTAACAAGAGGGCCACAGCTGATCCCGAATGATGGGCTGACAGATTGGGAGTGAAAGTGATCTCCTAGGTGCTTAGCCTCAAACCGCAGCCTTAGGGATCTCTGGCACAGATTTGCAGAGCACGCAGGGGGCTGTGCCGCCAGCTGCTGGGGTCGGCTTCAGATGCAGCTGAAGCTGCTGGCAATGGTGTGCAAAAGAGTGCAAGGCATTGATTGCATCTTGAGGTGAAGAGGAGGTGAGAGAGAATGGGAGAGGAATAGGGGATTTAGTTTGTGAGAGCAACAGCCCCGCACTTCCAGGTGGTCTCAAATTAATACTAGGAAAAGGGATTTTGTTGGTATTTAGGGCATTTAATTAATAAGCTGCCAGAGAGGGAAAGCAGATTTGAAAGTTGGCATGGCTTTTTTTTTTGCAGTACAAGCTGGATTACTGTCCCCCTTTAGCTCATGTTTAGTAACTCTAATTGTCTTCTCCTTTCGGTGTGAAAAATCTAGATCACAAAATCTTTGTTTTCAGCATCCATCTGTCTGTCCATCCTCAGAGACACACACCTCCTCAGCACAAGCTTCTATGAATCTGGGATGTGCTTCAACAAGGAGGATCTGGGGCAGGCATGGATGAGGTGTGCAGATGGTACACCACCGGCCAAGGTTCTCAGTCCCAGTCCATGTACAGCTCCCAGCCCCATCAGCAGCAGCCCCTGCAGATCCCTCCTTGAGCATCACTGTTGTGCAAGGACTGCAAATAGTCACCACATCAGCTCCCAGTCCCTCAGCTGAGACCCATCAGCCACAAACAAGGGGCAGTTGGCAGTGCTTAAAGTTTATAATTTTTTCCCATGGGAAGAAGCTGACATGCAAACCTACCTATAGAGCCTGGGTTTGCTGCTGCTGCTTTACCTGAATGCTGAACTGGGCTTTTAATTGGTTTCCTGAGTCTATTTTCCAAGTGTAATAACTGGTTTTTGGGTCCTGAGCAAGTGAGTGTTGTTTGCTGTTAGGGATGTTGCTGTGATTTTCCAAGGAGGCTGAAGGAGTGAGGTTCCCAAGTCCTTTGAAAGTGTCAGCCTAAGCCCATTCTGCTACCATGCTGGAAATCAGTAACTCAAAACATAGGGTATGTGTGTGTGTGAGCCCTTATGTGTGTCTCCGTGTGCAGGCTGAATCTTTAATGCAAGGGAGAGGAAGGGGCTTTCTGCAGGTGAATATGAATGAAACATTGAGGTTTTTTAGAGGTGGCATCTGGAGATAGTTATATGGGAAACGTCAGACACAGCCTAGGGGTGCATCTTTATTTTATTTGTTTGTTTGTTTGGCCTGGAGCTGGACTCATTGTATGATTGCAGCTGCTGTAAAACTTATGTAGAGGCCAGCACTGCAAAGTATGACCGAGTGCCTTTTTGTGAATTCTCGGAGCATTCAGAGAGCAATTTATTAAATAGAATGAGAAAGCCGCTGCTTCCTGGGTTCCTAAAATAATATCATTTATACTTTTCTTTTTTCTCTTAACTGTTTTCTATTAAAATTTTTAGAGAGTGAAATTATGGGCACTTCATTTTAAAAAGATGGGAGTCATTTCAATAGATGAAGCGGTGGTTCTGGAGTGTTTTATGCATTATGGGATTTACTTTTCCCTTACATCTGATCCCTGTGCCCTCAGTGCAGAATGTTTCAATGAGTGAATCTTTGCTGGAAGCAAACAACAGATGAGACATGGGATGGGCTCTGACTCTTGACCCAGGAGATGTCAGCTAATTCCAGCTCTAGTTTCTCTGCTGTGCTTCAGGTGGCTGCCCCCAGGTTTTCCTGGGCAAAAAAAAACCTCAGCATTTTGGATGCCAAGTTCTTCTGAAAACGTCAGGAACTGAAAGCACTGAGGATTGCTGAAAGCTTGAGGTGGCTGATGTGCCTGAGCAGTTGGAAACCTGTCCTCGCATTCATCTCTCTGTCCAGAATGATGCCCTGGAGTGAAACAGCTCCAGCTGCATTCCAAAGAAGATGGGTCTCCAGGCCAGATCCCCATCTCTGTGCTTCAGTCCTTTGCTCAGATGCACAGCAAGTGACTTGTGTCTCAGCAACTCTTCTCCTTAAAAAACAGGACTGCTATGGCTTAAAGTTCAAACAAACCTGAAATGCTTAATTCCCAGCTGTGTTCATCTTGCACAGGAACATTACCTTCTAAATTAGCATGTCCCCAGCATCCCTACTTAATGAAGTAAACTTTTGTGATGTTAAAAATGAGATTTTCTTTTTTTCACTCAAGTGTACTTCCTCTTTAAGGTATGGATGTTTTCTTCTATGCTTCTGCTTTTTTTTGATTTAGGTACTCCCTTGGGTGCCAATGTAATGGCCATTTGGTCATTCAGGGGGAAAAATGCATTTAAGAAATTCTTTTCTGACCCATATCTTGCTTTGAGATGTGCAGAAGATGGATAGTCCTAATACATCCTGCTCTTTTCCTCAATCAAAGCTACCCAAAATTCACAGACAGAATGTATGTCTTCTGTGATGCAAAGCTGCAAATTGTATTGTCATCCAGATTATTGATGTTATTTTTGAGGTTTTGTAACTATGGACACGGAACTGTGCAATTGCGTGTAAGACAATGCAAAATGCTCCTTTAAATTATAAATACTCAGCATGAAAAGTTTTGTCACATTTCTTAAAAGCCTGCTGACGAATAGGTTTATGCTGGGAAATGGCTTCCTAAGCATGTTTGGTTGTGTGTGTCTTTATATCTGAAAATGGGGATATTTTCTTTTAGCAAAGATTCCCAAGAGATCTGCATGTCTCTTGCTCTTTACCCCTGTTCTGTCTTGATTTGTGTGATGATGAGTGCAACATCACTTTATTGCACTGATGGGATCGTATTTAGTGGCCTCGTTGCTTGGTTCTTTTGATTGCCCGGAAGCTGTATTGACACTGATCATTTCAGAGCATATTATACTCCAAATCTTAAAATACAGTTGATAGAAAATGGTATCAATCCTATGGCACTCACAGAGGCTTCTCCATGGCACTGGAGTCTGAAGAGCTGTAACTTTGCAGAGATACACTAAGATTGTAAGAAATTTGCATTCACTGCTCTTTTTTCCTGGTTATTAGAAAGTAAGGAAGAGTCCAACTTGGATTATATTTGTCATTAATTTTCAATGAGAATATGATTATGCTTTAATTGATGAGCTCTCCTGTGAAATCTCATGGCATAGATAATAAAGCTAACAGGTATCTTCCTGACCTGGGGAAAGAACAGACTTTCCCTCTGTATAACCACGGTGCTAATGACACTTAATAGAGGACATAATTCCACCTTTTTCTTTCTTTAAAATTCTGCTCCATCACTCATAAGGACCACTTTGTCAGCAGATGTGTACAGCTTCATATATTTTTCAAGATATGCTTGCTGCCTATGTGATAAGCCTCGTTTTATGTCCCATATTAGGCCTTGTTCCATCCTGGGTGTTATTTATTCCCTGGCCCTGGATTATCTTGGAGCAGGCACTTCTGCTACGCTGTGATTTGGTGATTATTGTTCTTGACATTTTCCTCCATGGAAAAAGAAGAAACTTCCTGGTGACTGCATTTTGCTGTTCCAGGCGTATGCACTGCACAGCATCTTTACTATCTACTGATACCCTTTCTGAGGTTAATCTATTGTAAAATTAGATTGTAAAAACGGACACAGTTTCCACATTTACATGCCAGCACTGAAGGACTCGTGAAATAATTCAAATGCTGTCGAATTTCTTCTACAGAAATCCCTGCAAAATTCATTTGTAAGTGACATGTAAACCATGCAAATTAGCATGGATTCTTCCTCAGTTCAATTCATCTTTCAGAGGCTGTTACCCTGCCCAATCTGATTGCCTTAAGAACACAGATTGTCTTCTCTTGGTGGTGAAACTGCTTTAATCCCCTTTTCCAAAGGTCAACTAATCTCCAGTCTTAAGTGCAATAGATGCAAATACAGTTCTCTTGCAATGTTCCTTCTAATTTAATACTCTCCTAAGCTTTCATGTATAAACCTAGTAATGGATCAAGTTTGGAAGGGGTCAAAAGGTTTCTGTTCCAGTAAAATTTAAATTGACATCACATACTGATAATGGCTTGCTCTACTTTGCTATAAACACTAGCTACTCCTCTATTGGGATATCATTTTGTGCAACAACACAGTGATTCCAAACAGCAGCAGAACATATTATTTGCCTTGTCACAAAAGTTAGTGCCTGCAACCTGCAATACAAGAGGAGCAAAGATGCATTGTTTTTAATTCACGATTGTTATGCAGTGTCTTTGGACTAGTTTTTTCCATCATCCCCAATTGCATTTCTAAAGCAAAAAAATTATGCAGATTGGACACAAATATAAAATTAACAATTAATTATCTGCCCATTGCTGAGACCTAAATAAAGGCCAGAATGTGATTATTTCTTATTACTTGGAGAAAAGGCTCAATATTAACCAGCTGTGTAGAGTTGCTTTTTCTGGTCTTTGCTGTAGAAACTCCCCATCTTTAAAAGCAAGTGAATGAGCACAGTCCATCCTCTGATTGACTGCAGACAGGAGAATGGCAGTGGTGTTTTTGTAGGTAGAACATGCCCGTGACGTCCTACTGAGCTGGATCGCGCTTCCTTGTTAAATTCGAAAAAGGGCTGGTGTTATCAGCGAGGGACACTTACAGGAGTTGATTGATAAATTTACTGCTCTTGTGGATTACCTCGTCCTTTTGTGCAGGACTGGCAGAGTGTCAGGATTGGGTCTTGACAGACAGCAGAACAGATGTCCATACTAATTTACAGTGAGGACCAGGGAGCCACGGCGTCATTAGACACCAGGCCACTGTGACAGGGAGTAAAGGCCTGGATTTTGTTGAATGGCACTTTTTCCTCCTTGAAGGCAGTCATTCCCATAACTGCTCTGTATGATTTCGCAACGTATGAAAAGTGCCGCGTGATCATTAATGGAGTACATGGAGGAGCACAGCAAGAAAAGATGGGGTTATTGATTAGCTTGTCTTTTCAAACAAAGGGTTGTACAAAGCTTATAGCTTTATGCGAAGAACTTCAAATATTTTTTGTCCTAACCTTGTTAGAGTTTCTGGACTGCCTTTTTCCTGCAGTAGGACATGGAAGATGTGTTGCTCTTGCAGCCATACCAGTCACTAGTTGTGGTGGTGGGTTGCCCGTGCTCTCAAGGAAACCCTAATGAGTATTTTAGAAACAAAGCACTGTGCAGGGTATCAGATTCTAGTGCATGAATTACACTTTGTGTGTGTGTTTTTCACCAAAGCAGATAATAAACAAGATATTAAGTACTTGGGGGGTATTTCAATTTTCAGGCTACTCTAGAATGAGGGGAGCAGTGGGGAGGCTGCCACGAGGCTCTGCTCCTCTTTCTCTGCTCTCCCAGGAGTGCTCCCACTGGGTTGGAATGGGGAGTTTGCTGGAACAAGGACCATGTGGTTCTGCTCTTTGTTCCCCAGCTGCCTGAAGTAAATGGCTGGGAACTTCAGTGAGCATCTTTCGTTACGTTTGCAAAAAAAGGGGGAAAAAAAGTCCAAGAGAGAGGGGAGAAAGAGAAAGACAAGAACGACCCAAATGTGCCCTGCCAGCCTGAAATAGCTTGCCACACATTTGAAATCCATTTCCCACAATGGTAAGAATTAAAAAGCCACAAAAGCCGACCTGTACATTTGTGCTGTTTGAGGATTGCTGATACACAGCAGAGCTGTCATTTTAGGAGGAAATCATCCATCATCTGCCTGCTAGTCCCCAATAATCACCTTCTATTACAGTCAGATTGAATCTTCAATCGGTGGCATAATGCCAGTTTTTCCACAGTTCTCAGTTTCCTGTCCTTTACAGAGGTATTCAAAATAATTTGCCATTCAACTCTACAAATGTAGCACTTGTGGAGAATATCATTATTGTTAACATGTTGTTCCTAAAGCAGAGCTGTGCCGAAGCACAAGTTGCTGAATTAATCATTGGTCACCCATTTACATGCCTCTCCCCTTTCTATCCCCGTCCCACCCAGTTATGATTTTGTAATCATTGTTTTTGTTGTTATTGTGTTTCATACACACTGATGCAATGTACAGTTTGAAAAAGATGTTGAGCAATGACCCTCTTGCTAACTATAAATGCAATGACCTGATTAGAAAGACTCCATCCAGCAGGAAGCTA
Source organism: Agapornis roseicollis (assembly GCA_002631895.1). Classification (NCBI taxonomy): domain Eukaryota; kingdom Metazoa; phylum Chordata; class Aves; order Psittaciformes; family Psittacidae; genus Agapornis; species Agapornis roseicollis. The sequence continues at coordinate 346,432 of NDXB01013878.1, forward strand.
AGGGTGCCAGTGCAAGGCAAACTCACAGAGGTAAAATGTACAGTGAAAATGGCAAATGTTAAGGCAGAATTTAGGATGGGTTTTATGGTGTCTCCCTCTCTTCTAGTTGTTGGTGTATGGGAATACAGAGAAGACAATGAGGATGTCCAACAGGACAAAACCTCAAAGATTCCTGATCAGACAAGGTATCATGGGGAGTATTTTGAGGATACAAAAGGCCCAACAAAGCTTACCCATCTTTTAAATACTTTAAGTGTATGCAAATTTTTACATCTCTTTTTCCCTTTCTCCCCAGTGTGAATTAAGATGCAGTCTTGTACTAAATTGAATCTCTGCCTATCTTTCGCAGTGCTTATGATTGCCTGTGCTTTTCACATGTCATTTTTGTCTTCACCAAATAGATTTCTTTTAGCTTTTTGCACAAAATTGAAGTACTGTATTAAAGCAGAAGCCTTTAGGGCACACATTTTTTTTTTTTCCTTTTGGAAAACAAATAATAGTAAAAATTTATTTACCATAGCTACTACTTAAGTAAAGTTCTGGTTCCTCTATCCAAAGTCCAATTTCCTACTTTGTGGTTAAAGCTCCAGTATATTTTGAGGGCAGTGTATGGTTACATGCCTGAATTCAGCAAAGGAAAATAGGAAATAATTCACTCTGGCTTGAAAAGGGTGGGGATTTCTTTGTTTCTTTTTATATTTATTCAGGAAAAGCTGACAATCGTCCCACATTAATGAACAACACCATCAATCAAAGTGCTGACAATGAGCGGAAAAGCGAGGTAGATGTCAGACTGAGGCATATTGCTTTTTTCAGCTAGGCCAGGGCTGTTTATAGCACTTTTCACTGGCAAAACTCTGGCTGCAGCTTGACAGGAATAGAAAGCAGAATCAGAAATTGCATGTGGAAAGTTGCTCTTGTGCTTTGTAATTTGAAATTAGCGTTGAAAAGCAGTCGCTACTGCATTGTTTTTACAGGTTTGTTTTGCAAGGTGGCAGGGTTTTGCCTATCTCTTGGTGAAGAGGTGATGAACTTTGCTTTAGTAGCCAAGAGACAGTTCAACCAAGGGCTGCAGCCCCTTGTGAGTAAAGCAGAGATGAAAACACAACTTGGATTATAATCCCGTCTCTCCCTGGACTCTCCTGCTCTGTGAAGGCAGTAAATCCTCCCTGTGGGCACTTTTTTCTTGCTGTTCTTTTCTTTCTGAGCCATTTGCTTGCAGCAAGGAGAAGCTGCCAGGTTCCTCCTCCTGCTGACTGTCTGGGACAGGGCTGCTGGTGCCAAGAGGTTTTCTGACCTGCTTTGCTGTGTGAGAAGGGTGGTGGGCCACCTGATTTAGGGAGGATGGAGGGATGTGAATGCCCAAAGATGAGTAGCAAGATGACATGGGACCTGGACCACAGTGGAAACAAAAGCTGTGACATAACAGAAATAGAGTATTTTGTCCACTGCTCAACCTGTCAACTCCATCCTCACTTGTTCTTTATGGAAGACATGGGTTACCTCTGCCACCTCTTAAAATAGCCACATAAATGTCTACCTCAGGAGTGTCCCTCTCTTATTCAGGGTCTGCAGTTTAAAACACACGTATCCTGTTCTCTCTCTTCTCTGCTCCCAGCTGAACCAAAGCCAACTTTTGCTTCAACACTTGGCCTGACACAGAGACAAGAAAGTCCCCTGTAGCTGCTGGGACCGTGTTATTCTCCTCAGCAGCAGCGTGAGGCAGTGAATCAAGCACCATTTCTTTAAAGCCTTTATAGAAATGACTGTTATTGGAAATCATTTGAGTCACTGCCCCACTGCATGACCTTGGGCAAGACACTTCCCCTCTCTGTGCCACATTTCAGCCCTCACCCCTCATCTCTCTGGTTACTATAAACTGTACGATCATCAGGGCAGGGCTCTATCTCTCACAGACATGCACACAAGCATGAATGCAAGATAAAGCAGAGACTTCTGGCTCAAAAAATGGGGGAGGGACTGGTGAATAAAAAAACCTAGGAATGTTTTGGTCATTTCAGCTTTGAAAATTCCATCAGAAAACAGTTTTTCCTACTTCTCTGCTGATGTGTGGGAAAACTTTTATTAAACTTTTTCATATTTGAAACATCTGAGAGGTTTGGGTTTCCCTGAATTGTGTCTTTCCCACCCTCACTCAGCACAGAGAAAGAGGAGGAAAATGGGGAAAAATGATTAAACTGAAAAATAATGTCGGAGGGCGTCAGAACTTCATGTTTCCTTTTAATGCTTTGGAACTTTCCAAAGACGAGGAAGTCATGAAAGGTTGGAGTAGCAATTAAAAGCAAATTAAAAATAAAAAAGAATCCCATACAAGGGATTTCATAGAAGGCTCTGAAGCTTCAGGAGCTTTAAATAGGAGATTTTTACAGCTGCTTCCCTTCCTCTGTGTTTTCAGTGGAAGAGCATAACAAAACCTCAGGGTAGGAGGTGCCTCCTGTGATCAGAGAGCATCCCGTTAGGGTGGCTTGGTCTAAATGGGAAGGTTTTAGGCCAACATCTCTCTGTTACTAAATACCTTATGATCTCACAGAGCAGTCTCCGATATCCTCTGCCATGGAAGGGGATTATCTTGGCTAGCTGACACAGGGTAGTTTAGGACAATGTCACACAGCAGAGTTGTGTGAAACAGGACTGTTTCTGTGTTAGGAAGATCCTCAGAGGGCTTCTGTGGGTCAGCATGAGCCTGGCACAGCCCTTTCTGGCTCTTGGTGGGACTTGGTTTCAACCCCCTTCTCGGCCACAGCTGTTCTGCTGTGTCCTGAGCATACCCCTTTATGCTCCCTGCTGCTTCCCCTGGTAATGTGAAGGTGTTGCTACTCTCCAGGGTAAGATCAAAGGCTGGGAAAATTAGGCTGGCTGGGTGTTTAGGCACTGCAGAACAGAGATCTGGAAAGGCATTTGTCGGAAAAGCACACAATCCATCTCAGACAGATGGGAGCAACACAGAGAAGTGAAAGGGGTCCAGTAAACTTGTAGTTTGAACTTGTTGCTTTATCCCTGGTTTTATACCCCTGCTTTTATTCCTGGAAATGACCAGTACTGATGCAACCTTTCCCCCTTTCATTCTTATGCTGCAGCTGTACTCGTATTCAGGACAAAACCAGTGCCAGTTAGAAAGGCTCTTTTTGATTTAGCAGCCCATGGAGAAGGTCTGAATCAGTGAGCAGTGCTTGTGAAAGAGCAGAGGGATCTCTCAGCAGGTTACAGTGTGCAGGGAGCTCTGTGGGAGACATGGTACACCAGCATTCAGGCTCTGGCCTTTTTTTGGTGTCCCTGGAATGAATTTACCACCAGACAGCCTCTTCTGGTTGCTTGTAACCTTCCAGCAGCAGCATGCATGACTCAGTGGAGGACCCAGTGCTAAGCTGCATGGAATTGGGTTTTCCTGAGACATGCAACTTTCTTTTTAATGTTGTCCAGAGGGATCTACCTTAGAGCAGCATTGCAGATCACCTTCTGGAGCCTTGCTCCTTGCTTCTGAGACACTCTGTGCTGCTTTACCAGGGCTGGCTGCAGGTACCAATGTACCAGGTGTGGGGAAAGGGTAACACTGCAGGAGGACGAATGTGCAAGTAAGGCGTCTTGTACAATGAAAAACTCATTGTGCGGTGGAAGTGGGTGGAAATACTGACTCTGTTGAGCTTAGGGAAACAGCCGCCCTCACATCTTCATCATCTGAAACAAATGAAAACTGGGCTGATAAAATTCACGATGCTGTTCCCAGCTGTTTCATGTAAAGGAAAGTTTCCTTAAGTGGAAAGTAACTGAAAAATAGGGATGCAATTGCTACAAAATGTAACAGTATCTAGCAAAAGTTACAACTACTCCATAAAATATATGTTTTCTCAGCATCAGCATAAAAGAAAGAACATTCTCATCCAGAAATGGTATGTAAATAAATAAACACTAATAGGTTTGACAATGCCCATTTTCCTGGCAGTGCCAAGAATCCTAGCATTGTAATTGCACAGTTCTGGGCAGACATGTGGTTTCCATTAAGAAAGACTTGTGATTGACTGAGTTCATGAGGCATGTCAGAAAAAACACATCAATGTCATTATAAAATGAAAAAGTGGATCCAAATCTGCTTCCAACTTCATGAGATATGTGCACTTGTAAATACTTGTTGAACATGGTACAATAAATAGAAGGCAAGTCACTATCAGGAAAATGTGCCAATTCATGTTAGAACAGAAGCATAGAAAACTGAATTCACCACTTATATTTTTGTAAGGAGAATTTCTTGCATTTTTGGTGACCATTTAAGATTTTCCTAACCTTTTTTCCCCAGTTGTTTCTATTCAGCAGTGTCGTGACTGAAAATGCTTCCAATGAAAATGAAAATGATCTTCAAAATCTACCTCATTTTGGTTTACCTACATCACACCAGAGCACTTAGAGCTAAGATGCAAGCTTTAAGAGCAAAAAAAGTGCACACAGCTTTTTTTATGGCTAGTTAGGTAAGGGAAAATTTTATCTAAGAGTATTTGAAACTAAAATTCTGACGACTTGTTTTAATCACTTAAAGTGACTAAAATGTTGGATAGTTTATTTTCTGCCTTAGCATAAATACTTTTAAAATGACAAACATTTTAGGATGCTGCCAAATACTGTCATCTCTTGGCAACCTTAACATTTTATGCTAGATGTATTTTTCTTGACAACAAAACAATTCTGTCTGTTTCTCCTCTTCCCCCTTTTGAAAGACAGCAGTGGCAAATACAGAGTGTTCTTTAAATGGGTTGTATCTGTGATGATTTCTACATATAAATACAGGTTTAAAATCTACTGACATAAAAAAAACCAACCCAAACAACAAGTTCTGGGGGCACGGACTGTGCCCTTATACAATTGTGCTCAATAATAAGATTTCTTTCTTGACCCCTCCCAATATAAATTGGAAAAATCCCTTAATTCTGTGACAAGAAACATTGTTTTTATGGATAGGTCACAGCACAGTGAATTTAACTGTCCTGCTGTGAGTCACTGCATTGCAACAGGATCCTGGCATGGACATGGGCAAGTCATTTAATCTGTTTTGTGCCTCCACCTTATTGTTATGAGGTTAAAATCCAATGATCACCGTGAAGTGCTTGCATGGCGCAGAAGAGAGGATCAGAGAAGTACCTAGAAAGATATTCCAAAATCTATGAAAGGATTTAAACTGTGCAGTATGTCTGAAAAGTGGTTTTTACATTTTACTTTTTTACATTTAAAAATTACTTCAAACTTTTTATGCATTTTAAACTCCTAAGAAACATTGAATTGGCAGCAGAGACTATTCTGTTCAGATAACTTTAGACAATAGTAACAAGGGAAAAAGATAAATATGGTCCAAGTTGTTAAAAGCGCACAAGAATAGGAGCTGAGCCATATACACACAAGTGTCTTAATGTTTAGAAAGATCTAGATGATCAAGCTGTGGTACGTGTATAAAGTTCACAGGGCAAAATTACTTATAGGGAACCAAGTGCAAATATTTTTGCACAGGAAGAGGAGCACCCTACCACTTTCGAACACCATGGTAGAGTGGTCAGTATGCTGCTGGGATATTTTAGTTTGTTTATTGCTCCCTAGAGTTAATTAGGACGTGTAATTTGTTTAGATAATTCTCAGTTGCCACTCCAAAAGCCTGCAGACTGGGCAAGAGGGTTTGTCTGACCCCTTTTGACCAAGCAGTCCATGCTGTCAAATTTGTACACAGCAGAGAACTCTGTCGTGTGTAATTGGCTTTTTCTGTGTGTTTTAAGGAAAAGCCAAAGGTCTCAGTTTTTAAGAGGGTCCTTAAGAGCAAACTTCTCAGGAAGGAGAAACTATAGACTTTCCTCAAATGATTGCCCATCATAGAAATCCATGTTCACTCGTTGGCTGTAACCGTTGTGTTCATGCTGTATCAATAACTACTTTTCTAAACAAGCTTTTAGGTAGTGTGCTTAGAGGCACAATGGCTTGCAGGGGATACATGAAAATTTTGGATATCCACAGCTGAATTTCTGATCCTTGTACTGAACTTATGTATCACAGCAATCTGCACAGGATACCTGAATGCATCTGCAGTATATCACATTGACCAAAGAGTTACTGAAGTAGTATCTCTACTCACTTTGCTCCTTGGAACAGGCTCTGAGTGTTTTAAAGTGTGTGGTCAACATGAAAGTAGCTTGGAAAATATCCCCATCTTCACTTTGCCAGATGCACTCTGTCAAAGGGGGAATAATAGCACTGTGAGGGCCCGGAGGAGGTGGGGAGGGTTTGAGCACCCATCAATTGAAGAACAGTCTCTTAATCAGAGTATGACAAGCAGTTTCTGGAGCCATTGCATGTTTTATTAAAAATGCCTTTTATAGAAAGAGTATTTCGTTCATAGTTTCTCACAGTACAGTTTCATTATGCTGGGCTTTTCTTCTCTGTATATAGTAATAGTATTACTGATCAGACCTATTAGCAAGGTTTCAAAAGAACAATTGAGTCTCTGTAAAACCTTGGTACAGCAGTTAAAAATAAAACTTGCAGACTGATTACAAAATCAGCCTCATGCCGATGGCAAGAGAAATGCTCCCTTTGCTGAAGTGTCTGCCTGGTTATGTTTTGCTGTGAGCCTGGTGTCTAGGTTTTAGAATCAGAAGGATCTGAGAACACTGGACTCTGCTGAGATAGCCTGCAGTTTTGATGGAAAGCTTTTTGGTTTAGGAGGAAAAAAAACCACAACAGTTTAACATAAATGGTTCTGGGATGAAGGGATGGTTTAATCCTCTGTTTTCCCAAGTTCAGTGCCAACCCTTGCCACCGAGATTTGATGTCTGGGGCTGATGACAAACACAACTGAACACAGTGGTCCAGCAAGCACCCAGTGCACAAATGATCCCACAGTGGGGGTTTGAGAAGAAGGAAGGAGACTTCTTGCTGAAACTCCCACACAGGTTGCCTGCTCAGTGCTCTTATCATTCATTATTAGTTGCTCCTGAGACTTTGAAACTTCTCTTTATCACATAACAGAGGGTGTTTTGGTTAGCTTGTGGAGTGTCACTGTCATAATAGTGTCTGTTGGAGATCCTGAAGGTGGTACAACAAAGCTAACAAAGGGTGCTGTAGCACTATAGAGACATCAGTCATGTAAGAATCTTTGGGAATCTTCTACTTGTAATCAAACAGAGATGTAGGAGTTTCTGTGCCTGGGAAAAGTGGGCTGTTGGTTTGGATGTCTAGCTTTGAGCATTTGCTCTGTGTTCAGGAAGTTTGTGACAACATGAACACTCTGGTGGCAATGACAGAGACAGAGTCTTTTCCTTCTTGCCTTGTCTAAGATAATGGCCTCAAAGCTCTGACATATGGACAGAGGCAGAGGAAAGGGGGGATTGCCAGCGTGAAATCTGTGCACAAAATGGGGGATAACTTATAATTACCGTCAAGAATCTGGCAATCCTCACTGTTATTATAAGCTTCACAAGACTCTGGGGGGACCTGGCCACCTCAGAGTAGCTGCTGTGAGAAGCAGTGTATCCTCTGGGAGCTCCTCCACATAAAACTCTCTGGAGCACTGTTGAGCTGTGATCCAGGATTTCCACCCTGATGATCTGTGGGGGGTGGTTTCTGATGCCAGACAGCTGTGTGGCTGCTGATCCAGCTGTACTGCATTTGGGGAGAGGAAATTCAGGAGTCAGTTCCACCAGAGTAGGCTTTTAGTAGCATCAGATGTTTGGGGCTAAGTTTCTCTAATGTCTCTTCCAGCACCACTTTACTAGGTAGCTGCACCACCTCTGCTGAATTGATGCTGCTAGTCCATCTGTTCACAGCCCCAGAGATGGTGGTAAGAATGTAGACCACTGTGTGTAGTGAGTAATCTAATGCCAGATTCACAAGAATACATGGATCTTAGGTGTTATCTAGGAGCCTGCTTTTCCATTGCTTTAGAAGGAAAGTTAAGGATCTAGAATGAAATGTGTATCTAAATCCTTCATAGATCTTGGATTGAAGCAATTCACTTAGTCGGTTTTGAATATGATATCCATAATATATCACTTTGCTTCTTGTTTAAATATTTATGGGGAAGACTTGGGGTGAGAAAAGGGGGTGATAAGGCTGACTGTAAAGTGAGAGAGGACATTGGGCTCTCACTGATGTCACTGCAGATGAGTCACTTCTCCACATTAAGACTAATCTTACAGCGGCTTATGAGCCTTACCAGTTTAAAAAGAACACTTTGAAAATATTACTAAAACCTGTAAAGGGCCTGGGCGAGTTCAGCAGACAGCTTTTTTGCTTGTCTTCTGTTGGTTGCTATTTGGCACGGAACTAGACAATAGAGGTTTTCACACTTTGGTTGTGCCACTAGAAAGCTAATTTCCCCTATTGAGAATATTTGGTGCCATCTAGAACAGAAGGGTTCAGAGTCTAAGGTTGCAGGAAATTATTCTTTTGGGGCAGATAAGAAACCCCTAGGTTCAATGGAAAAAACCTCATGTTTGCATATCTTTCTCCTCATAGATTAAATACTTCTCTGTATATGCTTCTTTTGGATCATCCAAAGGGATTAACCATGGTGGGGGGTCTCAGTCCTCCCACCCATGCACTGTGATCCATTTTTTTGAGTGGCATGTACTGCTCCATGTTGTTGCATCCACACAATAACTAAATGTGCCTTCAGAGAGTGCTGAAGATGGGGAGTCTTCAAGCTTGCTGCTTAATTACTTTAGCTTTGTCCTGTTGCTCCCCATCACTGTGCAATCAGTATCACTCACTGATATTGGAAACAGATACCTGAAGATATGGCCTCTGAGTGGCTCAGGCTATAGTGTAAGATAGTTTTAATAGGAATATGCAGTCAATTACACTTGCAGGAAGACTGAATGCAGGTACTGGATGTACCTTTTCAGAAAGTTCATTTATATACACAAAACCTCCTCGTGTTTCCTTTTGGTTCCTTTTTTTTCCTTTTAATCTTTCATTTTTCCAGGAAACATAACCAAGTAGGAGTCAAAGCTTTTTCAGTGAAAATGCCAAATAGAGTGCTTGTTTCATTTAAATACCTGCCTTGAAAGCAATAATCTTGCATTTAGAAAAAAAATTACAATGAGGATAGAGAGCAATGAAAATGTAGAGTCTGGGTCTATTTGTCTCTTCTGAGGGAAAACAGGGGTATGGAAAACCTTCTAATGAGGTGAATGTGTTCTAATGCACTTTTGATTCTTTAATACTCAAGCTATTTCTGCAGACTACTTTAAAATGTTAAATTAAAATGTGATTGTTTTCTGCCTGTTGGACTTCCCCCTGCAGCTCCAGCCACACCTTACTGCTTAAATGGTCCCTTTTATTGTACTCTGAGCAACATTTTAAAGTCATGATGGCATGCAATAGCCCATCCCCAAATCATAAGTAATTTTTACACACTCGGATGTGATATATGGACCTAGGAGCAAATTAACATGTGTGTCACCATGAGTCTGTGTAGGCTGTGTACAGTCTGTGGTATTAGAGAATAGAAACAGGGAAATGGGGATACGCTTGCAGGTAGTACTTGGCTTCATTATTTTCTAGGAGGAACTGGGGGCATTATGAAGCCTCTAATATTCTAATAGTAATGCATGCTAAAGTGGTAATCTCTTGTACCAAAACAAATAATGCATATTAGAACACAGAATTCAAAACTTTTATGATTGTTAGGTAAAGTGATTTTCAAATGAGTTTTTAATGAGTTATAATATTTTAATACAACACAAATTTCCAAGTTAGGGATGCTTTTTAGATTTCCCGTCCTTTTTTTTTTTCTTTTTTTTTTTCTTTTAGACAATGGGATATAATATTACTTCACAGGATAACATTTAATTAAAATATACTAATTTATGTATTTGTTTATTAGTTTTATCCCTAAAGCAGCAAAAAGCCTCCACATAATTTTTATGAAAAATGTAAATGAGGACTTTGGCATCACTAATAAAGTGGAATTAGCATAAATTTTAAAAATGGCTTGTTTCACTTTAATAACATTTATAGCAATAACTTTAAAAATGCTGCTTTGATTGGTAGGGCAATGAGTTTGCACTGAGGCGGCAGAGGAGTTTTTTCTTTCCCTGGGCCAGATTTTGATGCTGTGTTTTATTGTCCCATTCTGTTCAGTGAGATCCATGTGAAACACCCCTTGGTTTGTCACATCCTTGGCTCATGCCCTTGGTGTGTTGCTGATTTACATGGTTGGTGGCTGGGCAGACACACTGGAGGGAATCTGGCTCATTCAGAGTGAAGGGGGCTCCAGCATTGGCTTTAGCCAAGGCAGGATCAGACTGCTCTGGGAATACCTTCCATTTTTCTAATTTCCTTTTTAGCTTTATTGGGTTTTACCTGATGAGGTCTTGTCAAAAAGAAAAGTCTCCTCTTATTACCTTCAGCATATGAAGAGTTGCAAGGCAAGAGCCCAGTCAGTCCTGAGACAGAAGAAATTTCCATTGAAGTTTATAGGAAATTTGTCTGAGAAAAGATTCTTAAGATCAGGCCTCAGATTTTTACCCTGTGATGCAATGCATCACTGCAGGACAAGCAGGGTTGCTGGCAATCTGCTCATGAGACTGTTTGTGTTCGATTTTCTTTGTTGTTTTAATCATAAGTATTTTTATATGATCCTGTAACTTGCTGTGGGCTTGATCCTTGGTGTCAAGGGTGCTGTGCTCCACAGGGTTGGCTCCGTAAGCTGAAGTCTGTGGTGTTCGGTGTGGCTGGGCAGAGAAAGAGGGCTCAGATGGGTTTCCAGTGATGGCTTGCAGTTTCCTGTTTGTTCAGGAGTATTTGTATACACCTACTAGAAAGAAAAGGCAGCATTCCCCTCCCTCTCCTCTGCCAATTATAAGAATAATGAAATTGGAATGCAGGAGGGTAAATACTCTCAAAAACATTTTGAGAGTGCAATGCCAAGCACTAGTTCCAGTGGATAAAATACTGAAAAGGGGTGCTCTGGTGGGGCCATCTGGCTGTGGCCCCCACTGAGACCCCTCCGCAGCACCTAACATGGGGGGGGAAAGGGGTGTTCCTTGAGCCCTTGCCCATTTGTATGAGATGTGAAGGACTGTATTCAGTGCTCCTCCATTCAAACCTCCCAAGGGGTTCACATGCCCTTGGGGCTCCACATCTCCCAACCACACTCCTTCTTCCCTGTGGAAAATGCTCCCCAAACACACACTGGTGTTATCCTCCTCCACCCTGTTACTTTTTTGGGCTCACACTTCTTCACTTTAGTGCGTGCCTTCCTAGGCAGCCTATGCAGGGGCTGTTTGTTAACAAACTGTCAACTAACATATGGTTTTGGGGAAAAAACAGTGAGTTTTGCACACTGGCTGCTTGGGTCAGCAGAGCAGCAGGAGATGGATGACAGCTCTGCCCCAGAAAGCTGTTGGGGTGTTTGGGTTGAGAAGAAGCCTCTTGGGCAGCAGAAGAGCCAGGATCTGTGAAGGGTCTCTGAGGCTGGGAGCTGGCACATAGCGATGGCAGAGTACACAGACACAGCCTGAGGACGCAGGCACAAGCTTTTGTGCAAACCTTTCCCTTGCCCTCCTGGGTGAAGTGAAAGTGATGCTGGTTTGCTGCCCATCCAGAGAGACTTTGCAGAAAGTAATGGCGCTTTCTATTGTTGTTGTTGTTTTCTCTTTCTCCCTCTCATTTCTTTTGTCAATTATCCACGTCAGTGAAATGTTGTAATGAGGAAATCCCGACTGCGGGAAGGTCGGGAGATGAAAAGCAGAGCTGATTTTAGAAATAACGCCCAGTTTTACGGCGTGGCCAACTCCCAGTGCATTTTGAGATGAAAGGGAAAGAAAAGCTTCACAGCATTTAAGCAATAAAAGTGCTACAAGGAAAAGCTCTTTCATAGTCCTTGGCTGGCATGGCGGGGTGGTATGTCTATGGGGGAAAACCAAACAACTTCTTCAAAGCAGTGTAGGATGTAAAAAGTAACACACAGACAATCAATACTTGCCATATAGACATACATATGTGTGACTTGATCTTACATACAGTCATAAGCAGACGTAGGCCTGATTCTTCAGGCATGTTATGCAAATGAGGAACGATTTTATCATGAGCAGTTGAGATGATCATAAATTGGACTGATTTAGCACATGGTTAAATCTGAACAGGATTTAGTTCACGTACTTATTCCTATATTCCTACATAAGCTTATATTCCATCAGTGTAAAAACAAATTACCCTAATGTGACATTAATATCTATTTGCTACCATCTGAGCTCTTTTAAAATGGTATTTAATTTCTTAATATTCTGAGACATTTTTTCTTTAAAAATTTCATGTATCATTAAAAAAAAAAATTCTAGTCTAAGTCACAAATGCATCCTTTTTCTCATGTATATTTGATACCAGGCTCCAGTCTAATCTGATAAAGTGCACTTTGCCTGTGGTGTCTTACAATAAGCTGGCTGCATTAGTGCCGGGAAAAATCAATACCGATTTATAATTTACCATCGCAAAAGCCTATCACTTTTTATGACCCTCCATCCTGGCTCATTAATATTACATTAAAACACACACACACACACCACTGCAACAGGGTGAAATCGTAAGCTTGTCAGGTTTGCAGCCATAAAGAAAGCTTTAATTGGTCTTAGTTTGGGAATTCAGCATTAGATTTTGTTTATTTGGGTGATTTATTAGTTTTTAAAAATCTTTCTCACTTTGGTGGATTTCCAAAATGCATCCCGGTAACGCATTGGTTTCGCAGCCAACATCTCCTTCAGGTTTCTTTTTTTCTTTCCTGTATGAAGATATGGTGTTGAAATAATGTCTGTCCCTCCAAAACTTGAGCAAGGTTAGGTAAATCACTCAAGGGCAGTGATTGTTTGGGACTTGCACTCTTGATTGGAGGTGATAAAGTAAAATAGGCTCTGTCTACTGGTAACATTTATTTTTCTAATTGTGGCTAGCTGTTTGCTTTTCATCAGAGTTATAGAAGACGAAGTCTTGGAGTCAAAATATAGAAATTGAATCACTCTATGTTATATTGCTCATCTCTCTTATAAAATGCCTTTGTTTCTTGAGCTGGCAAGAGTAAAGGGATGGTGTTGGATGCTGTTGACCCAGTCCCGTGGGGTACAAATGGCCCAGTGCAGTTTACAAAACACCAGCACCTCCAGCTTATATCAGTGGCCTTAATGATTTCCCCTCTTCAGTGTGCACAGGGGATGACAAGAACTGTGAAGTGCATAACTAATAGTGAATTCAATTTATTTCTTACATAGTTTAGAAAAAAAGGTTTTTTTTTAAAAAAATCAAAACTAACCAAAGCAAGATTTCACCCCCTGCAAAGCAAATTAAAACAGTTTCATGCTCATTTTAAACTCCAGAACTCCTTATATCTAAATTCTTTCCAGATAATGTCAAAAATAATGATGTCAGTGTTTATATTGGCAACAGAAAGGTGCTCTTTATTTATTTCATACTATTCCCAGAGAGTTTCCAGGGATTTTTTTTTTCCTTGTTAATATCATGGAGATTCCATCCTAACAAGACAATTCTTTCACTTTCTTCCCACACAAAAGGTTAAGGAATAAACAGGTAAGCAGTGTGCTAACACAGGAGTAAGGAACTATATAATTAAATAAATAGAAACCCCGGGAAATGCAGTGTGTTCTCAAGTGTGCAGGAGCTCCGCACCGTGCAGCAAGTGCGTGTCGTGATTGGGTTTTTAAAAGACGTTTGCCTCCCCACTGACTGACAGGGCCTATTGATTTTTTAGGTTTCTGCCGTCATCAGTTTTCAGCCTCACAGCGGCCATATGTCGAGGTCAGGGCGTGCGGGGGCTCGGGCAGGCAGCCTTCGCCACATCCAGAAGTGAAGGGCCGCTGAAAGAAAATCAATCATGTCATAAGTGGGAAGCATCAAAAATTTTCCCCCTGTATGGCCAGGCCCATCAGGCTGTCTCCACTCCTCAGTGAAGGTTAGGCATCTGTCAAGCCGGGCTAGGTGAAAAGTATTAGAAATGCCAGTTAACCCATGGTACAGCTGAGCAGAGCCGCGCTGCCTCTGCCTTTGTTTGCCCAGGGAATATGACAAGGTTAGCATTTTCACTTAATTTTTGAGACAAGGGAGCTTCCCTTATTCCTCTAGTTTATCTGCAGGATATACTGTGCTGGCTCAGTTTTTGGTAACCGGTGGTGAAATGCACAGGAGTAGAGCTATGAGTGGGCATGCACTTACGTGTCTGCACAGATATGGGCACATGTGGGTATAAATCCCATTCATTCATGTGGATGTTTCACTTTCTCCAGGGAAGTCAGCACAATCTGTTCATAGAGCCCCAAATGTGGTTCTCAAATAAAGCATCCCCACAGGAGCACAGCTCGTTGAGCAGAATGTGTAAGTTTTCAGTGTTTTGGTGATTTGTTGGGGTTTTTTAGCCCTATTAATGATAAAATGATTTGCTCCTGCCCTGTGCTGAATGTTGCTTGACTCTTGTTTCAGAATATCTTCACTGAATTGACAGTAAATATTTCCATTGTTCCGCTAATTGGGGAAAATCTATTTCATGCACTCTGTGAAAGTATACTGCTGTGCTGTATGATTTTAATCTTTCTTCTCCTTGTTCCATTTAAAATCCATACAATTAGATTGTGCAATTATGCTAAATAATCGATCTTCTGTATCTTGTTTGCCACTTACATGATGCTTCTCACAAAGAGGAAAACATATCTGAGTATGTCCACTAAATTTGAAATACTGATTTGGTAATACACTGGGATATTTAAGATTATGTTGGCCACCTTTCAAGCTTTCTGATTGCTGATCTTGTGCCCTGAGGAATATTGCAGTAGGCTATGGATAATAGAGTGTGTGTGGATTTATGGTTAAGCAATTAGGCAAAAAGAGAAAACAAATTTATCAGGACAAGAATGGGAGCATAGCCTCATTTGTTTTTTAATTCTAGATGAAGAGCAGTGCTACTTTCAGAAAAGGCAGATTTGATCATTTACTTTCAAAAACCCACCATATTTTCCCCATTTGAGGACGATTATGTCTCCATGCGTGAGTCTTGTTGACCTAGCCAAATAGAAATACCTCTTTCATGAGTGATGCTGCCAATTAAGCTCCTGAGGGGGATCTCACTGAGAGTGTTTTTCAGGGGAACAGGGTAGCAGCACAGCTTACTCAATAGCTTGTCCCATGCAGAGCAGAGATGATGGGACAGGATCCGTGAATGAGACTGAAAGCTGTGCTGCAGCTCACCACTTCAGCATTGACTTTCGCTGCCTGACCAGAGATGTATACTTCCTAATAAATATTTTAGGTCTCTACACTCCAGTGATTATGCTCTCCATTGAATACAGATAAAAAGACAAAATGTTTCTTTAATCAGTACTGTGATGTGAGACTGTTAAGGTAATAGTGCTTGAAACTATTAGAATCTTGAAAATATTGACTGGCTTGCTTTTGGTGTTGCAATTATAATTGTAGTTTTAGGCTGCATTATATGGTTTTATAGTAGTTATTCTATCACAGGTTTCCCTGCCCAACCTTAGCTATAGGGAGATCTATAGAGGAAGAAATTCTGCAGTCCTGAGTTGCAGGTGCAGCTAGCAGATGACCTAATTGGGACTGATATAATTTGGTCTGCGAGTGTGCAAGGAAATCCAGGTCATACCTCTGGAATTCACAGTGAATGAGTGTAGATGGATTTGAGAGGAAAAGTGTTTGAAACCCTCCTCAAAGTATACTTTAAGCTCTTGAAGTGTTCTGGGGAAGACTGGTGACAGAAGTTGCCTTTTGTAAATTTAAGGCAGATAGTCTACATCTGGCCACAGAGGTTTCCCCTCTGCAGGCATATATTCCACCATTCCCTAAGGAGCACGGGTCTCCAGTTGCAGAGCACTCCAAACTTCATTCACTAACACCAGTTATCCTGACTTGCCGATGAAGAGGAATGGAGTCCAGAAGACACCACAGATGATACAGTATTTCTGCTTAGCAGCCCCTAGGGAAACTCTCCCCTTTGCTGCTACATCCTGCCTGTAACACATAACCAACCCCCCAGCTTGGGAGGTTAAGCTGGACTCCCTGTGTGAGGGAGTTTGCTGTGACTCCACACTGTCATTTCCACCAGTGTACACCAGTGGTGACTTCCTCCTCACCAGTGGCAATACACTAACATGAGAAGAGGATCAGGCACAGATATTCTTACTACACTGAGTTATGGATAATCTAACTCAGAAGAGACCATAGCTTGCACAAAAGAATTCAAGAGCTGTCCTGTCTTTATGTCTAAATCTCATTGAGACATAGATAAAAATGTTTTGAACATGTTAAGTTAGGTATTTGCACTAGTTTAGTCAAACTAAAGTCCTTTGCAGTATCAGCAGGCTTATTGTGAAGTTGGATTTCATTACATATTTGCACGATACGGTACAAACCAAGTTGGCTTGCTTTTAGTTTGTACTTAATTCCAGTTATTAAGGAAAAAAGTAAGAATGGTAGCTAGCATTTTAGAATTGCTCTAGATTTAGTTGGTGGCTGAACCTCCTCAGTGCGCTGATTGCAGATGCTGTGCCTGGTGTGGTGTTACAGTTGTGGGCGCACAACATCTGTGAAGCAAGAACACCCTGATGTTGCTGAGCCATGGAGCTTTAGCAAGATGCAAGCCAGGAGACTCCTGGACGTTTTGATTCCTAGCCTCTTCAAATAGAGCAGAGCTGGTTTTGTCACTGAAAGGCTGAATTGATTGAGAACTGCTTCTTGGTGTTTCAACCAGATTCTGATTCACCTGTACTAAAATAGTTGGCTCCTAGCCCCAGAGTATCATTCCAGGCACAGTTTTCTTCCCAAGCGAGAATTAATATACTGAGATAAGAAAAATCAGGAGTGGTGCCTCAGAGTCATGTGGTAACACCAACTGTGGCTCCTGGCCATTGTAGTGTGTGTGTATGTATGTGCCTGTGCACATGTGTAGAGCTTGGTATTTGTTGCCAGGGTTTTTTTTTTTGTGCAGCTACAACTGGGTGTTCTTTGAGGGTATTTATCCCCTTTGTAATTTCCTTTGGAGGGTGTGCTGGAGGCTGCCTTTGGAGGCAGATTGGTTAATGTCTCTGGCACTGCTGCTTGGAAGGTACGGAACACCATGGAATTGTTGTGATAGCTCTTTATCAGCCAGAGAATGTTTCTGAAAAGTGTGAACTAGGCTCTTCCCACTGACAAGGACAGGATAGCTTGGCTCCTTGATCCACCTGATGTGGGTCAGAGATGGCTTCTGATGGTGATGCTAAGGCACAGGGAGGATGCTGGCAATGTTGCTTCACTCTGGCTGTTCACATTTCTCCTCTTAAATCATTAGTCTGCTGAATGGACCAGCATGTGGGCTGGGTTTGCCTAACGGGCACACAGGAGAAGACTCTTTAAATAGCCTTTGTTATTTAACCTCAAAATGCTGTTGTGCAAGCATTTACAGTATTTACCTGCAGTAGCTGTCAGCTCTCATCCAAATCAATGTTTTATTTCTTTTATTTCCTTCAGAGCTGGCATGTTGTAATGCTGCAGTCTGGGGGCAATGCTTTGCCTTAAGCTGGAAAATACTTCCCTCCCTGTTTTCTGGGAATTCTAGGCCTGCCCCTCATTACATCTGCTACCAGGACTGTGGCTCTTCTGTGCCTGTGAATTTTAGCTGTGTGGGCTGTGTCCCATCTTCTCATCTCCCTTCTTCTTGTCTCTCTTTCATCTCCTTTCCTTCTTCCACTTCTACTTCCTTTTTTTTTCCTTTTCCCTCTTTCTCATTTTTGTCTGAAAAACGTTGCTGCTGTAGGTGCCATAACGTGTTCCAAACTTCACTTCAGCTCTATTAAAACAATAAATTCTGATAGTTCCATAGTAGCTGCTTAAGATCTCTTGGGCCAAAAGAAAAAATTCTTTTTAACAAAACCAGCCCCCCAATACAGATTTACAAAATACATTTCAGAGCCATTATGGCTTTATAGCACATATTGTAAAAGTGGTTTAAATAGGATTTTTTTTTTTTTTTATAGTAGACCATGATGGGTTCTAAAGAGCCATTATGGTTTGTCAGGGAAATAATATACTTAAAAAAACCCCTGTCTTTTTAATACCCATTCTGGAATTGTTGTAACCGTGATGCATTTCTAGCACAGGGGATTATTTTGTTTCTGGGCTATTTCCCCCCAACTAACATAAAAGAAAGGAGCGTTTCCACATTCCTCTCTTTTCCTAAACAGTGATGTGATAGTCTGTCTTAAATGATCCACAGATTGGACACTCCACCTTTAGGGTGCAATATGCTTTTCTAAAATTGTCCATGTTAAAGGGCAGCTGATGTATAACTCTTTCCTGAGACAGGTTTGTCACACTGCATGACATTACCTACCTTGTGAAAGCCTGGTACAGTAGGTGACATAATAGGCAGCATCTCATTATTTCTGGATTATTTTTGGCATTCACTGGGTGGAGGAGGCTGAGTAAGGACTTCTCTGCATTGACAAGTTATTCTCTCATAAGGCAGCATGTGAAGAAGTCCTAAAGAGCCACCACAGCTTTTCCAGCGTTTGGCTGTTCACCTGTGGGGCTCTTCCAGCCAGTTTCTTTGCATATGCAGACCGCGTTATTCTTGTAGTCTGAGAGTCAGAAAGACTCGGGGAATGACTGGAAAGTGCCTCTTCTCCAGCATCCTATGGGTAGAGATCAAAGCAGGGATGGATATGTCATCTGACTGAACCCTGGTTCACCAGGAAACACAGTTTGAACGCAGATTCTAGAAGTTGCTTTCATTAGAGTCAGTGTGTTAGAGGAGGGACTGGGATGAGCTAAGGAAAAGTGCTCCCAGGAAGTGGGGAGAGGAGAAAGCTCCTGCCAAAGACTGTGTGAGATGTCCTCAATTATACAGAAATCTCCAGGGCAGTCAATTCCCTGCCAATACTCGTCCATGGGAGCATTATGGTTTATACAGCGGTTTTTGGAGAGTCAGACCTGAAGCCTTGTATAATGTTTTTCTTTCTTCCATCAGTTGACAGAAACCAGGAGGTAACCCCATTTCTTACCAACCCTCTTGAATTTGTATCACATCTTTATTACTTACTTCAGAGAGGAAACAAAGGGAAAGGATCAAAGGAAGTGCCAGTTTGGAGAAAGTCCTTGCAGAGCTGGGGAAAAGGGTTGTAACGCTTCCAAATTGTGCTGGAATGAAGTGGTATTGCAAAGAAGTTGTGGAAAATGAAATATTTGTACTATGGTCACACCTGGGACCCCAGATGAGTGTTGAGGTCCTGGTGTGCCAGATGCTGTACAAGCAGAAAGTGGATGAAGCAGTTTTCCTGGCACCGGTGATTGCTGTGTCTTTCAGTGGTACCAGAAAAGTGTAAGATCAAGCTACAGAAAAATCAGAAACACCATAATCCATACAAGAATAACTCATAGGAAAACCATATTATCTTAGTTCATGAGCAACTCTCTGTGAAATGAGATAATTGCCCTACATGTAATAGATCTGTGCAATAAAGCTAAGGTATGTACATTTGAACAGTTAACAAATGGACTTACTGCAGACTGAGATCTTGGCAGTATAGCAGATAACTGGGTTAAAAGAAAACAGTTCTGAGAAGCAGACTAGGTTTTTGTTTGTTGGGGTTTTTTTTCAGGCATTTGATATTTGTGACACTACAGGGAATTATTCTTCCCGAATACAAGTGTAGGCATGACTGAAAAGAACTGATTTGTGATTAACTAAGGGCACATGCACCGAAATATTAGGACACAGTACACAGATTTAATTAAAAATCAGACATACTTTCAGAATAAGTGTGGAAGTGACAACATAATGTACCAGCAGCATGTATGCGTGTTACCCTGAACTAACTGCAGTGAACTTTGAAAAGACTTGCTCATGGCCATTTAGGAGGCACAGTGTGATGATGAGGATGGTGCAGGATCTCAGCTTTCTATGGAATCAGTAAAGAGTTTCCAAAGTAAAGTTCTGTAAAACCATAGACATGTCAAAGCGCATGGGTAGGAAGAGCCATCTCAGTTTTAGACAGCTAAACTGAACTGTTGTGCAGCACAGCAAGTAACTTAGAAATAATAGGCTGCTGAGCCTGGATTTCCAGACAAATTGAGAGCGGATAATCTACAGCTCATGAATGGCTATTTCCATAGTTCCCTTTGACATCTCAGGTCAAGGATTCAGAGCTCAAGCATTGACATTCATATTGGTCAGCTGAAAAATCAGTATATGCTGCAAGGCTTTTAATCTGGAGAGAAGGTGAAATTTAAGAGGACCCTAAACATTAGCACACGATACTTTCCTGATACAGTATGTCTTGAAATGTTTCATCATGGCTGCTAGTTTGAGGGCTTGGCAATGGACAACTGCTTTGATGGTAACATCTAATGATTCTTTGGGGATCTTGGTAGAGGTGTGGAGCTACAGAGTAGTTTCACTAACTTGTGTATTGAGGGTGAATGTGTGTATGTGTAGGCATATAGGTAATGCTTTAAGGGAAAGTACAGTGTGGTAAAAGAGACTCAAAGGGGACTCTCCTGGTAGGTGGGCATGTAAAGAGAAAGCAGCTGACCAACTTCCTACAGTAACAGCCGCAGCATTTGCTCTGTGGCCCAGCACCCTGACCTCATCTTGGCATCAACCCAGTGCTGACCAGACCAAGCAGGATGCTCTTGGGTCTGGCTCTTGATGCACAGGGCACAAATGAAGCCTGAGAACCTGTGAGTGGCAGCGGAGGGGCAGAACCTGTGTATGCCAGGAGATTTCCTCTGCAGAAGGGTTGATTTCTGAACCTCAGGAAACCCAGTTATGCTGAGTGGGGCTTTTTCGGCCTGTGCCAGCTCTGCCTGGAGCTGTGGGGTCATTTCAACTGGTGTCATGGGATGTAAAGGGGAGGGGGCATGGCATTCTGTGAGATCTTAGGATCAGTAGCAACAGCACTTCTCAAGGTACCTTCTTGGGTGCCAAAACGCCTTCCACCATGGATGAGCAATCTAGATTTCACTGGCTGAATTTTCTCTTCCCATGAGAACTCTCTAAGGGAGGGAGCAGTCAAACCTTGGAGTTTTTGTGCACCTTAACAGAGTTTCCATCATGCCAACCCTTCTGGGAAATGCTCATGAAAGTCACTTCCTAAAGCCCTGTGCATGTCACAGGCGACCGTGGCAGCTGAAGTGCAATACAACCACAGTCTGAAGGGGGTTTTTATGAGCCAGCTCTGCCTTTGCAGACTAAACTATCACAATAAAATGTAAGACAGGTAATTAATAATTGTGCCAGTGACCTTGAAAATTAATATTGTTTGTTATTCCTGTAAACAAACTGAGTTTCCTTTCCTTATTATATTTTGTATGGTAATTTGGCATAAACACTCCTTTTCACATAATTTCCCCAGTTGACTTTTGTCTCCTTGGTAATTTCCAGCTTTAATAAAGAAAACCTAATTAAGAAGGAGCTGTTGATTGGTTTGCTAGTGTAATTAACACAGGTGATGCTAATGAGTTTCAATGAAACCAATGGTTTATAGGGAAAAATAAACAGAGTTGTGCTGCATATGGTGTGAGTGATATCTGCACTTTGGGAAGATATTATTGTGATTTTCAAGCCTCATGTGAGTGGCTTATGAACATGGGCGGGGGAGATAAAATGTTTTATAAGATTCATTAGTGGTGTTAGACCAAGTTGAATAAACTTCATGGCTTGGGTATATTAAAAATCAGGGGTTTTCTGACCCTGTTGATAGCATGTAAAGTTTTATCTTCCCAAGGGAAATGTAAACTTTTTCTTCTTTTGTCTGTGTTAAATCTGCAGTACAACTGATGCACTGTGCCATTGGGCCCTGTCTCTGTGGGGCTGAGGAGGTCGCCAGCCCCTGAGAGTTGTTGGGGAGTACAAGGAGGAATCCCATTGCCCCTGTTATCTCCCTGCACGAAATAGCACAGGACTGTACAAGGAGCCTTTGGTTTTTGTGATTGCCTTGTTGTCATCTTGGGCAGTTCTCTCAGTCTTCTTTTCTTTTTAACCGTGACTATGAGAGCAGGATTTTGCTCCGTGTGTTTAAATCTATGCAAAATGTGAAATCTTTATTAGTGTGGGTAAGTGCAGTGGGACATTCTGAATTTCTGCTGGATAGCAATGCTGTAGCATCATCCTGTTACTGTATTTGTGTGGCTGTTTCTTTAGGAGGAGCTGGTTACTTCTGTAATAACATTGACAACATTTTATGGTTTGCCTGCATTTCTAAGAGGCATTAGTTGTTTCCTGATTTACATAGGTTTGGTTTTTTTTTCCCTGCAAGGTGAAATACAGTTATATTTCTATAATATAAACTAAATTTCATACAGTTATATGTTTTATATTTCAAGGTTATGCTCTTTTGTCATTCTTGTCCTGCCTTTACAGCTCCCTTTTATATTGTTTCCCTTTTTCTTTTCTTTCTTTCTTTCTTTTCATTTTCATCTCATTTTTCACCATGATGTAGTTAATTCTTTTTTTTTCAGCTCATGCTACACTTTGTCTTGTCTATCGCTATGTGACAGAAAAGCCAGAGACATTCCATGTCTGGCAGTACACCTCCAGGGACATCTTTTGAACTCTCATAATTTGTATTTATTGCCACCCACTTTGTAAGTTCACAGTTTAATTTGCCAGCAGTGGCAGTGTTAGGCCGACACAGTAAAACAAGATAACGTTAAAATGTCAGAACGAGAGGGGGCATGAATGATGCATTACTCACTGCTAGAACTTGCACTTGTCATGCCTTTCCACCAAAGTGATGTTAACTACCTTTTGAGAGCCTTATCTGACTGGTATTACTCAGAAATAGGATCATTAGTTCACTGCTCTGATTAGAAGGTTGCTATGGTTGATTAACTCTTCTGGAACTGGGATCACGGTGGGAACATAACGTGAATCACATTGGATGATGCATCTACAACTAATTTTATAATTATTTTTTGCATTTATTTATAGATGTTTACATCTGTATTTCCTTAATTCACTCCTGAGCTGACAGAACTGAGTGTAGAGGGAAAAAAATTGAGCATATTTTAACGGAAACATTCAAGGTAGATTTGAGTTGAGCTGTTTCTCCTTCAGCACAGTGTGTTAACAGTGACCTATTATGCAAATTACTATAAAATCAGGAAAAACTGCAATTTGATGTGGTTTCTAGAGTTGCACAGATAGTGTTAGTTAAAGTCTCAGCAAAGAGTGACAGCCAAAGGCAGAATCTCATGTCAGGTGCAGAAGAATATGCTGCTTACCAGGGTGGGGGCTGCAGAAAAGCAAGTGAGGGTGGGAGCTGAAGAAAAGCCAGTGAGGATGGGCGTGAGGGCATCCTCTAAGAGGACCATTTCAGGGACTATCTCATGGCTGATGCTGGTTTTCCTATGTGCTTATAAAGGGCTTCCTTGCAAATGATCTCCTGAATTTCCAAACTGAGTAGAAATTAATGCACTGCCATTTCTAAATAATAATGATAATAATAATAAAATATTGCTAAAACAGTATTCCCATAACCAATATAGGAATTTATTTCTGAATGTAGTTCCGTTGACTTCTTCGCTGTAGGGTTTCCTTGCCCATTATGACTCCAGATACCATAATGGACAACAACCATTAGCGTTATGCTAAAGAAAAAAAAAAGCCTGTGATGTGGACATTAGCAAAAGTGCATTAATAAGAATAATGTCCCCTAGCCCAGCAAGTGCATGTGCATAAGATGGCTCTTTATAATTTCAGTGCTTCCTTCTGTATGCAAACAGTTTTCTGTGGTGGCCTATCTGATGCAGGCAATTTCAGGTTGAGTTCAGCCAGTACACCTGAAGACCTGACTGAAATACCTAATCCTCTACTGATGTTATGCAAAATGGCTCTGATCCAATCGTCTTTGTAGTCAAGGAGAGCTGGATCAGATCCTAAGAGATGAAGGGTCAAGATGGATACGATTTAATTGAGTGGCATGACTGATTCCTACAGTTACATATCTGAGTAAAATGAGGAGGCTTTGGACAACAAATAGCTGAAAAATGTGGTTTGAATAATGCAATCAGGCTGTTGACAGTGACTTTGGAGAGTAGATTTTGGCTGCTGAAGAAGAGAGTTTGCTTTAATTTTAAGAAATAAAGATTCCTTTGTACCAGAAACATATTTTAATGAAGTTGAGACATTTTGAGATGGAATTTACAGTTGCCTTCTGCCATAGATTGTGTGTGGGTATATTAGAGGTAAGTCTAAATTTTATATCCTGTCCTCCTTCCTCAGTCAATGCTGAAAGCATTACTCAGACTTTGGTCATGACTTCATGGGGACTGTTCACAAGAGAACAGTCCTCAGAATTGGTCATGGTTTATAGCTATCATTTTCATAGGGAAGTATCCACTACTGTCCTTTTCTTGCTGGGTTTAAAAGACAACCTCTAGATGAATTAACAGCTGCTGGTTCTTTTCTGACTACATCAAAATCAACCACAATGTAAATCAATGTTCAGTGTCTGCAAAGGAGCTGGTGTTCTGCAGGGCTTGTCTTCCTAAGACAAACTCAAGAGATAGAAAAGCAGATGTAACTTTTACCTGTTGCTAAAACAAGCCCTATGAGTACAAAGCCACAATTAAGGAGTGGTGCAGCACATAAGATTTCTGTTATACAAGAGTAGGGATGGAGTATGGGCCTGGCTTTATAATAATGGCACTTCTTGTTTTGAGGGTGATATTACTGCAGGAGCCTTTACATGGTTTGCATTTGAATGGAAGCATCTATACCCACTTTTTTTTTGTGTGCCATTAAACCCATATAATGTAGTTTGGATGTATTTTTTCCCTTTTTTTTCACGTCTTTCTCTTTATTTTTAAATAAATATAGCAGGTTCTCTCTGACTTTAATAATATACAGGCTGCCTTTTGGAAATGGTGATGTTGGAGATGATTTAATGTTAATTAAAATTAAATGAATTTCTGAATGACAGTCTTACATTTTGGATGTGTTTTAAGTAAGTGTTGAGAAAAGGCTGTAAGGGCAGGTGGAAGTCTTAGCCTGACAAGACAGACCTGAAATTTTTCCCCATCATGGCAGAGTGTTTTTCAGGGATCAGAGGATCTCTCTATCCTTATGAAACAATTCCTGCACCTGAATTATTGCGCTGCTCAGCAGTCCCTATTTCTGAGCTGTCTTCTTGCTGCACTCTCTGTCCAAGTATTCCCATGTCTTGTGTCATATGGTAAAAGAAAGAGAACAAAAAAGTATCACCAATTTTTGCCTGCCTTTTTTTTTTTTTTCCTGTGAGCCAAGGCTTTTGCAGCACCATTAGGATGTAGATTATCATATTTAAAACCTGTGATGACACCATTGTACCCATCTGAATGATTAATCTGCTCATTAAAAGAGTGCCGATGGGCTAGTCTAATTGGAACATGGATCTTCTTAAAGGACGTTGCAGGGTCGGGAATAGGAAATATTACTCATAACATAAAGTAGGGATTAATTATGCTACTAAATACTACTGTGTGAAATTTACATATGGGTCTGGTCATTGGTGAGGGGTTAGGAAAAGTGTAAGCATCCCATTTTTATAACCTTAAAAATGGAGGTGGTACATTCATGGCAAACCTTAACCCCTTGTTATTTCAAAAGTAAGATCTCCGATGCCATGGGAGGGACAAGAACACAGCTTCATATCAATTAATCACTACTGCTTAAATTAAAATGCTTTTCAATGTGTAGATTGCAGCAATACCTCTAGTACCAGGAATGGTTTCTAACTGTGGGTTCCTGTGAAATTCAGCCCTTCACCTGCGTTACCAGAGGACATGATGGTGGGGTGTTGGGGGACACTGAAGCACAGTGGTTGCTGCATGGGGCCCCTTAGGCTGCTCTCTGGAATTGCACTGCCATGTGAGTGCTTTGGCTGAAGCCTTAGCTTGGAAGTGCGACTACTAATTTAATTACAGGAAATAGGCATTGTTGTACCAGTCTGTGGTGGTAAATTTTGCCTCTGCTCAAGTAGTTCTTGGCAACTGTGTAAGGCAGCATTATTCAGTTGCATGGATGACTTTTACTGCATGTTTCTGTCTCCCTGTGGTTGTTGTTGGAGGCTGTTCTAGGTATGGATTGGCAAACGTTGCTGTGGAGCTCTGCTTTGCCTGAACTGTCTTGTTTAGAGTAACCAGTCTGTTATGGCAGTAGTAGTCTCTATGCTTTTTCTGAATTAACAAATGTCTTTATTCTGTAGTTGCACTGTTCAAGTGACCTTAATACCAGTTTGGGCAGAGATTAACGAATTGGTGGAGTGTGGGTAGACTGCAAATCAGGAAAAGAAAAACTGAGTGTATCACGGATGAAATGCCTGTTATTTCCGCTTTAATATAAAGTCTACCTGAGATATTTTAGTAATTATGTGCCCTCTGAAGTAGTGACACGGTATTTTACTGAGATCTTGCAGGAGAGGTAAAATCAATTTCCCAAAGAAGTCTGTATTTAAGCTGAGGATCCTCTTCTACATCTCTTAAATCCCAGGACAGTCCCCTGTCCACTAGATCTTCCTCTTAATGTTATCAGCACTGCAGCCAGCACTCTGGAAATATTTTTTTTCCAAATTGTTATTTCTGAAAACTCACAGGATCAGTCTTCCTCTAACATAGACTCAAAGCACAGTTAGGGTTGGAAAGGACATTAAGATCATCTAGTTCCAACCCCCCTGCCATAAGCAGGGACAACCCACACTAAACCATGCCACTCAAGGCTTCGTCCAACCTGGCTTTGAACACTGCCAGGGATGGAGCATTCACAACTTCCTTGGGCAACCCATTCCAGCATCTCACCACCCTAACAGGAAAGAATTTCTTCCTTATATCCAATCAAAACCTCCCCTGTTTAAGTTTGAACCTCTTACCCCTTGTCCTGTTACTACAGTCCCTAATGAAGAGTCCCTCCCCAGCATCCCTATAGGCCCCCTTCAGATACTGGAAGGCTGCTATGAGGTCTCCATGCAGCCTTCTCCAGGCTGAACAGCCCCAACTTTCTCAGNGTGCTCCAGTATTATCCTCATGGCCTCCTCTGGACTTGTTCCAACAGCTCCATGTCCTTTTTACGTTGAGGACACCAGAACTGTACACAGTGCTCCAGGTGAGGTCTTACAAGAGCAGAGCAGAGGGGCAGGATCACATCCTTGGCCCTGCTGGTCATGCTCCTTTTGATGCAGCCCAGGATACGGTTGCTTTCTGGGCTGCAAGCGCAGACTGCAGCCGGTTCATGTTCATGTTCTCATTGATCACCACCCCCAAGTCCTTCTTCCAGTCATTGGGAACTTCACCTAACTGCCATGATCTCTCAAATATGATGGACAGTGGCTTAGCAACTTCACTCGCCAGCTCCTTCAGGACCCACGGATGGATTTTATAAGGACCCATGGACTTGTGCACGTTCAAGTTCTTAAGATGATCTCGAACCAGGTCCTCTCCTACAGGGGGCCCAAGGTCTTCATTCTCACAGTCCCTGAGTCTGCCTTCCAAGACTTGGGTGGTGCAGTCAGAGCCTTTGTCATTGAAGACCGAGGCAAAGAAACCATTCAGAACCTAACTTCTTCAAATCCTGTGTAGCCAGTTCACCTGATAGTTTCTGGAGGAGGCCTGTGTTTTTCCTGCTCTGTCTTTTATTTGTATTATACCTATAGAATCCCTTCTTGTTGTTATTAACATCCCGAGCTAAGTTTAATTCTAACTGGGCCTTAGCTTTCCTCACCTGGTCCCTCGTATGTGAATGTGTAGAAAGGACTTCTCATTGCATCTGGAAAAGGCAAACCCAATATGGTTTCTTTCCTTAGTGAAAAGACCCTTGAATTGAATTTAAAGGACTAATTCCCTTAAAATTAGCTTTGAACCACATTGTAGCATCCTAAACATTGACAGAATTTGAGGATTGCCCATTAGAGAAAGCATGCTAAAATAATTCTTTTCCCGAACTGATTCTTTTAGCCGTGATACTTTAATGTCGTGTGAGAGATAAAAATGCAGCAAAACTTATTAGAGGAGAAATTTCAATGAAATTTGAAGTGAAGGGATCTACTTGATTGGTGGCTCATGCATTTAAGAGAGAGGCTGTATGTATGTAGTTAAATATATAAGCATCTCTTTGTAATTCATGACTACTATTTGGTCACTGGATAAACATCCAAGACAGTATCTAAAATGATGAAACTCAAGGTGACTTTCCCAGTTTTAAAGCTGGGGGAGATGAAACATGGGCTCGAATCGAAAAAGGTAGGGTTCAAACCACTTCTATGAGGTAACAGATGAGTTTGTGGCAGAGCTGCAAAAAGTGAATCTGGCTATCAAGCATCTGTGCATATTTGGTGAGTTTCCTTCCCTCTCTAGAGCTACATGAGCATTTGTTTTGTTGGACAGAAGCCTAGATGCTTTTAGGGTTTGCTTTGGAAGCCTTTGTTTATTTTAAAGCACTTTCCCCCACTAATTTACAGGTCTGCTCTTGAGGTCTGCTATGGAAAGCCCTACCTTATGGAAAGGGCTTTTAGGACACTAAAAGACCTTTGGGATCCACTTTCTGATAAAAGCTCTTGAAGATGGAGCAGAGGAATGGGTCACTTGTCAATCAGCACAGGCAGACTGTCCCCTAAAATGGGTCTTGCCCATACTCAGGTACTCCAGGAGCTGGTCCTGCATGAAGACACAGATCATGGAGGGATCTAGCCAGCTAACCAGGTGGCCAGGATTCAGTGAGCATGCTTGTGGTGCAGAGCCTCCAAAGTCTCTGGCAGCCTGCCAGTGTGTATATGTATATATATATAGCAATTTGCTTGGGGGATGAAGACAGGGGAATACCAAGCTGCTTATTGGCCATCAGAGTGGGAGCCGTTAAAAAATATTGGCTCCATAATTGCATTTGGCCTCCCCAGTGGCAGAAGCTGCAATCCCTGCAGAAACTTTTCCGGGTTTATTTATTTTTTTTTTTTTTATTATTTTTTCTTGCAATAGAAGAGCCATTAGAAAAAACTATGAGAGTTTTTCTTTAAAAATGGAGTCTGCTGGGATGTTGTCAATGATGGCTGGCAANGCTGAATTCCCTGTACCTTTTTTTATTTTTTATTATTTTTTCTTGCAATAGAAGAGCCATTAGAAAAAACTATGAGAGTTTTTCTTTAAAAATGGAGTCTGCTGGGATGTTGTCAATGATGGCTGGCAAAGCGATCCCTGTATGCCGGGATTCTTCTGTAAGTAATGAGATCACTTGGATCAGAACGGGGAAAATAGGATAATCCACTTGTATAGTAAGTGAAAGCTCTCATACAAAGCATGAGTAAGCTTGTGAAGTATGTCACTGTATGTTTAGCCTTTATGCCTATAATAACCTTGTACTTGCTTTCTAATAGTTGTAAAGACTAGTGATGCTAAAAACAAGTGGTCCTGACACATTTGTCAGTGTTTCAGTGAACCCTGATGCTCTGTGTCATTGATTTGTGGCTATGGATAGAGAAACTTTTTTCTTCTTCTCTGTCTTCCTGCTTTCCATTATTATTGTTATTATTTTAATTTTAATGATGACTATGTGTGATAGAGACTGCATTTATTGATGGGTTATGTTGTTGAAAATGTTGTTTACATATTTGGAATGATACCACCCCTCAAGCTGTTACAAGCTTATCAAATCACTTTAACTCCCATGCTACCACCAACATTAGTCCAAATCTGTCACAACTGGCAACCTTCAGTGTTTGTTTGAAAAGATGGTTAACAGCTTTGAGTGTTGTCAGAATTGCAAGGCATAAGCAAATAAGATTATTGTGCATGGTACATTGTTAGATGCATTAAATGGATGAATCACATAGCCCATGTATTAAATTCTTTGAATGTTTTATTATTAATGACACTCCCATGTGCTTTTTGGTTTTCAGGGATATAGTTTTCATGTTTTCTCTCCAGTAACTTTCTGAGTGAATAGATATGTATGTATAGAAATAACTAGTTTTTCATTACAAACGAAAATCTCCATTTTTTCAGCACTATGAACACAAGAGTCTCACATGAGGAAAGGGATAAAACCAGGGATAAAATAAGGTAGACTAGGGTTAAATGAAAAATAGTGCATCCTTGACGAGGACCCAATTTAAAGCAAAAAGTTTAACTCCCATACCACTCTAAACCCAGACAAAATAGCTCCCGTGGCCTTTGTGTGACGTGGAAGGTGAGCATAGAGCATCTTCTGTGATATTGCCCTCTTTGGCTTACAAAGTGTATTAAGTTACGTGAATGGAGAAAGTTTTGAAACAGGCCTTAGAGTTTGACATAATATCTCTCAGTTGGAACTGGTGCTTATTACAGTGAATAGCTTTTTTTTTTTGTTCTTTTTTATTTTTTCTTCATGTCCATAAAAGCTATTGGGTGACTGTTAGTGAAGCCGTGATATTGGCAGTCTGTGCCTTGACCTGGGATCTGATACTCTTCCCAGGGGTTCTTGCTTAGGAATGCTTATGGCAGCAATGCTGCTAATCACAAATGAAGAGGCAAAACACTGCTGGCTTTTGTCTTGATGTTAATCAAAAAGTAGTCTGGAGGGCTACGTGGACTGCCTTGTCCCAGAATGGTGGGGAAGTCATCTGTCATGGCATTAAAAATGTTGGCAACATGAAGGTGATCTGAACTCTCTGTGATGTAGGTATCATCCCATGGCTGATCTCTGAATTTAAAGGTGTGGCAAAGCAATCAGTGCCACAAATTAGAGTCATCTGATTTGCATAGATTAATGAGGGAAGGTCATAGCCTGGTGACAGGTCAGGGGTGCCCCTGGGGATTTGAAGAAAAAACTTTGATTTTTCCTTTTTTCCTTTCCATGAAGTAATCGTGCTGTTCTATTGTAAAAGAAGCTCTGTTACTTATAAAGGAAAGCTTGTCATTTAAATTCATCCAAGTTAGGACACCACTGAGCACTGTCAGATGTCAATCACAATACAGCAGGGAAATGTTTTTCAACAGATTTCTACCTTCATTTTTCCATAACACAGAGTGGTGGCATAAAGGAGGTCTCTGAATGTACTTCTTAAGGTTAGATTTTATTTCTTTTCATCTGCAAAGGACTGTTTTTGAAGGTATGTAGTAA
The DNA here is from genome assembly GCA_002631895.1 of Agapornis roseicollis. NCBI lineage: Eukaryota > Metazoa > Chordata > Aves > Psittaciformes > Psittacidae > Agapornis > Agapornis roseicollis. The sequence continues at coordinate 377,543 of NDXB01013878.1, forward strand.
AGAATTGTGGTCATTTCTGTGACAGGGAGGGAGGAGAGCGAGGTGAATGTTGTTTATAATACCTTTTCCATTTGGGAGATGTTAGTGGAAGGCTTTTTGTGTGTGCTGAAGCCGACATTCTTTCTCACTGGAATTGTTGACTGTGACTTCTTGGTAGAAGTTGCTTTGAAATATTTTGGCTGGAGACTTGGGGTCTGTTCTTTTCACCAAACCTCTTTCACCTCTGTGCTGCTGTCCTACATTTTTGTCCAAGCCTTGTGGAGATTGAATGTTTCCCCTACCTGACATCTGCTCAGGAATGAGATTTTGTACTCTGGCCAGTTCTGGCAGAAGCATCAATTTGATGCCCTTGTCATCAGTTTCATAGGGAAGCTGGGGACTGCATGAATTTTATCACTGAGCTCCGGTGACCTGCCAAGCTTAACTGTGCATGGGGCTGGTGGACTGGGAATGGTGGACTAGCACAGGATTTAGGAGATGGGAACAGACTGATGCCTTTTTTCTATTTTGTTTCCTTCTCTTTATTTTTGCATATCATCAGGAAGTTTATTTTGATCTGGCTTTTCTCAATACCGGTGATAATTGTAAAAAATCACAACAATACTTACAGAGAAAAATCTCTTTAGGCTGCCACATGCTCTAAAAATTATTATACCAGTTTGTCAAGCCTGTTGTTCTTGAAGATCCTGGTTCATCTGATGGCCACAGTGTAGGTCAGGGCTTTTTCTCTTGGAAGTGACATAAGACCATGCTGGCATCTGCCCCTAGGAATGAGAGAGGAGGACTGTGTCCATACGGCTCCCAGTCATGTTAAGCAAAGAACAGATGCTGGACTTGTGAGCAGCTTGGTGGCTGAAGACCAGCTACAGGGGAGCTTCTGGCAGCAACTGGGGCCGGCAGTGCCAGTAGGCGTCACTACTGTCAGTCAATGGTGATATTTGTGGAGCACCATCATTCACTGATGTTCACTTTTAGCTCCAAGAGTCACTAACTGAAAGACTCTTCTGGAAAGGAGCAAATAAGGATATACACATAAATGTAACCTGTTCTTTAAAATATTATCACAAGCATATGTGTGTTATTTTTTTAAAATTAACATCTTTTTTTTCTTCTTTTTTTATCCAGCTGATTCTTTCCAGATCCTGCCTAAGTCCTTTTTTTTTTTGGCCTTAAGTAAACCTATGTGTTTATTTAGATATGGAAGGATTTTAGACTTGCAAGACTTGGGATCAACCATGCATTGATCTAAACATTTACTGAGTAGCAGGCAGTTGGACACAGAATACCCTGAGAAAATGATGTTTAATCATGTGGAAAATTTTGCCATTTGCATCAGCACAATGATACTTAGATAAGTGTGCTTTCAGTTCCTCAAACAAAATAGATGCTGTAACTAAATGCTTTATGAAGTCGAACATCACATTGTACACAGCTTCACTCTAAAGCCATTAGAAAAAAACCACTGTGAAAATCCCCTATTATGCAAAGAGGTGCATGCAATATTTCCTGAGTAAAACGAGATTCAGTAAGAGGTATAACTTTATGGCTTTTTTTTTTTTCCCTCCATTAGCTTTTTGTTTACAGAAATTAGGTGAAGTACCCAAGCATAAATCTGCTTGGAAATGAAACAGCACTTGGAATCAGCAGTATGTGTAAGCGGTTATCTTTAAACAGGTGAGTAGTCTCCTTGACTCAGGAGCTTATGGACAGGCATGTCTTCACAACTGTACTGCACCTTGCTGAATGTGGCCCAAAATTGCCATTTTAATCCCCTGCTCTCCAGTCCAGTACAATTGAAGGTCTTTCACAACTTTTTGTGGTGAGCTGATAGCTCTTAATGTATTTTATTTCAGAGACCAACTCCTAAAAGAAAAGTTTACTAAAGATGAACAGTCACATTTACATGCTGTCATGGTAGCTTGGGAATTCTGGGAAGAGATTGGTTTTACCTGAGTATCTTTGTAGGCACAAATTCTGCTCCATGGTAAAAACCTGCTTTGACACTGCCAGAGGAGTCAGAGTGCTGTCTTTATTTAAAAATAATAGTGTTGAATCAGTGTTAGGACGCGTAGTATTGAGTCATAAAAACTAATTATCACTGTTCAAAACATTCTCAAATACACTTAAGTGGAGGTTTGTTGCATAAACATACAATTAAAGAAAGAATTTGTGATGGATGCAGGAATATGCAGCTCACAGACTTACTGTTTACTAGTGCAGTTAACAGATGGGTAGGCCAACTGATTCACAGATGTGCAGCTTATAAATATAAACTAACGTCTTACTAGTGATGTATATCTGCAAGTGGCAACAAATTACTTTCTCTTTAACTCTTGGCTGTATAGTGGGGTAGATTTTAATAATACAGTAACTGTCATTAAAGCTGATGACAAGTGATTAACAGAAATGCACTGCCCTTGCTGTCTTTAGGTATGGTGCTGCAAAGAGCTGCAAAGTCTGCAGCATGGTTTGCTGGTTTGGGGGTTGTTTTTTTCTTTCTTCAGGAAATGTAGAAATCTTGTATCCTGAAGCACATCTCTGATATTTTAAATAATGCCTTCCTAGCAGCGGCTAACAAGGACCACATCACTTTTGGTCCTCAGGTTTCTCTGAGGGGGTAAGGGCAGTGGAACCGGAAGGGAAATTGGAATCTTTCCATGTTCTGAAATAAGTTTGTTTGGTTTTTGTTTGTTTTGGTTTTTTTTTCCTCTTGGTTAATAAATACTTATTCATCTACAAAGCAATGCACTGATGAAAATACAGAGTTAAAGGTGTGTGTGTGGGAGCTGCAGTCCATTGTTATATTTGCTCTTTAAATAATTTAGTTGCAAAAAAAATCTGAAGGCTCTTTTAGCAGTAATTAATTATTCATTAATGACATGCTAATTGCATGGTACCTTTGAATATTTAACAAAATGCAAAAACAAGCACTGTAGTTATGTTTCTAATGTAGGAAGAGATTTTTTTTTACTATATTACCTCTTTTATAAAAAAAAAATAGACCTCTTTTTCGATGGACTAGGGAAAGTCATAGTAGTGGCCTACTTTCTATTCACTATCTTCAGTCACTCTTTGTACAGTGGAATATAATGTCCTTATCTAGACTTAACAATTGACAGGGTGGCAATCCCTTGACTTTTGTCCAAATGATTTCTCAACAAAAATGGGTTAATTATCGCTCTCCGTAGCTTTTTGAATAACAAAAGGCCACGGTTCCTTTTCTTCTTTTCTTTCCTATTTACTGTATGGAAGCCTTTGAAATGCGATAGTTTAATCGGTGACACCTTCTAACCGGGGATTTCTGAGTGCTGGAGCTCTGTGCAATGAGCTCATATTGCTGTGTGTGAACATTACCATGATTAGGAGATATGACCTTTATTATGCCAAAGCCACCCCGGACTTTAAGGATGAAAATAAAACCTCTCCAAACCTCTCCATGTGCTGAAGTAGGTTTGGATTGTTTCACCTCATAAAAGCCAAGCAGTGTGCTAACAATGCCCTTTTAATACACAGACTCACTGAGCTACGCTCTCTTGACCAGCTTGTTAAAAATATTAATTGTTAGCTATACCTTGCTGCCGTTCTTTGCTGAGTGTGCTTAAGGGAGCCAGAATAGAACTTTTCAAACCTTTCTCTCTGAGATCTAGCTTGGAGATTCTGCTATTATGCAATAGACTTTAATAACCTGGTTAGCCGTTTACCTTCAAATGTTTTGTTGTGAGTTCATGGGTGTAAAATGCAAGACAAATAGTCAACAGAATTTAGAGCCACTGTCCTTGATTCTGCTCTACTCTGTAATTCCTAGGCACTACCCTAATTTGCATCCCATAGCCTAGATTTTGTTCTCCTTTCTAATTAGTTGGTAACTCCCATTAGCGTTAATAGCACTTACAAATATGCATCTGTGAGAGAATAGATCCCAGTAAATCTGAGCATTATTAGGGCAGTGCAAAATTAGCATGTAGTATACTTCAAGCTCATGCTGAATTTTATAGCTTGGCTGACTATAAAGGAGTAGAAATGCATTCAGTGACAAGATGAGGGAAAACCAGAAGTACTTAACTAGAAGAAATAGAAACACTCATGCATGCTGCATGTGATTGTCTTCCCAAATAATCCTTCAACTGAACTAATGTAATCGTTTCAGAACCGGCTCAGGACTCTCTCTCTGTTCTGTTGTTTGGAGGCTTCTTCTGGCATCTACAGCAAAACTCATTGCAACAGGCTGGGCTTACATTGCATAGATCTGAGTCTGAACTTGCTTTCTGTGCTCCCACTATGGAGAAAAAGGCCAGCAGGCTCTTCTGCTCTTAGATGTTCTTTTTGCATTTATGAGATTGAATACAATGGCTGAGAAGCCCAAAAGGAATATAATTTATTATTTAGGTAAACTTTATTCAGTCTTCTGGGGGAAGAGTTTGCCCTGCGCATGCCTGAAAGTGTATGGATTAAAAAGATGGGAAATAAATGGCAACGAGCTGGGGAAGACACTTAAGTTGTGCTCAGGAACTTCCATAGGTATCATCATCCCACCTACAGCATCCGCTCTCCAGAAGCCATAACACTATTCAAAGAAACATTAACCTGTGTGCTAAGCCTTGCAAGATGTCTTAGCTGCTGATGACTGGTATGAAGGACTGGTTCCCTTATTGCCGAGCACAATAGAGAACCATTTGCAACACATTAGACCCCAAAACACTGCCCATTAAACAGAAGCAAAACAGGGAGCTTTGCTTTGAAAATAGCTGAAAATTTACCTGGCTGTCAAGCTCTTTGTGCAGTTCACTAGGCTAAGATCTGCTCATTGCAAGACCTGAGCCATTTATGGAGTAATAGGTACAATCGTGCCTCTGGGTTTTGCACCTGGAATGGAACACAGGTCCACTTGCAGGGACAGAGGTGTTCTGGGGAGTAGTTTCATGTTCTTTATTTTTTAATTAGAGATACCTATTTTTGGCTGCACAAAACCAGCTCCTATGTTACATTTCTTCACGCTGTGGTTAGTGGTCAAAATGTTAGCCTAATGCATATAAAACATGTGGAAATTTATGCAGATGAATTAGGGTCATAGTAGAGAGAGTAATGATGCGCTATCCTAGACAAAGTATTCCCAGACTGCCCTATTGTTATTATTTATTATTTGACATCACCAAAGATATAATATTTATGCTGTTTGGGCACTTTACAATGCAGATAAAAAGATACTATCCCTGCTTGAGATGGAGGATAACAAATTAATTTCAGATACGACAAACCAAGGAGAGGAAGAGTGTAAGAGGGTGAGAGGACAAGTGTTAGAATGTAGTCTGAATGTGCATAGCGTGTAGGAACAGTGTTTTTTAAACAAGGAATGTTTGCATTGACTCTTGCTGGGGGTAGTGTGGTGTGGAGAGTAACCATAGTCAGCAAGGATGGTTTGTGTATGGATATATTGTGGCAGAAGGGGCAGAGAGGCGAACTAATAGCATGTACTGGTTAGTGTTGCTGGTATAAAGTGCCAAACTGAAGCTTTGTGGGAGTTTCCCTCAGGTCTTGTACTTAGCCCTGATGTGGAGTCAGGCCTCACACTGACAGTGTCAGGGAGTTCTTTTGGATGTAAATGGAGGTAGTACCTCTTTTTGCAAGGACTGAGTGCAATGCCACTGAGCACAACATCAGAGAGAACTGCCCTTGTGTTGCACTTACACTGTGCGCCAGCCCAGTGCAGAGTGAGATATTTACCACTCCCACCCACTTGCTTCTGGTTTCTGAATGAATTATACCTGATGCATAACTTACAACGTGTCAGTTACAGAGCTTCTCCTGTCACTCAACAGCACCTTTCTGCCACTGTCTTGCAGGGTTAAGGCCAAGAGACTCTTTGGTTGCATAAGTGCAAAGGAAAAGGGAACTTGGTCAACCTTATCCTGTAAGGACACTTTTGTTGCAAATGTGACTTTAAATACTAAATGGCAATTAAATGCCAGGTTTTGGTTCCCAACTGCAATTAAGTAGTTGGATTGTGGAATTGTATTTGACAGATTTCATGCTATTAAATACAACAAAGTGAGGGAAAGGAGCAGGAATTGGGGAGGAAAGAGAGGAAGGTCCTGTTGAAACATAGTCAGACATGACATTTCCTTATGTCGATAACCATCAAGGGCTTTGCTTCTCCATCCATAAAGACAAGAATGCCACCTGTCAATCAAAGCAAGAGTCACAACAATAGATCAAGAAAGAACAGAACAAAAAAGTCTTCCTTTGGAAAAGCATTGGTTGCTTTATTTTTTGCTACTGATATTTATAGTGCCCACGTGTAAGCAGAAGGTATATATAGGTGGAGTGTAGCTATTAAAATGCTTCATTTCCTTTTAAAATTGTATTCACCCAGGGGGAGAAATTATACAAATAAGGCATTTCAAGCCACTGAAGCACGACCCGTATTTGTAAGAGTTATTTTAAAATGCTAGGTTCTTACTTTTGGTGCTCTCGGCCATAGAGAACACCTTTTATCAATACTGAATGTTCAGTATAAAATAAAATCTGCTTTTTGCTAAACCACAAAGAAGTTTTTCGGTTGCAGTGTTACCAATCCTTATTTACAAATAAGAGTTTCTAGATCTTACAGTAACGGAAAGACTCCCTTAGAAATCATGTTATTTAATGTTGGAAAATTCTTGTGCAAGCTTTCACTTTTAACAGACCATGATTTTTAAAACCATGTCATTATGGCCAAGTGCTGTGCATGCAGCGCATCTGGACTCTGAGGTACGGGGATTAGTAACACAGCTGCATTAGGTGGATAATCGATGGAACCTATAGTAAAGTTAATGCAAGTGGAAATTGTGGAAATGGAGCATGGTTACAGCATAAGTGCAGCACTGGTCTTAAAGTTTGAAAAAATAATGAAGAATAAAACATGGATACTGAACACTTCATAATGTATGTTTCATATTTGAAAACTTTTCCCATTTGAAGTAATTTAAATTTCTTCATATCTTTGATATATTGATTAGATTCTATATTTCTGGCCTACAGCCTAGCTTTTCCTCGATGGACACCAAGTACAAGAGAGGGCCAAACAACAACTTGTAGAATAGACTTCAATTTTGAATATCGACTCAGTGCTGATACAGTCAAAATAATGTCGGACAAAGTGACATTTACAGTTCAGCAAATATCTCCTTGTAGTTTGTGAATCTTTTTTTGTACTTTGTCTTTTGCAAGCTGAGAACACATGACAGGAAGTTGAGAGAAAATGAAGATGGGGCACAGGAAATTAAGCCACAAAGCACCTAAATGGGAGCCAGCCATGTCTGGCCTAGGGACTAGATTGTGATGCTCTTTTGATGGGTGGGTCTGAACTTCCGTACAGACTCACTAGCCATGCATGGTACCATGTTCTTTTAAAAGCTGTAGGTCTCTGAGCATATGTCTGATACTGTAGGTTTCCAGCAATAGGGTCATAAGCGTTTCAACAGGAACTGAAGGTTTGCTGTTTCCAGAGGTCCTTGGAAAGCCTGGACTCAATTGTGCAAGTTCAGTAGTGCTGACTGACAACCAAGAATTCCAGTCTGCAAAGATATGATGGTTTTCTATTTAACTTTCTTCTATTTCAGGGGGGAAAGAAGCTTTAAATAAGCTTGGGTTGGTTTTGTTTTTTGTTGGCTTTTTTTTTTTTTTTTTTTTTTTTTTTTTTTTTTAAT
>NDXB01013878.1:385349-413191 GCA_002631895.1 Agapornis roseicollis
TTTTTTTTTGTTTTTTTTTTTTTACAAGAGAAAATGCAAGAATACAAGATTCTTCTGTGGTAGAAAACTACTTTGGTGAACATATCATGGCTCTAGTCCTGACAGCCATTATATGTTTGTGGTATGTCGCCTTTTATCACCATGATACGTCACTTTTCTCTTAGCTCTCTCGAATTTGCCAATATTTCTTGGCTAATCTTGCTGTCCCAAGGAAAATGCAGAACTGTAGATGCACAGCTATCAGTGCCTTTTGATCATCGCATGCCACCTTTGTACATCTCAAAGGCTCTAACTTACTGATCATTTTGTAATCATATCACATGTTTAATTTGCTGCTCACCAAAAGTAGTGATCTTATGGCATCACAGAAGTTCCTCTGGAAGTCATCAGCTTGACAGTCATTCTGGGTAGGGACAACTGGGTATACAAATGCAACAACTGCCCTTCAGAAAATATCATGGTACTTATCACATGGGAGGTATTTATGGGCTGCTACCAAGTGCTGTCATAGAAAGATGCTATTTAGTGGTATCATGGTCTGGAGTTGTGCTTCTCCTAGTATTTACTTTTTCATGTTTACCTTGGTGTCATCATTTGGAATTGTTGCTACTGTAAATCAGATACTTTTCAGGAGGGTACAGAGATGGATTGGCACAGAACGAGCATGAGCAATTTGTAGTCATCCTCTTCCATGGTTCTCATCATCTCTTGTGTAGGCTCACATTTGAGACTGTCATTTGCCAAATATAAGCTAAGGAAAGAACAGAACCAGAATTGGCTGCCTTTGATGTTGCTGCAGAGGTGGATCCACTCATATGAGCACAGTGATATGCTAGAAGGCAGCTACAAATGACTAAACTTCTGTCCCTTTGAAGATGTGGTTTGGACACCCCAGTGACACTGCTTCCAGTGGTGCTTTCCTCCCTGCAGTGACTAAACAGAGCGTCATTTTTCTCAGAGAATCTGAATGTGCCTAAAATCACATGGGAAAAAAACCCAGCGGGGCATTTTCTTGACCGACATCTCACATTTGCATTCAGGCTGAAATCCTGTCTCCTTCATGACCCATGGTTACTCTGTGTGTGGGCAAAGACCTGACTGTGGTGAATGCACCTCTGTGTCATGCAGGCTGTGCAGAAATGCTTTTCCCCTTTCTCAGTAGAGTGGAGGTGGTATGTAGAGGTGAGGCTGGAATGGAGCTAAGTGATGGCTAGAGGACACTTAGCCCTTCAGAGGCAACAAAGTGCTCTCAAGTGTTTATAGACACCAACTGCACCTTTGCTCTACCAGGTTTTGTGACATGTGAAAAAGGGATTCTTTCTCCAGACTTTACCTGAGAGGTTGAGTTTATGACTTCAATACAATAAGCATGTTTATATCATGGGAGTTTTAAAAATGTTTTAGTGATTTGGAGATGCCCTCAAAACATGTCTGTGATGCACCACTGTTTTTTATCAGCAGCATCCTGAAGGAGCAGCTGAGCACCCATTATGAGGAAGGACATGGTTTGGAATCATTAGAGCAGGCACCAAGTGGTCTGCCTGAAATATTTTGTCTTGTCTTATGTTCAAGAGTCTGGGTCTGTCCCCTTTTTCATGGCTTATGAGCATTATCTATATACGGGGAGGCTGCACATGTTTAATGTGGAGGAAAGTTGCTAAGTGACTTACAGTTTTGAAGAGAGTCCTCTTCAAAGTCATGCTTTGCCAGAATACTTTCTTTTACACAGTTTCCTTGGCTTTCAGCTTCTTATCAGTAGAATGGGAAGAGTAGTCCTTCCTTTCTAGTTGCAGTCTGCTGAAATCAGCAGTGTCACTGCTGATAAGCAGTGCTGGTGAGAAAATTTTAAGCATCATAGGAAGCAAAGGTAGATTCATCCTCCAGCTTTCAATAAAAATGTGTCAGAGCTCAGTATCAAGGTGGTTTGCCCCATGAGGGTAACTCCAATTTGCAGAGGGCAGACAGGGGAATATCCTCTCCCAGCTGGAAAGCTGACACCAGAATGAAGACTGTAGGACAATGCAGTTCAAAGTTTTGATTATAGACTAGAAGACTGCATTTTGTGAAGCTGGTAGAAACATTCTGGAGATGCAACCTGTTAGTTTCTACATACAGCTTCTCCCCATCACTTTGTAGTAGACGGGATAAAGTTTTATGTCATCTTTTATATTTCTAGAGTAGTTGGATTTTTGGATGAGAAGGTGCCTGTGATTTCAGACAAAATATAGATCTGGAAGTTGCTAATCTGCAGAAAGAAACTAATGCCTGCTTTTAAAACCATGCAATTTAGGCAACCCAACCTATTGGCCTAACTTTGGACTGCCAAGGCTGCTTGCTCAGTACATCTGTTTTTCTGTGTTTTTGTCTGTAATTATGTTGTCCTCTACAGTTACTGTAGTGGTTTATCCTGCTTTAGAAATGTTATGTTTTGAGGTTAACTTTCCCTGGGGGTATGTTTCTTTCTTTTTTTCTCTTTCGTCTTTTTGTCAAAGCAAACAAAACTTAAAATCCCACTTGAGAAACAGAAGCCAGGAAGAAACCTATTGGAAAGAGTTAAAGCACCTTGTGCTGAGGGGATGCGTCTGTCAGTGGGAAATACTGTGTAATGGGGTTACTTGAAAATGGCAAATAGTCCTGCATCTTATTGAATGAAAAAGGACGAATGTCACAGAGCCTGATGGAAAAATAAAGATAAGGTTAGGGGGCATGTGACCCAGATGTGTCCCCTGCTGTCCACATGAAGGGCAGCTCTCCCTGAATCTTGCTATGATTCCTGCTTTTCACTCTGTGTGGACAAAATGATGATTTATGGCTCCTGCTGTTGGGGTGGGTGAGTTTGCAGGCAGTTTCTAATTCCCTGCTCCAGACTGTAAAGCAAAAAGTCTTTTCACGTCTTGCAAACAAGCTGTGATGGTTGGATGGTACCACTGTAAATATTATTTGTAAAAATCACTTTGGGGGCAGTTCATTCCTTGTTAAATGTCTAGTCCTGCCCCAATTGAAATCAATAGGAGTTTTGTCACTGACATAGAGGAGGAAGGATGAGAATCTTTTATGTCCAGTATGTTCTGATGTGTCACATTGTAGTGCTGGCAAATGTAAGGGGTAATAACTGTGGGAAGTGAGTGGCTTTGCACTGTAAGACACAAATTAAATTTCCAGGATGAAGCATCTCTATGTAATACCACATCATGGAGTGCTGGGCTCTTTGGGTTGCCCAGAGGCTCTACATGGACAGAGAGATGTAGATGTCTCTGGCCATCTTTGTCACCCTGCAGGGAAGGGTAAAAGGATGAGGTGAGTTGGGTGGCTTTATGCTGGTTAAGTTTGAGAGCATTCTCTCTCCAGCCAGATGGAAAGCAATGGAGTATGGACCAGGTGTTTAAATGGGATCTGACTAGAAACCAAAGCTTTGAATGGCAGCTCTAAATTTGAACTGTAAGTAAAGATTTCCAGTATTAAGCCTGCATATACCATGTTGTATTTCACTTAGCAATTGAGCAGTGACCAAATGATATTTATTGGAAACACTGGACTTTTGCCACTGAAAAATATTCGTGGTGGTTTGGCTTTCTGAATAATTTGGAGTTTGTCTGGTTTTGCCTCATCTGACTTTTACAAATTTTTTCTTAGAAAAAACCTGAATTTTATAAAAATAACTTGATTTAAACTGAAACAAATTATTGCCCCTATTCTTCAGGGAGGAAATAGGAGACATTTGCTCATATAATTAATTTCTCTAGATTTTTAGTTTCATGCTATTCTAAATACAGAAAATTTCATAATCTTGGAACTGTAGTAGCTTAAAAACATGTTCACTGAAAATACAGGCAGTACTTTTACCTTAGTATTAACATGCACCTACTTCCTTATTTTTTAGCCTGCAGAGCAGAAAAGTAACAGTTTGAACTTCTTCTTAGTCATATGAGTGAAATTTTGGGGGCTGAAGCAGGTTGCCAGGAAGTACTGTGGTCTATACTATATGTTAAGTAAAGCTGAATGTCTATGTCTACCTACTGCAAAGCTTTAGGATAGATAAAGCCCATTTAAGTCTGCTTATTGCTCCATTACTATGTTGCGATTACTACTTAAATCAGCTGCTATTTTGAACATAGTTCTGCAAAATTAGTTGTTTTGGTTTTGTGCGTTTTGGTTTTTGTTTTGTTGGGTTTTTTTTTGTTGTTGTTTTTTATTATTATTTTTTATTTGGTGGGGTTTTTTTGTTTGTTTGTTTTTTACTTCTGAAATGTATCTGTCACGGGATCAACCAATTTGCGGGTTGATCAGACCAGGTGTTACCATGATACAAATGTCATCATTCCACAATGCCTGTCTCCAAAGGAAGATCTAGGACTCTTTGTGCATTTTAGCCCCACGTCATGCCAAATTGTATAGATATGAGTATGTCTGTTCATTAGTTCTGCCTGCTGAATTGGTATTTTTTTGTATGTATGTTTGTTTGTAGGAGCTGTAGATTACTCACAAAATATCCTTAAGTTTTTTCCTGTGGAAATATGGGGCCAAACAAAGAATATTTCTACATGGTCAAATCCCCAGTGAGGGAGACAGCAGTAGAGACCTGTAACTGAGTCTGTACTGAACTGAGTCTGAATTGAGTAGTTACTTCTGGTTCAGACCTGAAGAAGGGTGTGTTTCTTCCATCTACTTCAATCAGTCTAATAGAGTCCAATCTCTCTTTACAAGCTATGCTTTGCCTTACTATATGCTTAGTTTTTCATGATCACAGCCCTATAGCTACTCTTTGATTTGCATAATCTTAGTATTAATTATACCACTAGTTTACAGTTATTTTGCAAGCTGGAAATGATTCATTCAAACTGTCTGATTAGGACTTGCAAAATAGGCTGCAATCAAAGAATTTGGGGATGCACTTGTGAACGGGTTGGCAGCCACAAAAGCAGGGCTACAATCCTCATAACTGAATAGATTACTCAAAGATAGCTACTTCTAAACAAAATGCCCCTTACAACTACAGCTCATGCTACATTTCCTTTTTAAGGGATAGTTTTAGATGCAAATTCATTTACAGAGGTAGATGGGATGAAATGTACAACAGACACACCTGACTAACTTGCATTTTGTATCTCTAACACTCAAAAGTACAATGCTTACGGTAATGAATTTTATCTATTACAAGGGAAAACAATCACCTTTGATGACATTATAGAATAAACACATTTAACAGCATGCTGAATTGCTGAAGTATCATTTTCAACGACCTCATTAGTGTCACTTAATTAAAACTTCCTGCTCTTGACTTTGATGCTGGTGCAGGCAAAAACTCAGAGGGAATTGAACAAACAACAAAAAAGGGAGGGGTATCTTCTAGTGATAAATAGCAGTAGCTGCTAATGAAACCAAATTATGTACCTTTTTCCTGCAACTCCAATAAAATAATATGAAACACACAGCAACTTTGCATCAAACAAATTAATCAGCCGTCAGCAGATTCGCCTGATAATAATCTCCTGCCCTTATTGATAATTTAAGAAAAAAGTTGTTTTTTTTCTGTACACAATCATTAGGTTGGTGATAATTAAAGCTTCAGCTTCAGAAATGCTATAATAACTGTTAATTAGCAAGATGCTATTTTCAACATAATTTCCTAATTAGGGAGAGACCTTATATAGTGTACGTTCCTAATTACGAAAGGGTCTTGTGCTGTAGAGTCATGTGACTGGAGTGTAAATGACACCATTATGGGGGTCCTGGCAAATTTAAATTATTTATTTTCAAAGGATATTTTATTCAGAATTATTTAGCCAGTTCAGGCATGCAGAGGAACTGCTTTTCCTCAAAATCCCTTTCCCTGCACTGGCACATTTGCTCCATCAAATGCAAAATGCCAAGTATTTTGTTGGATAAACTCCACTAATCTCAATAAAATTAAGCTGGCAGAAAATTTAGCTCAATATATTTCCTTCATGTGGTCAGAAGACAGAGGCCAAATATCACATCGATTGCTGTTCTAATGTTCTAATTTTGGGGCAGAAATTGTGTACCTGCTGCTTGAATTGGTGTCCTGGGTTCAGCAATAAATCTCTATTTCTCTCTCAGAGCCAGTTTTTGGTATGGGACTCAAAAAACACCTGCCCTTTCTGCCCATTTAAGTAAGGTGCTTGTGTGTCAGGTATATGTTATGTTGTGTGGTGGCTGGTTTTTTGTTTTGGTGGGTTTTGTTTTGGTGGGTTTTGTTTTGGTGGGTTTTCTTTGTTCTTTTTCCTGTTAAAGAAATAGAACAGTATATTTTATAAAATAGAACTTAATTAAATACATTCATTTTAGAGAAAGAAGTGCTAGAATATGATAAAAGGTGCTAAGATAACACGCATATATAACCTTAAAATTAAAGAGTATGTTCGGTTTCAGGATCTGTGCTCCTAAATGTGTTATATGTAATCTGTACCTACATTGGTAACNAAGATAACAGGCATATATAACCTTAAAATTAAAGAGTATGTTCGGTTTCAGGATCTGTGCTCCTAAATGTGTTATATGTAATCTGTACCTACATTGGTAACTATTTACAGATATATATTTCCAGATCTGTATGCATATATGTACCTAAAAGTCATCATAAGCCATATACATATGCACATTTATAATTATATGTGTAAATTTTTAATTTCCCTTTACACCAATATAAAAATAAAATGCCACTGTGATCCACAGATATATATTCCTTCTTCTTGAATTATAATACTTGATTTCTTTGAACTGTTTTACCTTATTTCGAATAAAACTGTATTTCTCTTTCCCTTTAAAAGAAATGAAAACTTAATTCAATAATAAATGAGCTCCAGCTCGACATAAGAGTCACTTAACTTAAATCTTTTTGTAGAGGTTCCCACTTAAGCAGCTTGAAAGACAGTAAATCACGTTGGGGAACGGACATCCCAGCTTCATTGCCACGCTGCGAAGCACTGAATTAATGGCTACCTCTTTAGAATGTATGGATGTGCCTCCCAGCTGCCGGGCCTGACAGTGTTATAGCTCAATTAATGTGATTTTGATGTAATTGCAGATAGGGAACATAGCGCCTAAAAATTATATTTTGCCATAAGAATTATATTTTATCATCCAGATGTGGGGATGAATATGTTAAGTAATGGGGCTTCTATCTATTTTTATTTTCTGGTAACTTATTTAACAGAGAATTATGTGGTTTAGTTGCTGCCAGTTGCAACTGCTCAAAGGTCTGCACAGAAGGCAAAACATTGCTGTGGTTGCTTAGCCTGCTTGTGGCTAGTGCGTTAACTGATTTTGTTGTCTTCTGCAGCAGTGCTCCTGAGATGCTGTAGGAATGTCTTCTTGGCTCAGAGCAAGCAGGTAGATACTGGAGGTGGTTTTTGTCCTAGTTGCAAGTATTAGTTACTGTGATTCTTTTGCATTCACTTGTTGGCCATGAAAAGTTTTTGAATCGATAAAAAGGAAAGTAGGGAAGGGTTTCAGATTATTTCCTAAAGATTGCATGGCAATGATATGGAGAACAAAGATGTAGAAGGGGTTACTGAAATGAGGTTATACAGGACATTAAGCATTTTAGACTGTGAGCCTTCTAGGGCAGAGGTTATCTTTTCTGTGCCCAGACAGGAAGGTTACAGGAAGTTACAGGGATAAGTGATAGTTGATTTCTGGATTCCCCTATTACTCTGGAGTTAGAGAAAAAGGTAAAGTGAATGCATATTCACAGAAATCTGTATTTTCACACTTATGTATTTTATTAAAAAAAAAAAAACAAAAAACCCAAACAACAAAACCTATATAAACACATTCATTTGCTCTAAGGAGATAGAACAGAACATATACAGAATAATCATAGAACAGGTAAAAGCTATACCCAAACTGCTAGGCCAAACCATCAGGCATTGTAACAGATTTACAGAAGTAAATGGTAATAAAATTGAAGCTTTTCCCTTCTGGTGGGCCTTTAGCTGAACAGTAAGGCTCTTGCCGCTTGGTTAGAAAAGATGTTCAAGATGCACGTCACCCTCTCTGACCTCAGTAAAATAACTACAAAGATCTCCTTATCCTTTTATTACAAAGTGCAATAACATGGACTCAGACAGGTATGAAAAATAGTGGCACTGACCTGTTAGGTATTTACCCCTTTTTAATATTTCTCTGCTATTTGACTGCTTTATTTGCTGTAATTTCAGGCAGTCTCATTAGCATTGTACTTCAGGGCAGCCCCAGTACTTTACTTGTCTGTCAGCCACTGTTTGCTCCTCAGAGATTTGCAGAGCACCTACAATTCGTTGTCAGTTACTGTTGTGACTGTAAATCCCTGTGCTCTGATCAGCCACTATGGTGTCTCAGCTCCTATAGGCTTGAGGACTTTGATTTCTTGTGATGTCTACAGCAAATATCTTGAAAGGTCTGGCTTCTCATCCACTTCAGCAAAGGCAAATCCCTTGATATACCCTTGAAACGCAATTTTCAAGGTACTTAACCACCTAGTACTTTCAGAAGGCTTCATTTTAGATAGGTTCTCTGTTTAATACAAATAGAGCTTTATAGAGTGTCTGCTATTACACGGCGCTTTCATGAGAGATGGACCAAGGCTTCCCTTTTCCTGTTTCTTGGTATGCTTCTTTCCTACACCACAGTGGGAACAGAAGGAAAAAAGGATTTTTGGGAAAGGAAAGAAAGCACATGAGAAACACGATTGTGAAACCTCAACAGCTGGCAGGGAGTCAAACTGTAAATCCCAAACCCTCGTTTTGTGTGTGTAGTTTTAAGCTGACTGGATTGCAAGTTGACTAGATCTTTTTTACTATCTGAATAGGTCACAGTAAATTAAAACGGAGAAATCTTGTCCGCTAATATCCCAACCGCTGGGCATCTATTAATGGATGGTGCCCAGCTTCCAATGCATTTATTAGGAGATTAACAATAACGTGGCAATATTTTACCTCATATTGATGCCATTACCTCATGTTGTAAGTAAGTGGGTTGATGTGTACCCACCCGGCCATGCTCACAGTCTTTTTCTCTTGTCTAGAAAGATGCCAAGACAGCACAAACGCCGCCAGCCCTCACCACCAAGGAGGGATGCCAAAAATGACTTTGTTTTGTGGTGCCTAAAGGCGTGTGCGTTTGTCAGTGCGGGACGCGGCCCCCGTCGGAGAGCTATCGGGTGCAGTGCGCGACGGCGGCCGCCAGGTGGCAGCGCAATGCGGACTGGCGCCGCGGCTGCCCCATTGGTCACGGGGACCGGAGCCCTTCTCGGGGCCTGGCTGAGGCGCCATGTTGTGACCTGCTCGCCTGCAGCCAGCCCGTCTCTCTCCGTTAATATCAGTGCTTTGCGGTTTTCCTCCCTCCCTTCCCCTCGCCCCCTTGTTTTTCTGCTGTTTAGTCCACCAAAAGCAGAAATGCCCCAAGTGAGCAGGACTTTCATGTTTTTATGGTGGCTGCTGGCCGCCTCACAAGTCCCTGAGCTCCATGCATGAGTTGGCTGTGTCGTGGCAGAGCTCAGGGGGTGATGTGCAGTGCTGCCTTGAAGCAGTAGGCATAGCTCCTGCACAGGCAAGGCAGGGGCAAAAGCACATGTCTGGCACAGACAAAAATGAGGGCAGGCGGCCAGCACACCCCAGCACACTGTCACCTGTTTTGGATAGATGTGTTCAAAAGTTAATTCATAAAATTCACCAGTTGGGTGAGCACAGCTGATGTAATGGGGAGGTATCAGGTATAAACCACAACAGTGATGTGTTGTGATCACTGAGTTTCAGGAGCTGGCTGGGCTGTGAGTTTACACAGCTGCTATAAAATACGTCAGGTTGTCCTTGGCTGCTATGGGCTGTCCTGGCAAATGGGGATGTGTAACCAGGTAGAGATGCTTCTGCCAAGGTGCTGTTGTCACCTGAGAGTTCCCAGCTGGCCAGATCCATGGCTTTTTGAGCATGTTTTGTGTTGGCTGAGCAGGTGAAGTTGCCATGTTGGCACTGCAAGTTGGATTCAGCATGAGTTCCTTCACTGTGGCTTCTACTTGCTATTGTGCAAGATTTCAGATTATGAGTAGAGAAGCTGCTACTCATAGAGTTTAGCAGTGCTAGCCACGGCCATGAATCAAACCAGGGCATACAACTTCAGGTTTGATACCCAGGCAGACCATGCTGTCCTCTTGCCTTCCTCTTTAAATGTAAAAAGGGTGGTGTGAGTGGTTTTGTGATTTCACTTAGTTCAGCTTGGTAAGAAAGCCTAAAGAAAACAGTGCATGAGGACTGAATTTTGTTATTGAATATTAACTTGTGCAGTCATTTCTGTGACAATGGCAACAACAAAATCATTGTGTAATTCCATGCCTTTTACCACAGACTTTTAAAAATTCTAGGCTTGCTCAAATCTGCTTGGATTTTTTTCAACCAGTTCTTTGGAGTGAGAAAAAAGCATGACATGTTTTAACCCAAGGCTGTTTTGGGACAGTTGTAACTCACTGGAAACACAGTTTCTCTTGAGTGCTGTGTTACAGCCCAGATTAAACACAGTGCTTCCAGTTACATTGTGGCCTATGTCAGATGAAATATTTAACAAAAGCCAGAAACAGCCATTTCAAAAGTTTTAATTTCTTGGCTATTAGCAATTTGCATAGGATGACAGGGAAAAAAATGATACCTATCATGAAAACAAAACTTAAGTCATCTCCAGAGACTTTGATGCATTTCATGGTTGCAAGTTTCATTTTTTTTTCCCCCACCACTTAACATAGGCACATGCAGCCAAACTTCACATTTCTCAACCTTGTGCTCCAGTTGATTGTTGTACCTAGTGCAATATACGTGTGTAAATGTTTTTAGAGCTTTAGTAATTTCTATAGCTTCTTCAGGCCCTTATTATTTTGGGAGCAACATTTTAGCCTGAGCCTTTCGTTAAGTGACATTGACGCTTCTATTTGTCATTGTTTGATAATATTGGGCATTATTATACCTCATGTGTACTACAGAACACAAGAGGTGTAGAAAGTCAAACTGTGGGCTATGTATAAGTTTCTGTAATACACTGAAGAGATGATCCATTTTCTGTAAAAGTGGTTTGAAGTATTTTTTTTTGACAGAGGACTGGATGAAAACTTGGTTTTTGGGGGAATTCCAGCAAAGAGTTGAGTGTGACCTCTGATGCTCTGTAGTGTCAAGGACAGACGGGAAGATGGTATGAATCAATATATGTCAACCGCACAGATGGTACAGTCATGCCGTGTCCATATCTGGATCTCCTATCCCTTTGAAACAGAAATTAATAATCCCTTCATTATAGGCAATAGCTGCCAACCAGCTGAAAGATCAGACTGTGACTTAGGGTGAAATTCTATGCAAGATTCCTTTGCAGCAAGGAAGCTTGACTAAATGTTGATTTTAAAAAGTAGACTTGGGATTGGTATTGACCTCTGGGCTCAGTGTTGACCTCTGGGGTCAGAAGGACCCTAAATGTAGAACGGCTACAAGGCAGGCTGCTGCAAGGAATGTAGGAAACACAGCACCAGCCACAGAGCATCAGTGCAGGGAGAGATTTAGGGCATGGAGGCCTGTGGGATGACAGAGTGGCCCCACTGCTGCCTCTGGAGGGATCTTTGGGGCTTGAGAAGAGTGTCTCTGCCCTATGCCAACCTGCTGGAGACATAAGGTCGTTTTCAGTGCCCTGTACAAGATGATAACAATACATCTTTTGTATTTTGGAAAAAAAATCTGGCAAACTTGGGGTATTTGACTGATAACGAGATCCTCACTTGAAGATGCTAGTGCTGCTCTTGCAATTTTATCATGCTTTTCCAAAGGGCCCTGCTTTTGTAGACATGCTGTCACTTGGGAATTGCAGTTAATTACTGTTTATGCTTGTCTGTTTTTAAAGCTTGTAATCCCCACAGCTATGGAGAAAGCCAACCAGCCCAACTCAAAAAAAATAAAGAAAAAAAAAATCAAAGCTACTCTTTACTCTCAGAAGAGCAGAGAGAACAACTGAGCCCAGTTTCTAAAGTTTCAGCTAGTCTTCTGACTTGAGTACAGTCCAGCAGTGGTGTCAGCTGGTGTACAGGATGACAGTATCTGTGAAATAGAAGCTGCATGAATGGGCTGAGGTGGCTTCTTACACACTCAAGGAACTCTTGACAGGTATGTTTTGTAGGTTGCACTGTTCAGTGGGAGATACCAGTTTGTCCTTATCTTTGCTTTTAGCAGCAAACAAGTTCTTATATTAAATGCCACAGTTTGAAGGAGAATATATAATATAATCAGCTACTGCAGCCCACCAAAACGAGTATTGGCACGCCTGCACAGGCTTCACTGGTAATGATGAATTCAGTATTCACCACATGGACTAATTAATGCACTATAACATCTCCCAGTGCAATTTGCAAGTCACAGATTGCATTAGGTGATACAAATGACTCATTTGTGAACCTGAAGGATGACCTTTGGCAGGACTAACTTCTGACCTCAGAAATATTAAAGAAAGGTTATTTCACCTTGCCATTGTCTCCAAATGCCAAAATAGCCCAATTAAAAACCTTGACATGGAACCATAGGAGCAGATGCGAGTCCTAAAGGGCATTAATTATTTTCAGTGTCAGCTGGTTGTATAACTGAGGCCAAATGAGAGTTTGGAAAGCTATTAAGCCCCTGTCTTACATGGATTTGGTCTAAGGTTTGAATTGACAATAGTGTGTGGTTTTCATATGGGTAAGAAACACTGCATAGAAGGACAGGTTGTCCCAGTAAGAGATGTGAGCTCACTTTCAATACAATAACTGTTAGGTGATCTTTAAAAATGCACCCTTTCAGTAATAATAATCCATCACAGCTTCAGTATTTATGAAATAATCATTAGTCACCATGCTGCGAGGTCGAAATCCTGTGCATATGTTCAGCATTATTTCCCTGTGTGCTGTTCTCGTCCTCCCTCCCTGGCCACTGATCTTGTTGTGTGTGTGCTTTTTTCCAAATGCGGTGACAGATGAAGATATTGCACCAAAACTAAGTTTCCATATGGCTAATTTCTACATTTGTTTTAGCAACATGCAGATTTAAAACAAATGAAAACACAAAGACTTGAGTAATCTTGGCGTTCTTTCCAGTGCTCTGTAATTTCTTCCTCCAGGTGGGCTTTTATTGACACATACTGAAATGCCTTGATGTGTCTTAAAAAAGAAACTAGTCAGACTGTAATTCACTCAAAGACTTTCATTTGTTTGGGACAAAACTTTGTATAACATTTGCCCTATTTCAACCTTCCCAACCTCAGCAGGTTAGAAATAATTAATTTTCTTTGCTCAGCAAATAATGAAGAAAAAAAAATATTTAAAGATCATGAATAAATAAATTTGTTATTTACATGCATATCTAGAATGGTTTATGTCACTAAAATCTGCATTGGAGGTGTCATTTTTTTTTAGTGTTAGTCGCTAAGGAGAGAAAATGATGGTGGTTCTTGGATGCCATGATAATAGGAATAAAATAGTAGATAGGTCCTCTTTGGTAGAATGGTTACTGATATCACTTAAGGGAAAAACTTCCAAACTTCAGTTATTTTCCCTATGTACTATTGGATATTTTTTCTCACCTGCTGGGAATTGCTCTTTGCCATCATAATTCTGAAGCTCTGCCAGGAGATTATAATATTTATGCTTCCCATTCAAGTGATGGAGAATTAAATAGAGGCATTTTTGTGTCCAACATGTGGGTATGCCCTTCAGTAAGGTCCTGATATTGTTTGTAATTGTTTAGTGGATGGTTCAGTCTTGCCCCATTACAGAATGTAGAACCATATTAAATGAAACTCTTCTGTGCTGTGTGAATGAACAAAATGAGAGATTGCACTAGGAACTTTTAGCTGTGGTTTAGCTGAAGTGTTTCCTCATTAAGATGGGTCTTTTTTGCTCATATGAAATAATAACTAACTTGCCTTCATTATATTATGTAGCAAAAGATACCAAAACCTCAGAATGGAAGATTTGTGTGGTTTTGTTTAGGCTAGAATTTACTTATCCAGATCATTCTTGTTCAACCTTCACATATTCAGATGGGTAATGCTAGTTTATCTGCTTTTGGAATAGTAGATCTCCAGGGGAAGTATGATCTTGTGGTCTAGTCACAGGACTTCTTAACTTCACTGTTTGCATTGTATGAATAATCTTGCTGTAGTCACATGGTTAGAGGCATTTTACTGCCTCGTTTATTCTGTTCCTAAATTGGTGTAATAACCCTTAGAATTCCTAAAGTGGTTGCTGGATTCTCAAAGGACATCTCTTCTGAAGAAGATTGGGGCAAATGTCTATGAAAGTTGGAAGATAGTAAAAAGGGGCATGATGAAGTTGCACGTAATTTCCATGTCCTATTAGCGAGTGAAGTCAGTGACATAAATGTAACCTTTCTTATATTTATATGCATGACTGATAATTTAGCTTTTTCTTACACAAGGCTTCTGGTGTCTTACTGCTTGCAAAGGATGCTCTTTCATAGCAGACCAGCAAGGAAAAAAAACAACCCAGACTTTAGAAGGGTGGTGAAGGGAAGGTAGAAAGAGAGATACAAAAAAAACCCCAAAACCAAAAACCCCAAACAAAAGTATAGTTTTGTTGAAATATTTTTGTTCCATGAACAGTGAAACTAATGAAACTAAATCCTGTTTTTCTGCAAATTTGTATTGTTTCCTCTGCTCCTTTGTCACAATAACTCCATTCATCATGTCTGCTTGTCACCATAATGCTCTTTGATCACTGACATAACCTTTATAGCCCTTATTCCAATATTCTCACTACTTTCCTATGAACCTATGTTCTGCTGCAAACATCCAGTCCTCTCCTGCCTTCCTTTATAACTATCCCTTAACTTTGCTCCTCATATCCTGTGCAAGGATGCACTTGCTGCTTGCCTGATTGAGTTGTACCTGTCTTTACTTCCACAGAACTTGCTGCTTTTTTAGCTGAGACATGTATTTTCATGAAGCTATCAAAACTTTATTTTTTGGAGACTTATATGGAGAATGGATAAGGGGTTAAAACCACTGGGGGAGGGACTCATGAACAGACAATGTGATCTCACAGATCCTTGTTTCCTTAGGAAATGAGTCTAAAAAAAAAGGCCTGATTGCCTCAGGGGAAGAAGACAGGAAACTGGACCACTGGCCAATTATGGCATTGTTTTCTTTGTGATGTGGTTTATTTGCCATACTGATGAGCACTGTACCAAAAACTGAGCACTAAAATGGGTATGTCTGATTGTGCTCAAAGCTGTGGTAGCTGTCTTTTCTTGTTAAAACAGGATAAAATAGCTACATAGGAATAGATGTCAGGTTTAGTAAAGTGAACTCATTTCTGGCTTTGCCAATTCTAATAATTTCTACCTATAACAACACCTGTGGTTTGGAGCATTTTGGTTTCAGAAAGCCTTTTTCCAGATGCTTGTACTTTTGACAAATGTTGCCTCCTGTGTTGAAATGTTCTGCATTAGGCAAGAGCTGGATGTTATCAGAAAATTTGATTAAAAAATGAGGTATTGTTCTTGCGTATGTGAATGTGTACATTTTACTCAAAATTGTGGCCTTCCTGTAGGTAGTGCTGGTGGCTTGGCGATTACAGTGTCTGAATCTGAAATTTAGCAGAGATTTAGTCCCTAGGTTGCAGAAGTGTCTTACAGTGATTTGTTGAAAGTCTGGTTTGAGTTCTCAGTGCTGTAATGATTTAAAAACATACCTTGCTCATGCACGCTGGCTTTTGTTATACAATAGCAGGCATTTGCAAACTGTCTTCCAGCATCCACTGGCACTGTGCATGTGCTCAGGTGAAGGGTAGTCTCACTCAGCATGTGATTTCACCATTTTCGCCTTGTGTTGTTTGCAAAATATAAAAGGCTGGGTTGCATTAGATTCCATTTACACTGTGTGGGTGTATCCAGGATGTGCGCTATCAGGATGTTTGGAAAGAGATCTCCCTCTGAAGTTGCATTCAGAATTGTGTGATTGGCTGCGTGAGGGTGATATGGAATAATTGGAAATAATAAATGCTGTGTGCAATATATAAAATATGACATAGCTCCGTAAGAGAGGTGAATGCTGTCTGTGCATCAAGCATATAGAAGGATGTCTTTGTGAGAACAGACTGAGAGCAAAGAAAAAAAATATCCTTGTGATTTCACCATATCCATTTTGTGGCAGGGTAACGTATCCAGCTAAACTTTTCATTCAGAAACTAAACAGATTTGGGAAACGTAATATCCTCAGACATCGCCACAAATTCGATATTTTTTACTAAGATTCGCCTATATTAGTCACATTTGGACTCATTAGGTGGATTATCAGAATTGCAGCCTGTGTGTGCTGATGGGTGTACTGATTTAAAATGCCATTATGGGCAACTTGTGCATTGGATTACATCCTCCCTGACCCCCGAAGTTAATGGAATCACAGAGGGAGTGGTGTATCAGCCTGGTGCTTTGGCCTACAGTCATCTTTCCCATTTGTGGCAGAATGGCAGTAGTATCAGTGAACACGTGGGTTGAGGGAAATGATGGCCTCAGAGTTGGGGTTTTTCTTGGGTGTGTAGTGGCTGGTTTATTTAAATTGCTTATAAATCTGAAGCTGATACATTACCATTCTCCTGCTTTCAATTAGCAAAAGCTCATTAAGAAAAAATTGCTGGCCAATAGCATGGTAGATGATAGGAAGAAAAAATATGGAAAACCATGTGTAGTGAGTCCCATGTTTTAACCAATGGAAATACAACATAAAATAGTGTCTGTGGTACATTATATAAACTGTGTTCCACCTGGCTTGCATTGTCCCTTTCTTACATTTATGGTGTGAACATTTTTTCCCTCTCTAGAAGCAGCTGGAAAGTGTAAATTTCAGGTTTAAGTAGGTGTGTGTTGTTGCCTGTGGATTTTTTTTCTTCCGAGAGTGGGTAATGGCATGGATGTATTTTGGACAAGGCTATCGCGACCAAACTAGTACTTTTCACCCCACTGCACTATCCCTTTAAATCAAGCATACAGAGTTCACTTTCTGAAGTTCATTAGCTTGTGTTATCAATAATTTAGGATAATATTCCAGTGGTGCCTAAGTGCCTGGACCACCTTATTTTCCCTGTCAGCTTTCTCATACCCTAGCAGACCAGTGAACTTGATAAGTGTCCCATCATCCTGTTAATCAAATTACTTATGAACCAAAATTGACAGTTTTCATTAATTATAAAGGATTATTCTAATTGCAATTCAAATTTATTCATTTAGAACAGACGGCATTCAGTAATATTTCAGGAAATTTGCATATTAAATGGAGAGGGTCGTCCATTAAGTATGGTAATGTATGCATATTTCCTTATTTTTAACTTCTGGGCCATATGCACTGCTGCTACTTCGGCAGGTGAAAAACCAGAACGTGCTTAATTTGTTCAACAAACACAGGGGCCATCGCACATCTTTTGGCACTAACCGCCATTGTCCTCCTTCCCTTTTATTCCTCCCTCTCCCACTTCCAAAATAACTTGTATCCTTCGAAGAAACTTTTGATAAGCCTGTTTTTAAGTAAATGGATGAATTACAGTAGTTTTTTATTTATTTTAAATGGTAGGCACAGCTGGTTGGGGTTGATTGAAATGTTTTGCCATCGAAGCTGTGTTCATTAATTTCTTCAAGATGCTGAAGCAGGCATTAAGGATGCCTGCTGGAGTCCTTCCCAGTGTCATGTGGAACAGCGAGGGGGCTAATCGTCAGCCTTGTAACATCAACTGGTTACCCCCCTCGTGCGATATGAACCTTTCCCCTCCAGTGAAAAATGAACCTGTCTGAGACAAAAGCACAAACTATGCATGCAATGAGACAATGTCATTATTCAAACCTTATATAAGGCTGTGCTCCCAGATCATTAAGAGTCATATCTTCATGATATTAATAAGCACCTACCTTAAATCTATTGCTAAAGTTACATGCAGGTATATTTATATCTGTCCCTCTGTTGATAGTATTCTAGATTAGGAGTATGAAAGCTGCTGCCTAGGGTGCTCACATGAGTGACTTTCAAGCTGCTTCTGCACCTAATGTGAAAACTGTGTTGTCATGCATCACATGATCCAGATAGCAATAGTTTAGTTAACATACCCAGAAATTATTGCCATCTTGTCTTAATGATTTTAGTGAAACATCTGTCAACTCATTTATCTTTAAAAATGAAAAACAAAATAAAAAAAACTTTTCTTGGAAAAAGACATTACTCGTTTAACTTGTTTTTAAACAGGTTTCTTTCATTTTCTAGAGTTAAATGAAAGTCTTTGGTGTTTCTATTTGCAAATATTTTGGTTTTGTTAGATGCATTTGCTGCAGGCTGTTTACATATGTTAAATCACTTTTTTAACTGTCATATTGATGGAAAGTTCCTCTAAATAGCACTGTGGAGATTACAAGTGTGTTTTTTGAGCAGAAAGTAAAATTCAAGTGAATGAAATGTGTACTGCAGATGTTAATTACCCCATGTAATCCTTCACTTCTTTTTTGGAGTTGGAGAAAAGCCCTGGCTAGGAATGCATCTTGAGCATGAGCATAAATGGATTTCTAGGACAAAGTTTAAAGTAACTGCTTAAATAGGTTTCTGCAGTGGGATGGTGGGCAGAAAATGGAAATAGGATCAGAATACTATTAACTTCGATTTTCTACATGAACTCTGAAACTCGCAAGGGGTTATATTGGCTTTGTAAGAAGTCTTTAGTATTGGTAAGGTATTTGCCAGAGGTGTTTTCAGGGATAAGGGGGGGTTGCTAGATGGAGACATGGAAAAAATACTGTAACCCATTTGAGAGACAGCTTTTATGTTACCAGTACATTGTATGGACTCGACACCTTTGGTTTGGAAGATTTTAGCCATCCTGTAAACTCTTCTTTAGTGCTCTCCAGCTGTTGTGTGGCAGACCTGGGGCTCTTTAAATAAATCTCAGATTTTGTTGCCACTTCTGCTATGCCCTGGACCTCCTATCTACAGGGAAGGAGGCATCTTCAGCTTTGGGATGAGACTTCTCTCTTGCTGGGAGAGGGAGTGCTGTGAAGCAAGGGGTCAAACAAAGCGGCAGGGGTTATTCCTCATACTGTGTCTATGGGCAAGGACTTCACCATATGCAAAATCCTTATGTCGTTTTCCTGATATTTTTTTTTGTGGCTATTGTGTACTCCTTAGCAGAGGACACTTGTTCCTTGCATTCAGTCCACCTGTGTGTGGCAAGTTAAACATGGTGTGCTTACAGCATGCATGCAGAGCAACTTCACTGCAAGATGAGCAATTTCAGCATGTTGGTCCTTGTGAACTTAAACCTGTGCATGCACTGTTTATCTGTCCCAGACTGTCTGATTGCAGCATTTACAGTCTTGGCCTTATTCGCAGTTCCCTATGCCAGATGCTCTTTCTGATCAGTTTTGTCAGGCCTTATTTGCCTTTTCTAAATGCACAAGGGGGATGGCATCAGCATTGTGAAACTCTCATCTTTGCTCAAGTTTTGTGCTTGCTGTGTCCTTCTTGGGTGGTAAGTCAGATTTTCTGATTGCGCATGTGTGGAAATACACAGACCAAAAAAATAAAGTAAGAAAATCTTCAGACTGGTGTGACACATGCTATTCAGCCCAAAAACCTCCAAATGTGACACATTTCTCCAAAGTTCTCAATTTGATCTGAAAATAATTGAAAAACCCTATCCCTTATTAGCATTTGTGAATCTTCAACTGAATAGTCATGGTTGCTGTACAGACAGTTGACTGAGCTTGGAAAGTATGCACCTCCCTTCTGTTTGTGTTCTGATTTCACTCTTTGATATTTGACAATGTATTCAGAATTATTAGAACTTGGTTTAATTGAAACTCTGTAGGCTTGGGAAGCACATCATCTTAGCATTTGTCTTCTGGCTGCCAGGTTTTTTCTGTACTTAAGAGGTGTTTGTAACTTGGCCCTCATCTTAGCTTTCAAGCCCAGGGGTGGATTTCCATATTCACCCAGGAATAATAATATAATAATACTACTACTACCCCAACTTAAATGTGCAGCTACAACAAGGCAATATGGACTTATTAGTTACATGCATTTTTCTTTTCATCCCCTGCTTCTCTACATGTAGTACTTTTTTTCTTTTTCATTTGCAAGGCATGTAAATAAAACTAAATAAAAAGTAGCAGAAGGTGATGTCCTTTACAGGTGTAACAGGATACATGGAATGAGCCAGGAAAATTTGGTGTTTGTGTTGTTTCATTTCCTCACAAAGTGGAAATCTTGTAGTCCCCACACCTCTGCGTTGTGGGTGCGACATAGGCCAAACTTCTCAGAGGTTTCTTTAGGTTGGGTAAGTGTTTGGAAAGTCAGGAGATTATGTAAAAAGAGATTATAATTAAAAGGGCTTTTTCAATTAGCTGTATTTAGGCAAGCAGAATCTGCACCTCAGAACTTCCAGGATTTACATGCAATGCCACAAGCTGGCTTGGAGTTCTAATTAAAAGAGCAGATGTTTGTTTTGAAAGAAATATGTAAGCTGTTGCTGATATATACCTTTTACAGAAGTCAGGTTTTTGGCCTTACAACCAAGATGATATTTTATTCTGTACACCCTGTAAAGCCCAGAAATACTCTTGATACTCCACTTTTGATGTAGTAGACTTCTGCATTATGCATCTCCCTGTGTGCATCTAGTGAGCAGAGCATTCAGAGGAAGAGGGGCTGTGTCCGTGCTTAGTGGTGCATGTAAGTTTTGGTACTAGCAGTGTATCAGGAGAGGTACAAATTATGATGGGGCTCCACAACGGCTCTGGCATGCCAGAATTTTAGGTGAGCCCAATAATGTACAAAGCCAGTATGTGAAGCTGGTGAAAATGTCTGCTTGTGCCTCATTTTGCCTTAAGAGTGTCTCTGATTAATGCCTGAAGAAAACTCTTGCCTCTTCAGCTTTTGGTTTTCTATATGTTATAAAGAGGGACATAAAATGAACAGGTCCTGAGAAAGCAAATTTGGATTTTCAAATGAGAAACAGGACCTTCTTCACACATATACATGCATGCACGTTATATG
Source organism: Agapornis roseicollis (assembly GCA_002631895.1). Lineage (NCBI taxonomy): Eukaryota > Metazoa > Chordata > Aves > Psittaciformes > Psittacidae > Agapornis > Agapornis roseicollis. Next base: position 406,392 of record NDXB01013878.1, read on the forward strand.
CTAAGACCCAAGACCATTTGTTCTAAGAAATATTTAAAGATATGGGAAAATTACCAGGTATTGCTGAGATTAGTCAGAAAGTATATATTAATACATTTTTTATTATGAAAAGGAAATCACATTTAAATAAAATATATGGTTTTATAAAAGTCATATCTGCCTCAGTGATTAAACATATATGTCTTTACTCCTCTAATTCATGAAGGTAGCTCAAGCTCACAGGACTTTCTGAGACTGGTGCTAAGAAGCAGAGACAGCAAGTTTCTCTTCTTCCTTTTGCCTTTCTTTTTCTTCACATTCTTCTCCTGCCCTTTCCTCTTCCCTTCGTTTTCTCTTTTCATTTCTTATTTATTTAAAATTATTTTTTCTGTTAATTAATGACAAATGCATGCAAAACACTCACCTGAGCAAAATGGATGTGGATAATACTTTGAATCTTTAGTTACTACATTAATGATATAACAAATTCTGTATTCCCAGTTCAGACCTTGACTCTATATAGTTTTATGTATTACTGACATCAAGTGAGTATGAAAGGGGAGAAAAGATTATAGATACTCACGTGTGTGTGTGTATGCTTACTTTAAATATTCTGCCAAACCGCAGCTCTGTCCACAGGATTTGGGTAGGAAAATCCCTGCTTACCTGTGTGTCAATCTGATTATTCCCTGAAGCTTAGGTTGTTTGGGCCTATTTTTAGCATGAAGCATCACAACTGATTTTACAAGTCATTAACATTAGCCAGGCCATTATAAAATCTTCATTTAGGTTTTTGTGCTGTTTTGTGGGCAGTGCACTATCTTGCAACACAGACTTTTGTTGATGAAATGATTTTGCTGGCTATGTGAGCATTGTAGAGAATGTCAGTGAAGAGGGTCATGTGGTGTAAGGTTACTGGATGTGGTCTCAGGAGAGTCCCTTGTTCTGGCGTAGATTTCTAACGCTTTTTTGGAGAAGCCATTTCATGTCTCTGAGTTCTGACTCCTAATGCCGTGCTTGCAGGTTATATATCCCTCCATCCTCCACCCTAACTATCTAGATGTTCTTTTCGACTAGAATTGTCTGTATTTGTGTTTCTGCATGACACAGATTTGACTGATGTTTGCAGTGACTGTGGGTTCTTCTGTATACCATTAGTGGTAGCAAACCTAGCTGAGACACAACAGCTGAGATTTGGACCACAGATTGTTGCACTGGTGCAACGTTGCTGGTGACACATTAGGGGGCACAACTTTTTGGGTACGTTTAAGTGTTCGTGTCATGTATGACAAGAAGCATCATGTTTCACTTTGTCATTTGGTTTGCTGCTACTGATGAGTTTTCTTTCCTAATGTGGCATAATATTAATGTTTCTGCCTGACAACTTCTAAGCCTGGGGGTCAGAGCTCATGTTTCACCACACGAGACACCCGGCTATAAATCTTTTTAAATAATACAGGAGGCAAGATGAGGTCACTGCAGAAAAAGCCAGCCAGTCTGAACGAAGTGGCAGTGATGCATGGAAGAAAGTGTGTAGATTTGGTTGGCATTGGATAGCCACCGTGCTGAAGTCCTTCTTATGGAAGGATTATATTGCCATTTTTTTCTGCTGAAGAATTCCAAGTCTTAATTCCAGTCTGTTGCAAAGTTTAATAAGTTTATTAAATTAGCTTGACTGTGCCCCTTTGTTATTATTTTTAGTGCTCAGAATAGCATGAGCATGGTACAGGATATTCATGCTCATAGAATGGCCACAGTGTGTAATTGCTATGAGCTGGTTACAAGCACTTGATTACTGACAGCTGAAATAAACGTATGAAATAGCTGCATGTTATTTTTTTTTTTTTTCCAATAGAAAAATCCAAAGGGAAAAGCTGCATCCACTGCATATTAAATACGGTAGAAGTTGATCTCATATGATGTCTATAGATGCAAAACAATCATAGATTGGATCTTCTGTTTGTGGAGCAGTTTCAAGATTTGAAGCACAGATTGATAATAGGTCTGTATTTTCTCATGTCCCATACGTGTATTTGTACTGCTTCTTACCTTTGCAAGGTGGATGTAAATGTACTTGACCTTAATATCATCTGAGCAGTACATGACACATTTTGCTACATTAGATGTTTGCTTACAGGTTCTACGCAAGACCATGGGGACCAAGCAAGGCATAAAACCACCAATGCAGTTTTGAATTGGGGTTTTTTTTCAGACTGTGGCTTTATGATTGTATATTCTTCTAGTTAAATGGAAGATTTTGGTTCCTCTTGTAGTTATAATAATAGTAATAATAACCATCTTTTCACAGCACTATTATTTCATTGCCATCATTTCATGGCATGTTCCATATGTATGGAACAGAATGATGAAATACCAGAACCACGTTCTTTAGTAGGAGCTGCTGTATTTGATGCTGAGGGTGTAATGGGGGCTATCTGGCTTTTGTCCTCCTCTGTTAAGGAAAGCTGTAGTACTTAGAACTAATGGCTGAGTTAGGTAGGTTTTTTAGAGAAATGGCAATTAAAACCAAAACTGTCCTTTTTTTCTTTTTCTCCTATATTCATTTTACTGCCACTTCTTTATGTGTGCTTTTGTCCTCTGTAATTTTCAGCAAGTGACTGGGGTGCATGACTAAATCTTTCAGGCTCTCCCCAGCAGTACCCCAGCCTGTGCCTTTTCCTGCTGGGTGCAACAATCCCAGGTAGCAAGCACCTGTAAAAAAATCTTTGTTGAAGCAAAAGAGAAATTTCATTGACAGGAGGCAGCATAGGAAGCTTATGGGCAGCAGCATGGTAAGAACTTGGTAGTTTGAAGGACAGTGCTTGTTTTATGAAAGGAAGATGGGGAAATAGGGTAAAGCACAAAGATGAGAAAAATAGACTGATAGCTAACAGCTTTAGTTAATTGTTACTGTAATGTGTTTTGGCTTATGGGTAAGGAGAGGAGCTGTTCTATCATCTTCAAGTGTGGCCAAGGAAAGTGTGACATCCTAATTTTGGAGCAAACTAAGCAAGAATAAAAAAAAAGGCTGTCAAGCTAAAGCCCAGGAAGGGAGATTGGTAGACAGCACTCAGTAATGCTTGTGTGTTTGCTTCGCTGGCCTGGGACCTGAAAGCAGTATCATTCAGGCAGCTACACAAAGCAGGTGCTATGGATAAGATAGAATCAAACCAACATATTCTAAAATTCTAAAGCACTTAGTTTTATTTTAATGTCTGTCCTACCATCATTTCTTGCCTCTTCTCTTTCTTTTTAATGAGAGGTGACTGCCTCATCAGGAGCAGGCCCTGAGCTAAGTTGTTGGTAGTCTGGGTCTTGACCCTGTAATCTTCTCCTGTGTGGAATGCCGTATGCCCCAACAGCATTTCAGAACAAAACCAGATGGTGAGTCCAAAGCTGGTACATGACAGTGTGTTGGACGCAGTTTGGGTAATGACGGGCTGCAGAGCTCTTGCCTTCATTTGGGGTTTTCAGACTCTTTCTGGTTATCTCTTACTTAGAACATCAGTTATAATAGTTCCACATTTAAAGTGAGAATTTGCATAATCTTGTTCATGGAAAACAACACTTAAACCCTAGGTATTTATTATTATGATCACCTTTTGGTCTAACATATTTCTGAAGATTAAATGAGAAATTTTTATGAAAGTAGTTCCTTTTCCCTGTTACCCCATTTCTCAGATTAATTAACATTATGACAACACCATTTTCTGAGTACACACTTAATAACCTCTGGAGAATAGATTAGTCTAATATTATTTACTTGCAAAGATCAGTTTTGATAGGATTTTAAGTGCAAACACTCTTTCTTGTAATCAACAATTCCAGCTACTCCGAATTTTTGCATCTCCAACTAAAACATCTATTACAGAGGCCACCTGTGGTGATAAGTGAATCTTGTCTGTGAAATTATTTTAAACAATCTCAATTCACTAAAAAAGTGTATTTATTCTCTGCATTTGTAAGCTGCACGCATCATTCCTCCCTCCCCCATTCTTGGTTGCTCTTTAATATCAAATTACCCCTAAACCATTTGTGTATAAAACGTCTGCTTTAGAAAAAGAGGTACATAACTGGAGGTTGCCTTTTTGTGTTTCCTTTTCTCCATCTTGTTTTTTTTTTCCCTCCTCCTTTACAGCAGTTTATGTGTTTTGGAGTGCAGGAGGCAATAAACACCAGGCAGGTGTAGAGCTCCTAGGATGTATGTTGTAGGTGGGGTAGTGAAGATCTCACTTAGGACTTAGTCTGAAATGAGCCATGAAAGAACTCTCAACAGGTGGAAGTGGTCATTAAAGATGTGACTACTCAAAACACCAGAGTCCGCAGTGATAAGGGGAAATATGGATTCCAAGGGTGTTAATACTCTGCATTTCTGCTGTTGCAAGTGAAATTTTTTTGCCAGAAGATGCAGCCAGTAGTGCTCTTGTTTTGGTTTTCTTTTTTTTCTGTGTTGATGCTCTGGGAGTATGTGATATGGCTCTACTTGCTCTTCTTCCCAAATCATCTCGCTGAAATGAGCAGGCTCTGTGCTCACCTTGTGTCCTAACCTTCTGGAGCCAGATCTTGTTAGCTGAGCTGACAAGATTCATCTTATTTTGATCATTTAGAACCCCTTGCAGCAAGAGCTGTTGTCTGAGCTGAGAATTTTGGGTGGGAAAAAGCGATAGTTGTGAGAATAAAGTAAAAAGGTTAGCAAAGAGTTTCTCTTTGCTTTGTCACTGAGAACTTGCTGCACTGTTACCCCCAGCTGCTGAAAGTGCTTGATCTGTACATCCCTTCTGGTTGTGCAGTCAAGCTATGTTCAAGCTGATGTTGGTGGGTGCCTGCTGAAAGATGACAATTCCTGTGTGCAGGCAGCTCTCCAGAAGGCTAGTGTGTGTGTGTGGCAGTGGCCTACCCTGTTTCAGTACCCAGTAAAAAAAAGGTGGTTTTATAGTTGTTTAATAAAGCAGGAGACAAATGTTGTCCCTGTGCAAAGAGCTGAATTACGTACTTCATGAACGAAATTAGTATCACAATGCTTTGCTTTGTTCAAGAGGTGATATGCATTTATAGCCCCATTTTTCAGCAAGATAAATATGACATACGCCAAGACTTCCCTGAAGTAAATAGTGTAAATAATAAAAGACTCTGCCAAGGAAAGCTGAGAAATGGCTTAATCCTTGCCCATTTATACTGTAATGCCAAAATGCCACTGACCAAATTGTAGAACAAACTGCCTATTTAATCAGCTCTCCCTGATGTTACAGAATACATTGTCGTAATTTCTAATGATATTCAGTATTCTTTCATTTAGGTAGTGAGCCTTTGACTTTAAACTTGTATCCAGACTGGACTATTTGATACTGTTGAAGAACTGCTTTGTCTGTAGATGGTTTTTAAGTACTAGCTTTTCTGGGGGGGTTAGAATGTGAATTATTTTACCTTTTAAAAGCGAAAGCCACCTATTAAATGAGTTGTTGTACCTTAGATTTTTTTTTTTCCCGTATTTTTTTTTCTGCTTTGTTAAATCCTTTTCTCTTTTCTCTGGCACCCTTGGCCTGCCAGCCTGGACAGAAATGATTAAAAGACTGTGTAAACATGTAGGATGGGATTTTCAAAAGTGTTCAATATTGGCCTAACTGGGGAGCATTGCCATTGAACAGTTATGTGAATGCTGAGTGCTTTTGAAAATCCCACTCTTAAAGTATCAGTGTTTTAACAGAGAACCGCCTTTGACATGGTTGCTCATCACAGGGCACACTCTGCATGTGTGACATCTTTAGTTACTGACAGTCAAGCCTGTAACAATGAGACATGGTCTTTGTTGGAACCCCACTGTGGTTTGCTTTTAAAATAGTCTAATAAGGGGATTGGAAAGCTGAATGTGGGGAACTTTAGATGGCAATTTGGGATTTAATCGGGAGAAGGGTGATTGCCTTTGGTTTCCAGCTACTAACTTTTGTGGCTTGAGTTAAGCCTTCAGAGGTTTGGGGAAAGACAGCCAACAGAAGGCAGTCAGCTCCTTTTAGGATTGGAACATGATCTCTGACCAGAATAGGAATAATTTGCTTCCCAGGAAGAGTTGTAATTTAAGCTATGTCCAGAAAATGAGAAATGCCTCAGAAAACTGTTTGCTTACATGCAGTGGAAATATTCGTACTGGCAAAGAGTTTACCTGATCAGAGAGCTGGGAACTGAACTTACAATCCTATCCAAGTGTTAATATAACCTATATTTTTCAATTCATCAATTCTTTTCTCAATGACATGAAATCACCTCTTCATGCACTTACACAGCTCTGGAGAGGCCCAGTGCCAGTTGACAAAGAGGGCTCAGTTCATGAAGGGTGATTTAGTCATAATAAAATGGCTCTCAATCTGTGTGTATGCCGGTCAGGACCACACACATGAGCAAAAAAAGAGAGGTGTTTGCTCCTATTGTCTTCTTGTGTAAATGAGCAGAAGTGGTATGAAGGTCAGAGATGCTATGATGGTATAAATTCTGTTGTAAGTACAGAAATGGGTTTAGACATGTATCACAGATCAACAAAAAAAGTTCAGATCCTCATTACCCATAACTAAAAAATGTAACTGAATTTGGGGATGGTTTATCTTAAATGGGTTCTACTCCTGGCTTGGGAAGGAAGGAAAGGCCCTTCACAGTATCAGCATGTGCTGGACTGAGGGCACAATGCTGCTGTGAGGGAAATGGTGTATCCCAGCTTGGCATCTGATTTCTGAGATCCTCTTTGGTGAAGAGTGATTTATTTTATTTTTTAAATTGATCCCCCCACCCCCCCCCCCCCCCCCCCCCCCCCCTTCCACCGCCCCTCCCTCCTC
>NDXB01013878.1:413319-454848 GCA_002631895.1 Agapornis roseicollis
CCCCCCCCCCCCCCGAGATTAAGTAAATGAAAATAAGAACTTACGGTACAAACAGAACAAGTAGTCTTAATAGATGCTTATGGTATAGAAATTTCCCTCTGAATCCTCTTATCTTCTGTTTGTAAACAGGGCTGAACACAGTTCTGTGCAAATGTTTCACAGTAGGTGCTCTCTGACAACTTAGCAATTTTCTTAACCTAATGAATAAATGACTGTTCCACCTGGTATAATTCAAGGGTGTAAGTTTTATTTGTGACTGTAGATAACAGGCTTGTGCTGGAGAAGATATCATTAAATGAAATACTTTTCCAGGAAAACTTAGCTCCCTGTTCCTACACTGGGTTCTTTACACTGATGCCGAAGACTTCCAATTTAAATGCAGTCTCTTACTACCAGATCAGGGCCCAGGACCTGCATGGCAAAGCTGGGTGGAGGACCCAGTGAAAAGAAGAGAATTCTGTTATCCCCTAAACTTTGTTTTTCTTATCTCTCCATAGAAACTTGGTTTGGAGTCTGGAGAAGGTGTTCTAGGAAAAGTAAAGCAATGCAATATTTCCTCTTTTCCACTTCAGAAGCCATGTTTTATGTCACAACAATATGGATGGGGGATGCTCCATGCAGTAACAGCTCTGAAAAAAGGGCAAACTACATGTGGTTGAATTTGTACCTTCAGCATTATGTATAACAACATCATGTCAATCAGTGCTATAGCTGCAATTGGATTTTCTTCATTCATGACATATCTGTAGTGCTAAAGGTGGTAGGTTCTGTTCTAGTTCTGGATTGATAAGTAGGAGAAACTCAGTAATGCTACACAGATGCAGATGCTCTTATCTGCAGGGCAGAGATTAGAACTTCACAGTAAAATATAAAATTCCAGTGAATTTTGTATTGGTAGTATTTGCACAAGTGATCTGCTAAATACTTATAGGATGTGGAGTATTTGTGTTTAAAATACTTCTCTGATGCAGAATATCTGCTTGTGTCACTGGAAACAAACTCTATTCAGTGCATTGTGTTTTGAGGCCAGTATCTTGGGCTGGACAACAAAATCTGTAGGCTTTGGTTCTTGTTGGCTCAGAGTGCATCAAGTTGCATGAGCTGATTACTGAAAATGGGTACACCTGGCTGGTTGCTCATGGGATGCAGTGAGGTGAGCAGATCTCTCTATTCCTTGCTGCTGGAAAGGGTCATGCACTCCAGGGACATCACTGAAGACCTCTGCAGAGAGGTATGTGGGGCAGGAAGTGCTCCTAAATCAGCAAGTTGAGGTGCAGAATGTGTATTGTGCCTACAGTACCTTTGTTCCTTGAATACAGAAATAACCATGATTTCAATGGACTTGGATTTCCTGAATTTCAGTGGAATCAGCTAGAACCCAGGGTGTATATAGATTTTTCTGAGATCTTTCCTCAAAAGAAAAAAAAAAGGCTTTTTTAATTGCACAAACAGATGTACACAGACGTGCTCATTCACACACAGATTCTTAGAAATGCAGACTAAGATAACTTTTCTGCATCATCTTACTTCTTTCTTTCTTGTTGTACCTCTTAGGGAATTCGTAGCACTGTTTTGTTCCACCACAAAATCCAATAAATTAAACAAGCCCCCCTGAAAAGACAGAGACAACATAAAACATCTGTGCACTAGTTTTCTGGAAATCCAAACGTGATCATCAACATAAAATGTTAAGAAGTTTCTTAGCCATATTTTGGTCATTTTCCTAAATCTACATCCAGATATCCTTGAGTCTATTTATAGGGAACATCTTTTCTTGTATTTTTTGTTGTAGTGACACATGCCTCCAATCACAGGAGATGTGTTAGCAGAACTCTGAAGGACACACAATGTCTGTAACATTTCTCAGATAATATTGTCATATACTTGGAGCAGCAGGCCCATTTTGAAACAGTAATTTGGTCCCTAAAGAGCTCTTTAGCCTCTGCCTTGCCTGCCCACCCTGGCCAAGCTGTCGAAGAGAGCAGCCCAAGATAGATGGTCTGGATTTGTGTAGAGTAATTTAAAGCATCCTGCCTCTTTTTTTTTTTTTTTTCCTGCTTCGTTTTTTTTCCTGATGGAGAATTTTTTTGGGGTGTATTCGATCTGCAGTATTGCTTGCTCATAGAGGCCTATACAGACCCTGGGTTTTTTTGTTTTGTCTTGCTCTTACTAAAACCTTTATTAGAATGCAGATGAACCCTGACCTCAGCCAAGGATTAAGTGAACAGATTCTTTAAGTAATAAATCTAAAGGCATATTACAAGCAAGGAAAAGGGATTTCCCTTGTGTTTTTGGATTTATAAGTGCCAGAGGCTAAACAACTTACAAGGGCTCTAAGATTGCTCCTTTTTTCTAACCTGGGACATGTTCTAATATTGTGACATAGCGAAGAATTAAGCTGGCTTACTAAGTAGAAAACATGTAGAGTAATTGAAAATGCATCATACAGACAGGAATGCTCAATGCAACAACGTCCTGTTACAAAGATTACACTGATTTATAGGGGATGTCTTAACTCCTAATCCCAGGGACACAAGATCGCATCGACCATGTATTCTTTCATAAGCAGCAAAATAAAAAAGGTGGTTAATAATATATATGCTAGAGATTGAAAATGAGGGAGAGGGGCTGGGACAGTGTTGACTTTCATGTTAGAACAATTTAACAGTGCCAATATTTTCAATAGCTTTTTGTGTTTGTCTCATCAGGGAAGTGCAGCTATTTTGTGTTTTGTAGCTGAGAGAAGTAACCAAATGGAGCAAGAATGAATTAGGGCTAAATATTGTTTGGTATAAGCTCTTCTGAAGAGCTCAGAGAGGAAATAGCTGGGGGTGGAGGAGGGAGAAAAGGTCACATGGACCATAGATGCAAAGCAGGGTGTGGAAACAGCTGGAGCCAAATAACCGTGTCTTGAAATTAAAAGAGAAGATGGTGAAAACAGTTATTTTCTTTTGACCGTCCAAAGGGAAGACTTCAGGGAGAACAATGGTACAGCTCTGCAGAGCTAACGTCACCAATAGTGACCTCACCCTCCACAAGTTCAAGGACTGCTTCTCCTCCATTAGCCATATTCAGAATAATCACACCTACTCCTTCCTGGTCCACTCATTTTCTCCCAGCTGTTGGTTCCTGCTCTGAGTCTCTGATCAGTCTTTTGTCTTCTCATTTGCTGGAGGAACTTTTTCTCTTTGGAATCAATCCTCTTTTCTGTCCTTCCTGCTTCTTATTATTCACTCTGAGTTCCTTCAAATTCATGTTTCCAGCTGCTTCAGCTTTGCCAAGAGAACACAAATCTGTTATTTCAGTGTTTTCTTCTCCCCCATGTTGAAATATTCTGCCTGCTGTATCCCTTGAGATTGTGTTTCCCAGGTTGCGGAATGCCCTTCATTCATGGTAGGACAAACTTTCCCTCATTCTGGAGTCAAGTAGTAGTAGGGGTTTGGGTCTCAAATTGGTAGGGTAAACTCTTATATCACAGAGTGGAAAAGAATGCAGAGCTTTTTTTGCTGGAGTTTGCCAGGAGCTTGAAGCAAGACTTTACGGAAGTGATTAGTGTCCTAGCTAGCTCAACAGTTAACTCAAAACCTGAAGAGGGCATCATGACTGACACTGTTGGGTTTGTTTTGCTGCTTGTCGTTTGAAAAGAAGCTTCACGTTTCATTTTATGCATCTTCAAGCCATCTCCTTTGTTTTATTACTTCTGACCAGCTTTGCTGCATCTTATCCTGGAACAAGCACTTTCTTCCTGTTCCAAAATCCCTGGCATATCAGGAATGGAAAATTTATGGGCACCATAAAATACATGGCACTTCAATGATAAAGCAGGTGACAGAAAACCTTTTGTGTAACAAGCATTAAAATCCTTGCTATGCTTTTAGTTTCATCTGTGATTTTTTTTGGTTTGTTTTGGGTTAGTGGGCAGGCTCTCTATCCCTCTTCCTACCTTATGTCACATGGAAGCTTGGTGTGAGAGGAAATTAGAGAGATTGATTTCTGAATGTTAACATTATGAGGAGGATATATGTTGAGGTCAAGAATATTTGGATAGTTGTGTTGTCTGAAGACTGACTAGAGCAGCCATAGTGTTGAACATTTGTATATGTTGGAAGAAATGACAATTTGTGAAGAGGCAGTGTAGGGAGGCACTTGAGTAACTGGAGTTGGTTCACTGTATGGTTGGTTCACTGGTTTAATGCATGCAAAAATGTATGGCCCATTCAGGGAAGGTACTGTGGGTTTTGTCCCCATCTTGTGGCTATCCAGATAAGGACTTATAAATCTTTTGAGTCAAGGTCTGCAGGGTCCCCCTTGTTAGCTCTGAAGAGCCTGTCTCCAAGCCCTGCTGTCAGTCAAAGAGGAATTAGTTGTGCATGCTCTCATGTAATCAATATACTATGCATAAAAAACCGACAATAGAAATAAGTAAGAGAATTCAGAAACTGGTAAGGAAACCTCAAGGCTGGCAAGCGGCAGCTGAGGCTGCAGGGTGAGCTAGAGGGAAGCTTTGAAATGGTATAAGCACAGATGGTAAAGGAACTTTCTATTTAGAAAAGCTCCTAGAGCCACCAAATCCTCCCCAATGAGAATTATTTCATGTCCAAAAGAAGGAACTTCAAGGAGAAAGGAGAAAGCTCTGATAGATGATCAGGAATTTCTCAACAGGAGACCAGGAGTTTGCTATAAAGTATTGGAAAGCTTCTTTACCCCTCACAGTTGATAAAAGAATCCTGGAGAGATACCATTGACTGTATATGTCTACTATACATACAGAAAACAAGAAATAGGACGGACTTTTACAAGTCACGGGAAGAGTAGGTAAAGCTTTGGACAAGTCAGATTCTGCCCCTGATGTCTAAAAGGTGAAAATGGTGTGAAGTTGCTCATTTATGACAATCCAGAAAAAGGAGCTCTAGGGGGCTGCATCCTGCACACTCTGAATTCTGCAGCAAGGAAGTGCTCACAGCAGGAAAACTAAGTTGGATTCTAGAGAAAAAAAGTGGTGAGACTCATTAGGGAGCAACTATGAATCTCACTAGAAGGCTCGAGGGTAGTCCAAAGACCTGTTACTCAGACCTAGTACTTGGATGCTTTTCCCCATTTACTTCAAGCGAGATGTTATCAGTGCAAAAAAAAAAAATCATGCTTAGATAAATTTAACCTCTGCTTTCTTCTTTGTGCTGCTTGAAAGAGATTGGTAATGTCTGGTCTCAAGTTGGGTAGCATCTCTGTGGACATTTTTCTCTCCTCTCCTGATGAACTGTAGTCTGTCTATGCAGGTTGCTTGTGAAAGCATTGCTCATCAGCTTGCTGTCCCTGGCTGCGCTGTTAAATGTAAGGCAGCAGCTAGAAGGTAATAAACAGATTTGAGCCTTCATATTGAGAGGTCCAAGCAAAATGGTCAAGAATATGTACAAAGTAGCAATTAAGAATGGAGATTATCCAAGAAATTTATGTTTACTGAGATGAACTTTAATTAGCTCTTTGTGTAAGAAACTAATCAACGGAGTTGTGTATGGGATAGCTATTGACAACATAGTGGAACAAGCAGCTAGAAATTCTCAGTAGTAGTAGCTCAAGGCAGAGTAGAATAACTCATGGTAACTCACAGACCTTATTATCTGTATGATGCAAAACTGGGAGTAGGTGCAAGGCTGTCAAGATGGTGGGGATCAAAGGGATCAAATTCAAGTAACACGAGTAAATAAAGGAGCATCACTTACTGAGTTATCTAGGAGGGAAATGGAAACTAACCAAGATTAGTAAAATCCCTTCCTTGATAAACTCTGGACTCCAGAGGTTATCAAACCATATCTTACATGAACTTGCCTTGTGCGCACCTACCCTTCACTCAGCACCTTTCTCTTCACTGGCAATTATGTAATGGCTATATGTAATTTTTGAAATACTATCTTTGGAGGTTTTGTAAATGTCCAGCAGTTAGAATCAAGTTTGGGAGGGGACCGTGTTTTAAGCAAACCATCTCTTCTGGTTCTTAGAAAATGAAATCTTACGGAAACAAATTAAAAACTATAAAGAGTTGTGTGAACAAAGCATCAATACGATTCCTCCACCTTCTGCTTTTTCACTTCCCAGCATCCTAACCAGAACACCACAAACAAGTGAAGGAAATACGTACCTTCAGGAGGGGAGATGAGGGTGACAGGAGGTGGGAAAAGGGATATTCAGGATTGTAGGATGGTTCATATATGAGAAGAGATTGTACAGATCAGGAATCTTTACAATAAAAAAAAGAGATGTGTGAAGGAAGATATGATCAAGACTATGAAATTATCAGAAATGAGCATTCACAATTCCCAATATAAGGAGTAAAAATTTTCCAGTTAAATGATCAGACAGCAGGTTTAACACAAACAGAGGAAGTACTTTTTCACACAATGCATAATTAAATTGTGCAACCCATCGCAACAGGATGTTGTGGAGGTCAAAACTGTAAATGAGTTCAAAGAGAGACAAGTTCAAGGAGGATAGATTGGACAAAGCCTATTTAGTATGAGGGCTCAAATACAATGTCTGGGCTGAGAGATCCCTGAAACTCATTGCTGGAAGCTGGGAGAGTATAGTCAGATACACTTGCCATGTTCCTATTTTCTCCTTTCATGCAGCTAGCTAATATTGGCCACTGCTGAGACAGATGCTTGGCTCAGTGTCTGTCTTTATGGAAGACATTATGTTCCTCGGCATTATACTTTGGAAGCCCTGCTTTTGGAGGGAGTTTGTTCTGGATCTGAAATCCTTTTTATCTCCTTGGGACCTTCAATCTGTCAGGTAGAGAGTGTGACAACCCAAAGTGCTCTAACACTGGAATAATGAGATTGCATACAAAATTAGAAGAACTTTAAATACAGATACACTAGTTTCTCGCTATTTGCAGTCTTGTATGATGGTGAGTAAAGGGTTCACTTTGCAGTTTATGTATTTTCTGGCTTTCCCAACACCATATGAAATCCAGAAATCAACCTCTAAAAAATGATGTGATGAAATCTTCACAAAAATTGCATGGAAACAGAGGTAAAATAGCTATTGTGAGATTTTCAATAACACTAGTCAGCATTAGAAGCAATACTTCGGATAGATGTTGGAGAACAAATGGGGAGCCAGGCCAGGCTCAAATTACTCTTCCTAAGTCAGCTAATGAAAATTGTTCAGTATCTGTGAACTGTTCCCTTGAGGAGATGGGCCCCAACATGCACAGTATGCCAGCTGGGGTTGAATGGGGGTGAATAAACAAATTGGTAAATAGATAGGTATGTTGCCATTATGAAGTAGCACATAACAGCTTTAGCAAAAATCAGGATGCTAAATAACATTTTCTGTACACAGCAGAAACCAGTCCCTGTTCTCAGGCATCCTCAGTGTGCAGGAGTAGCCACAGACAGGCAACAGTGGGGAAGAAGGGAATAGAGAGAGGCACAACCAGATAAAGTGATTAGCCCAAAGTCACACAATAGATAAGAGGCAAAGCCAAAAAACAAGCCCAGGGTTTCTGCAGCACAGCTGATGGGATCATATGCTGCACAAATCCATTACAGAGAGATGTAGCCTTGTGGTCTGAGCTGTAAGTTCAATGTTCATCCACACAGAAAATATAATGTATGGAGAGTTGAGTGTATTTTGAGAGTTGTTCCTTTATTCTTACAGCAACTGAAAAGGATAGCAACCCATCCTGAAATAGTAACCATCAATATATGATACCTTTTGCAGCTCTCCTTCCTGATCAAATAAATAATTTGTAAGGGTTTGATGACAAAAGGATGTATCCCCTGCTCAGCTATCACCTGCCAGCACTACTCTGTGCAATCTGATTTAGAGATTTAAGCATAGAAATCATCCTTTCTGCTGTTTCCCCTGGAAACAGGGAACCCACCGGAGAGGTTAATCATTTGGGTTTGCAATTCATAGTTGGCAAAAACCAAAAATAATTCCTCGTTTTCTGAGTTTTAAAACATGCTGATAAACTTTCAACTTCCAAAGGCTGTGCTGTTGTTTGCTTCCTGATATTGTTTAAAAATAAGTAGCTCTAGACAATAGTGTATGCTCAGGAAAGTGTGTATTAAGTGTAGTGAGGCTCCCTTTGCTTTGCTGTGGTACGGTCATGTATCGAGAAAAGGAGAAATAACACATACCTTTCCTTTGGGTTTGTGGCATGTTCTGTATAGCAATAGCTGGGCCTCAACATACCAGCTTCCCAGTATAAGGAATATATCCCAGTATAAGTGATTTCGTTATGGGTAGAGAGTGAGCTGGGAAATCATCGTGGTTGAGAAATACGTCTTAGGTATGTGGAACCTTGGAAATGAGGAGCCCTGAATAGCCCAGTGCCCCCTTACTGTGGGCTGCTGTCAACCTGCTGTTTGTAGTGTGGGTAGGCACAGCACGATTGTGTTTGCAGGGACATGGGAAATGTGGACTGCGCAGTGTCATGCTGCAGCCACCTAATTCAATGGTCTGATCGTCCTCTGTCTGTGAAGGTAAAATGAGAAGAGGGATAGAAAGGAAGTGAGGAAAAGGAGGTGGGAAGCTAAGGATGAAACTGTGAAGGGGTGGGTGGCAGAAGAATACTCGCTGTTTTCACAGAATCAATGGATCACTGGGTGTTGGAAGACCTTCTAACCATACAGGCTACAGCTGAAGCTCAGACTTCTATAGGAGGTGAACTGCACATTCCTCATTGAGAATAACCACCTATACCCTGCACGCTATGCAGAGAGCATATCCTTTAAGCCTAAGGCTAGTAACTTTTCTTTATCTCCGCTTTTCTACCAACCTACTGCAACGTATTCTATACATGACATGCAGAGGCATGAACTTGCAGTATCCAGGCATGAGTATGAAGTCACAGTTTTAGTTTGACTGCTATATGCCTTGGCTGCGTGGGATTAAGTAAAGCCAGTTATGTAAAGTAAAGTACTGGGTGCTATATACTACATTTCCAGCTAGTTGAAAAGGCACTTAAAAAAACCCCAAGCAAACAACATCTTTAAAACAATGATAAAAGCAGAGGGCTAAAAGGAAAAAAAAAACAACCTTCCTTTTATGTCTTGACTATTGGGGTCAAAACCCAGTAGGCCAAACTGAAAACATTATAATTTCCATTATTAGGCATCTGAGGGAGCCATGACTATAAGCACATTTTCCTGGGCTTTCAGTAGTGTTCAAATATATTGTAATGTCTCCTGAAGGAAAATAGGGGTAATTGCTGTCACTGTACTCTGGGGGCTAACATTCTCGAAAAATATAACTAGTCACTGCAGAGGGGTTGTACCTGAAATGAATTTGACCCATAATGGGTTGCAAAAATACTATATGCATCTTGGGATCTCAGCACTCTGCATGCTTTAGAGGTGGGTCAATTAAAAGGCTATAATTTAGGGTCTTCATGAAAGTATTCGGGAATAGGGAAGTCTGAATACGGTAATGAAAATCCATAAGGGTATTTTCATTGTGTGTATGTGTGTTTATGCATTTCTATCTCTAGTCTTTGAACAGATAAAAACATAATATCACGTTTGTGTGAGATGTCTGAAGGTTAGACAAAAGTATGCATCTAAACAGTGTGTGCACCAGGAGATGCACACACATACGGCATACATATGTGCACATGTGCACACACACACCCCGCACCCACACCTCTGTGTTAATGAGCTTTTCCTCTGGAGGGGACAAGTCGAAAGGAGCGAGTCCTTCCAGCCAAAAAAATCAATTGCTTCTTCATGAATTATTGAGATGTTTGCCATCAGTTTCTTTACAAAAAAAAAAAGAGTCATTGTTCGATGTTTCCTCCCCCAGCACACTCTTTGCTTTTACTTTGTGATATCATGACATGAAGACATAAATTCTTACATATAAAAGTTTTCATTCTTTTAATGACATGTATATTGCAGTAGTTGAATATCTTTTTCTTTTCTCCCGTGTTGGCTGCATTTGTGCACATACACGCATTACACATGCAGCAACTGTCATCCTCCTCCCAGCACTTAGCTAGGGAAGGAATACTGCAAGTGAAAAAATTCATTTTATAGCAAAAATACTAATATTTCCTGTGCTGCAAATGCAGTATTGATGTACTGATGCTCAGAAACTGAATCAAGGTTCTTACACTGAACTGCAAGACACCACTAAATGAACACTTTTGCCTCTTGTGTAAATAGATAGATTAATGATGTTAAGTGAAAGCCAAGCCTGCTGAAATGTTAGCTTCCTTATGGTGCTTTGAATTTCCCTTATTTTTGATAAATGAACCAATCTGGCAATAAAATCCTTGCACAGTAGGTTAGTAATGTCATGGCTGTACCGTGAAATAGTAATGTTTGTACTGTCTCTTTGCAAACAATAATCCTTTGAAGCCTGATAAATCTATTTTCAACCAACTTGTCTGTTCACTGGTACACAGAACTTCCCCTTTGAAAATACAGCTTAGAAGATATTTAAAACCCAGGATACAACAGACTAAGGAAGAGGGACAGTGGTTTAAAGGGCAGAAGTTGGGAGAATACTCCTCTTTTCCGCTTCACTTTCTTCTCTGTGTCTCCTTTAATAGCTTTGGAAGCATTTTAAGAAAGGTTTCCTTGCTACTTTTTCTAGCCACAGACTACTGCCTGGTTTGTTTGCTGCAACATTCAGTTATCACTTCCAAAAGTAGCTTTTCCCCTCTATCACTTGTGAAGAGAACTGGAAAAGCAGTGGCGGAATGTAATCAGATACTGTGCTTGCTAAATCAGGTTTCGAAATTGAGCTGTCTTTGGAGGGTGACTCTCACGCTGACACCGTTTGTGTTCTTGTACTCTGGGAGGAGCTCTTATTTATATTTACATGTAGTTTACCATATTTATATATTAACAAGAGTATCTGGACACACTGAACTGATTCCCCAGCAGGATTTTTTGTTGCAGCTTTACAAGAAACTTCAAATGTAGACACATCTGAATTACACTGGCTTTGTATACTTGCTAATAGGGATATTTAGGAGGTGAAAAGAAACTGCAGAGATTGTGAGAACAAGCCGTTCTCACATATGTTAATCAAGTAGTATGGGAGCGAGCTGTGCCGGCAGCAGCAGATCATCTGCCTGGAGAGTATTTGTCAATATTCAGTGAGGGGCTCTCAGCACTTCCCTCAGCAAACAGAGGTATCAGAATCAGTCCTCAAGCCCCCTGTCACCTGACCTTGCAGAGCTCTAACACTTCTCATTGCACAAAATCACCAGACCTCAATTCCACAGTGGCCAGACACCCATTTGCCATTTAAGGAGAGAAAGGAAGCAGGGAATGGATCCTAGGAAATAAAGAGGGCAATTTTGAAACAGGGCAGCGGGGTCCTTTGTTAAAACATTCTAGGCTTCTGTATCTTCTGCTTACAGGCCTTTTCCCCCATCCTCTTTATTATCTCTTGACAGATGGCTCACTTACATGAGTCAAGGTGATGCTCCCCAAACAAGGACAAGAAAAAGCACCTTGCAGTTTAGGTGATCAACTCCAATAGCCAAATTCAGCATTGAACACTCACCCAAACCTCTCAGCAGACAGGCAGACCTCTAAAGGTGGTCCATTTGCAAACAAAAAGGTCAACTTGATTGTAGTAAATAATTCTGTTGTCTCCAGTGCTTATAAGTGTATCAAGATGAGAGCAGCAGTGGATTTGGTGCTGGAAGGGGCATAATGGACTTGCAGCAATTGGGAGAGGAAAGGAATCATGAAAAACCAAAGTCTCCCATCAAATGGTTAGCAAAGGGCCAATTGTTCTATTTACAAGAGCTCTCCTGCCTGGAGGAGAGGCAAAAAAAAAAGTATCAAGACAAGCATTTCCTCCCTGTAATGATAAGGAGCTGTTGCCTGCAGCGTTCAGACTACACGGTTTCACAGATGTTTTAGAAAAAACCCAGCCAACAGCCTCTCTCTACCTTAACTATAGCAGCAGCACAATTGTCTGTCAGTCTTTGTACAAAGCAGAGTGGAAATATTGCCCTCCTGTTTCTTTAAGACCCAGAGACTTAGTAAAATTAACACTAAATGTTTTAAAAGAAACCCTATCAAAAATCACTGATGATTTCAAGTTATTATTGAGCATGGGTGTCTGAGTAGCTTGGGGCAGTGCACATAAACTTGACAAACAGGGTACTTTAGTGCTGCCTGCCCAGATCCACATAATAGGGCAATGAAGCTTTTATTCATTCAAAGAAAGGTTGAGTTTGATTGGCAGGTCAGCCTGCCTGAGCACCACAGTCTCTTTTCCCTAACACTTCACTGCTATCAATTACAGTTTTGAATGTGAATTGTTTCTAATGTAAAATAATGCCAACCTCTGCCTCTAACCTCAGGCCAGAAAGCTCTCTTG
The DNA here is from genome assembly GCA_002631895.1 of Agapornis roseicollis. Taxonomy (NCBI): domain Eukaryota; kingdom Metazoa; phylum Chordata; class Aves; order Psittaciformes; family Psittacidae; genus Agapornis; species Agapornis roseicollis. The sequence goes on from NDXB01013878.1 coordinate 425,671, forward strand.
TGTTGTTTTTCTTCTTTTTTTTTTTATTCATATTCACTGACTGCCTGAGGACTCTGTTTCTGCTTTGTATTTTCTCAGTCTCTCACCAAAGCGCTGCCTTCAGAAGCCGTATTCATGCGCAGCACATTATTTTCATTGTATTAATGATAACATTGGTGAGCAAAATAAAATAGAGTGATAAGATGCCTCCCCCCCCCTTCAGTTGCCACAGTAGTACTGTTGGGTTTTGTAAACATGTAGGTTCAGAGACATAATTCATAATAATGTTATAATCCATTACAAGCAAGCATGACTCTGAAATTGCTTGATTTTTATCTGGCAGTTGACTTAAATCTGTTTGCGAAACTTGCCCGATTGAAGAGAATGCAGATCTTATTTAAATCAGGTGATTTGGTTCAGCTGCCATCTGTTGGCCGGTTCATTACTATGATTCTGTGGTTACAGTAGTTACCTGTCTTCATTTATTTCAGTAAAACAGAGATTACATTTAGTAAATAGTGGGGGTGTTATGTAATCTCTATCACCCCAGGGAACTGGTTTTTCGTGTATGCATGCATAACTTTAACACACAATCGCCTTTCTATGCTGGATGACCATTTATGCTGCAAGGTGCATTTCCTGTTGCTTTCTGACAATCCTCAAAAATGAGTTGCTTTGCTGATTTATAAAAATGCCATGTGTGTTGTAGAGCAGGAGATTAGAAAGGCCCTACAGGATGGTGGTTTTGAGTGGGCCCACAAAGAGAGACACATGGAATTAGGACCCTCTGAAATGTGGAGTCTCTTGTAGACTTGTTTTGTAATATCAGATGCTGTTCTTTTTTTCTGCTCTTTTATGCGATCAGCGTTCTGCCAGTGAGAACTTTGTCCATTTATCCCATTTCACAAAAGCTTCTGTTGCAACTGAATTTCCATTTTGCTGCTGCTTGCCTGATTTTTATCAGCATTCTCCCTCTCTTGTGTTTGTCTCTCCTGCTCCATTATGGAATCCATATAACAGTGTGCACTCTGCCTCCAGTGACATCACTTTAGGCTTTCTCCCATCGCATCCATTAATATCTTGATAGGGATATACAGGAAAGACCTACCTTTGCTCTTTCATCTCTCTTGAGACATCCACTCTGCAGAGTAACCTAGAAACAAGCCATCCCTTTTGGATGCAATTGCTTACAAAAATACCAGTTTCAGGATGGAAAAGTGCTTTCAATAATAGCATTTTTTTTTAATCGAATACATTCAAACACAGTTTTAACATATATTTAATTTTACAGTGTGATATTTTGCTTCCAGTTTGTGATTGAAAATGGTCTCTTCAGAAAAAAAATAAGTGGATGAAAATGCTATATGATACTTTGTATGACATAGCAGAGACACCTCCTGCTTCTGGCGGTTTTATGTTTTCCTTGTGGGCTCTTTCCTGCTATCTAAGATTTCTCCATTAGCTCCAAGGATAGGGTGGTCTGAGAGCTTGAAACAGGAAAACCTGAAGTCTGGGTTTTTTTTCCTGTTATCAAGTTTCGCTTGGCTGTGGTATACATCACGGTGGCCAGCACAATGTCTGAGGAACTTATGTATTTCCCACCGTATTGTGTACTTCTGTCATGCTTTACGTATGGTGATTTCGATACTGAGGGTACAGTTTCTAGTTTTTCACAAAATGTTGGCTTTTATTTTGGATTCAGATGAAAATAAATTTCAATGTTTCAGGCCCTAAGTCAAACAAAGAATCTGCATTTTGGCCAGTTTCACATTCAGAAAAACTCATATCCTATTAGCATATTGATGGTGGATAAGTAATTTTTATACTCACTTTGCAGTTTGGGGAGTGGAGATAAAGTGGCATGTAGTCCAATTTCTGTGTTATGCCAGTTTTAGAGCAAAGTAACTCCATATTTTGAAGAGGGAATTCCTGATTTACAAGCTCAGGCTAACAGACCGCTTTCACAGCAAATACTTTATGTAGTTTTGGTGCAAATAAATATGTGCCTTGCTCTGCTCCTCAGTAACTGCCTTGTGAGGCTCAGACCTTTGGAGTCTGAAATCAGAGTGTGTGAAAAGCGAGCTATGGGAGATGCCACCTACTCCAAATCGTCCTCCAATTTCCAAACAAACATATGGCACAAACACATTGTAAATAAAGATGACTTCAGACACAGCTCTTTTCATGGGTGAATTGGTTACACTGGGCGTTTTACTGGCAAGCAAAATGTCACTTGGACTCCACATTTGAATACTTGATCTGTTAGCATTACTGGGTACTTTCGTTCCTGTGTATTGATTTAAAGTCTCTACTGCAAACAAGCAGTTAGCTCACTGGAAGGCAGCAGTGGTGGAGATGCTGATGCTCAGACGGAGCCTGGGTTTGCTTTAGTCAGCACTGCAGTGACGGGGTTATGTTCTCTCCTGTATGGCTCCAGGACAGTGTTTATGTACCATCTCACTCTGCCTAACAGCCACCAGAAACCATTATTTCTGCTGCAGGCAATGGCAATTTGGCAATGCCTTTGCTCTCATTGCTGTAATAAAGCATTGGTGTTATCCAGCATTATGAGGAGGATTGTGTTTACTTTCACTGGAGTATGAAGTGGTTAAGGCTGTAATTCAAGAAAGCAATTGAGCATTTAATGTAAATCCATCATTGTTCTGCACGTACTGAAGCATGTGTTAAACTTTGACTTTAATGAGACTTGGCCAAGTGTTTGAAGATCTATATGTATTTAAGATCAGCTGATACCATAAAGACTGTTTAGCTAGACTTTATGCACAGTGTGGATAAACACAGGTTTACTATCAGATGAAAGATGCCCTGCTAGTAAGAAAACTTTTCTGTAGACCAGTCTTTTGACTTGTGTTTTTGTGAAGTCTGTTGCCATTCTTAGTGTATGCATTCTTTTTCTTTTGGAAGAAACACATAAAGAATTTAATATTTTAGCTTATAATTTTATGAGGCACAAATATGTGTGAATAATCAGCAGAATCCTTCCTCAGTTGTTTGGAAGCTTAACGGGTTTAGAAAGTTCTTCCTTAGAGATAAATAAGCTGTCAACTCGTGATGAAGAAAATCAAACTTGTACTGTTGATTTTGGCTGTGGTATTTGCAAAAGTATGAGAGAAATTTTTGCAGTCGTAGAGCACTACATGTGTTAGCATTTAGCTTTCCAGTGCCACATTGTGCCTCTGATAGCATTTCTAAAAGGTAAACAGAAATGTCAAAATAATGAAAATGAAAGATCAACCATTCAGATTTTGTGAGTTAGAAACCAAATCTGTATTGCAAATTAATAGAAAGCCAGCTCAAGTTCCCAACACTGCTTAGTACACCAGTTGCCCCCCCTGCCCCTTCTTCTGAAGGCCTTTTTCAAGCGTCACCAAATTTAGATTTTGAAATGTCTAAACAGAGGTTCTAAACAGAAACCTGGGAGGTATAGAAAGTATGCCAAGAGCAAATTAGTTTACTTAGTTCATGACTTTAATACACCCTTGCAATTAGCAGGGTATTTCCTTTGGACTTGTGGTCTCAAGGTATGTGTTTCTGTTCATGGTTTTTTTTTTTATTCACTGCCTTTAAATGAGAAAAAACAAACCCCCCAGCTCTGCCCTGCTGGATCCCTGTGTACCAGGAGTTTGATCGTGTTCAAGTTACAGTTTGACTTTCAATACAGTGTCTCCAAGTACATGGCAGGTGAGAGAAAGTCTATACTGAGAGAAGTCTGTTAGGATGTGGTTGTAAACAAAGCAGAATTAGGCTGTAAAAGCTATTTGTGAAACCTCTCTTCCAATGCACCAGTTCCTCATGGGTGTATATGCTGAGTGATGTGTTGTTTGCCAGGCTCTTCTTATGGAGAAAATGCACGTGTTTGCTGAGTAAGATGCTGTACTCATGGTGATAAAGGTTGTTGAAGACATGGATACCTTTAGAGGCTGCATCTTCTCCTACAGATATCCTAAACCTTTCAAGAACCCAGATGCTTTGTGCCTCTGCAATCTTCTCAACTTCCTTGAACTAACTTCACTTTCTTCTTAGTGCCAAACCTTCTAGAAACAGCTTCAGTTCAAAATGTATCTTCCAGAGCTGCCTGTACCCTCATCTCTTCCCCCCTGGAAAACAACCGTAACCCACCTAGTAGCTGCCAAATTGGCACCCACAATTGTAGTATCTTGACCCAGCATGACACGACCCCTCTTCCTCAGATACCAGCCCTGCCCACAAACCCTCCACAATGGCAGCTTGACCCTGGCTGACACAATTGCCCCTTGTGTTTGCCAAACCCACAAAATTATAGGGGTCGTGCAGGAAAAGGCACAGAGATGGGTTAGTTTGTTCTCTCTGTGCTGTCTGTGACACTGTGACCCTATTCATGGGCACATCCTAGCAGGAGGACTCGGCAGCCTGTCTGCAATGCATGGCTCTAAATTGTAGCCTTAAAAGATCCTTTTTTAGATGCAAATGAAAGACCCAATTAGAGTTTAGGGGTTTTTTGTTTGTTTGTTTGGTTTTAATTTTTTTTAAAAGAGCAAAAGTGCATTAAGATTAGTAAGATGCATCGGATGCTCCCTCATTAGCCGTACCATTTTTCTGTTTTCAGTCTTAATCTTTATTTCTCCAGCATGTGTGTAGACTGCCGTACACCCAAACCCAGTCTCATCAGTTATACTCGTACATGTGGAATCTTTAAGCTATAGAAGATCTGTTTATATTTGGCGTAGAAGTGTTATCTGATGGTCATGCAGGTTCTAGCCCAGTTTCTTTTAATAGCTGGTGGTGTTTTAACTGTGTATTTTAGTTTTACCAGTCAGAGAATGGGAGAAATTATATATCCTCATTTCAAAGAGGAGATCTGTGGACTAATCAGACAGTGTTTATAACACATGTTCTAAAATGTAAATTCATATAAATAAATGTATGTCTATTTATATATACTATATTTATATATAATATAAATATATCTATAGTGTGTATGTGTGCACATACATGTCTTTGTATCTATGTGCACGATATGCATGTAAAAGATTGGGGGTTTTTTTGCTAGTGTTATTAATTTACTCATAATGCCACTCAGCGCCCTGGATCGGAAACAGGATTTGGGCTCTCTGTTCTGAGGTGTATTTTGCTGCAGGCCTGTTGGCTGTGCATTGAGGCCGGGTGCAGCAGTGCCGTGCTCCTTACAGGGAGGTTTTCTCTGTATTAAGAGAAATTTACTGGCATAATTATACCCGTATAATTATGCTGGAGTAGTTATACTGCTGTAACTCCCATGTGAATGCTCTTGTGCTGCAATAATAGTGCCCATATGGAAAGTTATACCAGTTTATTTCTACTGGTATTCATCTTTGTGTAGGCAAGTCTTTCTTTAGGGGCAGATTTTGAAGACCTATGTACTGCCCAGCCCTTCCAGGTCCTTATTTTGTACACCAAAGTTTGCTTTTGTCAAGCACATTTTGTGCATAGGAAAAACTTCTTTAGAATTCTTATCAGAATCTTTGCAAAGAAAGAAACAAACATTTTCTCTCACCAATATAACATTTTTTTCCACTACATTTACTTTATTTTTTTTAATATCTTTTAATATATAAAAATACAGATGTAAATTCTGACTTTTGTGTTCAGGAAATTTCTTTTTGGATGTACTAAGGATCAGATATAAGCCATGTCTGGAAGCAATACTTGGCCAACAGCTGAGTGTGTGTGTGTGTGTTCATCTATCCATGATTCATTCTGAGGGCTGTTTTAGCCTTCATAAAATATTCATGCTGGTTGTGCATGGTTCTATAATTGCCATCTCAGGCCTTGAATTATTTATAGGTTGTACTGTTCACGTAGTCTCATTTACTGATAGAACAGATAACACTATACAAGAGGATCCCAAACACTCTAATGCCTGTTACTTTGCATTAAGTAGTGGAATTATATTACTGTAGGTGTAAAATGCTGGCCTTTTTCTCTTCTCGCTTTAATATATCATTTTTGTATTTATAATATGCTAATTGTTGAGATGCTGTTAAGCCTCATAATTCCTGCCGAGTTTTGCAGAAATCAAGATGTGGTTGAAATGATTTAGCTCTTGATCCCAAAATGATTGTTCTAAATCCACCCCCTCCCTTCCCCCAGTTGTAACACTGAGGATAATTTATTGAAGTGATGTATGAGTACACATGCATACCTGAGCTCCTTTGTTTTGCACTATTGATCAGTTTGTGGATCTTAACTGCTAAAAGCCACACAGAAGTCCAGGTAATGCAGACATTCACCAAGTGTATTTTCAAGTTCATTGTACTCAATTAAAACTGACTATGAATTCATCATCAAAAGTGATCTTATTTCCATCAGATTTCCTATTCATCTTTCCTGTGATTAATTCTGTCAGCTTTTCTGACCTACTTTTGACTTTATTTTTTTGCTGCACATGTGGAATAACATCAGTTTAGCTTGGACATATAATGCACTTTGAGTTTTGTTTGCCTGCTCAGTTTCTGGTTTATCTCCTTTGTGAACCAAGTGCTGGTTCTGGGTGGAAAATGCAGCTGAGGTAGAGTTAATTTTCATTTTTTTTAATCCTTCTGCTTTTCTAATTAAAAGAAATAATTTCTGGAGTAGAAATCCAGTGGCTGGCAGGGCCAGAGTGCTGGTCCATGCCCTGGGGTACCTTCCTTCTGCGCTTTCCTCCAGAACTTTTGCACGGCCTTTTGAAGTCACATATTTTCCTCCTCTATGAAAAGAGAATATTGGCATTTCCTTAACTGCCATGATGGCTATAGGGACTATGTACATAATGAACATAAATTGTTTATCTGCTGTAATAAGGAAGTGGAATAGGAATGCAAAGGAAAGACTGCTGAAGTCTGTGGTGGCAGTGAAAGAGCACAGGATCATGCAAAACACATCTAGCCAGGGTTTTTATAGAGATGCGAGTCCATGCAGGTGGGTGGAAAGGAGAGCTGCTTAAAGCCCTTCATTTCAGTGCAGCTCATTTCGTTGCTCACACAGGGATTAGGAAGGATATTCCCCCAGCTGAGTTTCTGCTTGCCTGGTTCCCTCAGGGAGCCAGTTCCCAAACACCAGCACCAGCCTCTGCTCCAGCTGGCAGGCTTGGGCTGCTCCTCTCCTCCTGGACTGCATGGGTATTCCCCAGCAGAGACTTTGCTAACATAGCTCAGCAAAGCTGATCCTCACTGAGGGATTCAGGCATGTCTCTGGTGGCAATGGATTTAGTCTTGTATTGGCAGCGCTTTGCTCCCATCTTGGCTCTCCAGAGGTCTGAGTGATTTCTGATGCTTCAGAAGGGAGGAGTCAGCCAGGTATGGTGCAAGGAGGAAAAGGTGGCTTAGCAGTGGTTACGAATGCAACATCCCTGTTCAGAGGAAGCCTGAGAGCAGCAGGGAGCAGTTGAGGTGAAGATTTAAAATTTACTTCTCTCAAAGCCAAGCAAAGTGCAGATGAAGGCAGCTCTAGGATGAAGCCGAAAGGAACTGCCACAAAAGAGTAGAGCAAAAAGAGCTGTTTGTGCAAAACAAACCATTTTGGTGAACAATAAATTATAAAATAAGCCTTGCGACATTCACCGTTCTATAGAACGGGCTGAATTGAAAAGAGCTGTGTTCCTTTCTGTATGATTTTGTGAGCCCTGTGGGTCTCTCCAAGAAGGAAACAATGTCATTGTCATGCAGATTGCTCTCCTTCAGGATTTCAGAGATTCCATGAATCCCTTGAAACAGGGAAATTCTACTCTTCTACTTTTTTCCTCCTAAGTGTGACTGTTGTGGCATGTGTACGTTACTGAGCTTTCCTGTTAGCACCCAGCCCACTTTCTGCTTTTCTTCCTACCCATTTAGAGGTTAATGTATAAATAAGGAAAAAAAACCCAAAACAAATAGATGATTTAGTTTACTTGCATCTATCATGTCTTTTGCAGAAGTACCTGGAGGCCTCCTGTAGGGCATTTGTATATACAAATAGATTGCCCACAGAATTTATGACTGAAAGGACTAAGGATGGTAAATGAATGACAGGATACTGAGGAGAATGGGATTTAAAAATAAAACCTGATGGGGGGGTTCTGTACAGCTGAGCTGCTCAAACCATTTGGTCAGGTCTCGGCTTTGCTTGCCTAGGTGTGGTCATAGAGTTACTCGGAGGGTTTGCACCATATAGTTTCTGAGTTAGGCATTGGAAATTTAGAGAAAAGAGCACACATTTTAATAGCCAGCTACCAAGTAAGTTTTCTATAGTGAAATTGTTAAAATATTAAATGTCTTAAGGGTCTTGCTTTTCCGCATTCCCCATTTTGTCTGGTAAGAGGTCTCTTAGCTGGAACATGGTCCTGGGTTTTCAGGGTCCTTATTACCTTTCACACTGTGCAAATGGGAGGCTGCTGGGACACCAAAACATCACTTAGCTTTAATTGGTGGACTGGCCTTTGCTGTTATGCACCGCACACTGCCGCGCCATGGCTGACCTCAGACTGGACTCCAAAGCAGTTTCCTTCAGCACTGGGTAGTGCCTAATTACATAGAATGCAGGAGCAGTGGTGCTAAAGCCTTTCAAGAAAATTTTATTGTATCTATTAGTCTAAAGAAATCAAGTGCCCAAACCCCCGTACACGACCTAGAAAAACAAACTGGTAAGTGTGCTGCTTTCACTGATACTGGCTGTGCTGAATAATTTTCCAGAGACATTTATAAAAAGATCTATGAAATCCTGCATCATTTCCCCTTTATATATCAGAAGTCTTTAAAAATATCTAAGATTTCTCTTTTATGCCAACAGTACATGAGAGAATCCTAGATATGTGTGACACTTTTTAGAACGTGTCTTTGTCTTTATCTATCCTTATAGTACCTGTGTGCTAGGGAAGTGTCATGATCCCTATTTTAAAGATGGGAAAAGAAGACACAGAGAGATTTAAAGCTAGATTTTTAAAGGTGTTTTGACTTCTGAAGATACAGTAAAATGTGCAGTAGGACTTTCAAGTGGGCTTAATTGCATGTTTAGCAGCCTAAAAGCAACTCAGTGGCTTACAAAGTACACCAAGCAGAGACACGAATCTAGGTCTTCTGTGTTCTGGTCTAGTACTTTAACTGTTGGCTGGCTCTTCCAGGGTGGATTGATTTTGGAAAATAAGTATGACATTTTGCTGCCCTGTTGATCAGTATTGCCACTTCAATAGGACATTGGAGCACGGAGTCATAGCTGCTGACATTAAGAGAAGAGCAAATCCTTGTCAGTAGTTAAAACCTGAAGTGTCTGGAACACTGTTTAAGCATACACATTTCAGACACAGTATTTATAGAGAGGGTAAAAATCTCCTATTCTGTAAGAGCGTCTTTCAAAGAAGTATTGCTTAGCCCTGGAGCACAGTGAAAAAGCCCAAATCAGGAAGATGTCCACACTCCACAGGGACTATGGAAAGACAGACTTTTTCCAGAGACAATTCAGAGCACTTGGGCTGGGCTCCTTCACAGAAGTGGCCTTTGGAGAGGCCTTGAGCTCTCTGAATGGAAAGCTTGGGAAGGTCTCCTAGCCCTGGTTGGCAGAGGGAACCTTAGTGGTGTTAGCACTGCTCTGTGTATTCTTTGTTCTTAACAGGGAGATGTAAATCTCAGTACCTGTGAATAGTCCCGAATTCAGTGCCATGTATCTGTGTAGGGATTGCCACATCAGTGTTGTAAGAAGTGTGATGCTCCCTCAGAGATGGGCTGAGCTCCAGTGGGTCCCAGGGCAAATATCTGTGGGGTTTCTGCTAGACCTGTGCAGGAAACCTATCTCCAGGTCCAGAGGCCTTTCAAGAGTTTTCTAGTTTGAAACCAAGATTGCAAAACAAACAAAACCCACACACAACCAGCACTGCTGTGCTATTTATGAGTGAATGGTCCAAGAAGAAAGGGAAGTTTGTAAGTAAAAATGCTATCATTTCCATGCCAACTTTTAAAATGTGTTTCTAACTTTTTTTTAAAAGCTTTAGTTAAAATTTGCAAGCCAGGTACATGTTTCATCAGAATGGATGCTCTTCATTTTTAAACTCTCTGAAGATGATGTTTTGATACAGTGGAGGTTTTTCTCTGAACCTTTTTTCATACTGACAGACCCTCAGACATGACTCTTTCCTATAAAAGTTTTTACAAACTGACATTTCCCAACGGAGGCAAAAATAGTATCCAGAAAATCAAGTCAGATCTATCTCTCCCAGACTGGCTGTGGGCTCATTACCAAAGCGTTCACATCTCAGTTAAACCTTTCAAATTAAGTGTATTTGAATGCTTTTTGTTTCATAAGGAATCTGGTGCTGTAACGCAGGAGACATCATTGATGTAAAAGAGAACAGAAGGGTAAAACTGGCATTACCACTGGGACACCTCTGTTACAAAGCTAAAACTGGAGTCCTGGTCTGTGCTTTGGTAAGATTCATTTTTCCTAGGGCCTAGGAACTCAGCTTTCAGAGGTCCTTTCCTTATTTGACTTCTTCCTCTGCTTCTGACAAACCAGTTGAGGTCTATAAAAACTGCTTCCAGTGACAAATTCCCTCCTGGCCACAGTGCACATTTGCAACATGCAGTTTTATTACTGCATATAGTACTTAATGCAGCCATATGTAGATCCAGATGTCTTTTATCAAACCTGAACCTGCCACAGCTGTAACCAAAGTAACCAAAAAGACTGACATTTTAACTTGTTAATTTACAATTCTTACACTTCTTGCAGGAAAAATAGGAAGAAGAATATTAAAAAGTGCATATATGTCACATTCATATATTTTTCTTCATGTACTGCGTGCCTTTAAGTTTTTAAATTATGTGTTATTCATACTCTTGTAAAAAATCATTTTGCTCAAGAAATAGAAAAGAAAGCATTGGTGCTGTGCCAGTCACCTACAGTTCAGCATCACATTTTGCAATACAAGTCTATGGTGTTTCATTTCTGTTTCAGGCTGTCATTGGCTGTGGAAGCAATAAGCATGGAAATATTACAGATGTTCTGACTAGCTTTAAGTCTGACTTGACCCTCACTTGTATGTAGTAATGTTTTATATAAACTTGGTTGGTTTAAACTAGGGCAGGTGAAATTGTAACAGGATACGTACAGTAGACATGGTTTTGGTAAACTTGCTGAAGAGTTGTTTATACGTTCTGATATACGGTCTAGTATCTAAGTGTATGTAGATCTGCATCTATGAATAGGTATGACATAAGTTGATAGAATATAATGAATGATAAATATGCTGCATCCAAATGTATGAAATATACCTTTAAAAGCATATGCAGGTGCACATTCTTTGTGTTATATACCACTTCCATATGTAGTATGTGTGTCCATGTGAGCACACACGTGTGCTGATGTGTATACATGTACCTGTGTGTTGCTGTAGTCTCCAGTGTGTAGTTTATAGTTTGGAGAGAAATCATCCTCCATCATTCTTCACTGCTGAGCTGCAGCAGACCAGGCCAGCACATCATTTGTTAACAGCGACAAAGCCACACTCATAAACGCCGACATGTTACATTAATTTATAGGCACTGAGTGACTTATTAAATGTGACGTGTGAAATATAACAGGGCCCGGTATGGATGATTAGGTTTTGGGCTTTGAATTGTTGACAAGGCAGGGGTAATGAATTGCAGGACACAAGCTAGTATGTTTCCCCCTCATTAGTCAGTATTAGCTGCATTAATAGTAATAATTGGATATATTCATCATTTAAAATGTTTTAATAAATGTTTGGACAGCACCTGATCTAGTCTGTCAAATATTAGACTGGAAGGTTTGTGATGGGAGAAAAATTATGCTATTCTTTCTGCAGAGATTTATACAGCCTAAGGGGTGCCATTTGCCAGTGTCCTTTAGGAAGTAATGGGTAGAGATGGTTTGCAAAAAGACAGTGCAACACGAGAGAAACCAACCTCTCTCACATTTCAGGAATAGATTTTCATTTTGTCCTAGAGACTTCATTGTCCTGAGGTCAAGTCTCCAAGACAGGGTCTAAATTGGTTATTTGTGGGCTGTTGCCAACCTCAGATCAGAACTTCACAAAAGGCGTGCATGTTTCCATCTGATTTTTTTGTTTCACCCTTTTACAACTGCAGTCTGAATGTTGCCCAGACCTCTGGAACTTTCCAATTTGGGGGTTTGGCTTGGACTCATCAGTACTTTGAACTATTAGCATATTTAAGATTCCAGAAAGTTTGATGCCTGGACATCTTAAAAACGTGTTTCTTTGTGGGATGGAGACAAGACACTTCTGTGGGTGTTTTAACACTTCCACTTTCATTCTTGGTTTCTGTATCTCAAATGCACAATTGCACACAATTTGGTAAAGATTTCTCTGATTAAAGAAAAGAAATATTTTTTTTTTCATTATCTGGTAATCTTCAGAACTGGAACTTAAGAAATAACCTAAAACTGTTACCAAGGAATGCAGACTGTATTTGTCTCTTGCTTTGAAAGGGACAGGTAGATGAACACTAAAATGTGCCTTCTAAATGACTGGGAGGAGATTGAGGTGACCATGTCCAGTTGCAAAAAAAATTGTATCAAAACATAAAGCTCAAAACTTGTGCCACATCATTTGACTGTAACCTGTTATGTATTGAAATCCATTTTTAAAGGCAACCTTCAGAATATACAAAAGCAAAAGCACATGGAGTTATTGGCACTGTATCACTAGACTGACAATTTTTATCTTAAAAGAAGAGTCCTCTAAGGAAAAGCTACTGTGGAAAGCAGTGTTTGGTGACTCAGTGGGAGGTATGCTTCCCTTTTAGATACTACTGAAGAGGTGCACACTAGGGAGCACTGTGTTGCTTGAGGTGCTGTCTTTAAGGAGAGACAGAGAGTCAAGTGTCTGGCCACCTGTAGTCATAACAAGTCCCAAGACACTTACTGCAAGGATGAAAGTTTTCTCCTCAGTGTCCTTGCTAGTTCTAGCTAGCTCATACTGAGCATAGTGAATCTTTCAGATGAAGGGATCCTTACACTCTTCTAAATACAGTTGACCAAACCTGCCTCTTTATATCCAAGAACTCACTCTGTGCAAGAAGTTGGTGGAGGATTCAGAAGGTGCCAGGGCTAAATCTGTCTGTGGATAGGTGATGCTGCAGCTCTAGAATGGCAGGAAAGAGTCATTGCAGGGGCAGGAACAGTGGGACCATTTTGCATTTGTCGTAGTTACTCTGCATGGTAGAAGAAAACTTTGAGGGTAGAAATTTGGTTATTCAGTCGTAATCAGAATGATTTGTATTTCTGAACTTGGAGTAATGTTATTTCTTCTAATATATGCCAAAGTCACATGCAACTTGTTTAGATAATGTATATTTAACTGTACTCTCCTCTTCAGTTTAAATCAAGCCCTGAGTATTATTTTGTCAGAGTTGTCTGTTAGTTGGTGGTTATTGTTGACAAGTTGATGTGAGGGTATTTTAGCATGTTGTCTAACATGTGTCTGCTGATAAGTTTGTCATTGGCACTGCATAATATTTCTTCAAACTCCCTCTTAATTTTTATTTTGAGATTAAGCAGGCATTTAAAACTTGATACTGTATGCTCAGCAAATGCGGTTCATCAAGCCTTCGGGCTTTTTATTTCCTGTATTAGTTAACTCTTGGCCTGGAGTCTCAACTCACTATAGAAGATGAAAATTCATGTTTTCTCTAGCTGTATATTAATATGTCTGAGATCATGCCCTGATCATGTCATCTAGGTTCACATTGTTTAGCCAAGTATCTTAAAGAATTTCAGCCTTTTCATTAGTGATGTGCATGTGTCATAGAAAGGATAATGTGTTACAGCATTGAAGTTAGTTATTATGCAATTAGGTCTTTAGGTAGAACTTTGCTAGAGCTACAGAACTGAGGGGAAAAAAGAATGATCGATGTTCAGTACTTATGTAGAGTTCTTGATAATTTTAGGGTACTTTAGATAGAAAGATTTTGAGTGAAATTTGTTAGCTATGTTTGCATTAATGAGGATTTATTTTTTTTTCCAGGGAGGTGCTAGATATGGCAGCTGTAAATTTTTGCTGATCCTCTTTACTCTTTGCAGTTGCTGGCACTATTGCTCTCAAAAGATCAATAGGACATAAAATGGAGCTAAAGAATGAAAGGTTGTTAAGTAACAAGCACTTCCTAGTCCATTGGACATCTAAGTGACACAGCCAGATATCTAGAAATACATGAGAGATCTCAACTACTGTTGGTGGTTTAGCACTCATGGAAGATATCTGTGGTAGCTAATGGAGTCACCTTTTTTCCAACAATAATAACACACACTGTTGTATACTCCCTTGTGCTAGTGCTGTGCCTCTGTCCTTACAATGTCTTTTGTCCATTGAACTCTGTGCTAAATATGCTGTTTCTCATAATTCCAACCAACAAAGTACAAAGTGGCATGAGTATAATATATTACATTACAGCCAACTCATGTCCTTACCTTGCTCTAGTTGTAACTTGTCACTAGCATCTTGATCTGAATTCTACTCTGGTTTTGTGACATCTGATTTTGTCCTTCGGCTTGGGTACCCTCACTGAATGGCTGGCTTCAAAGACAGAAGAAAATACTCTTACGAGCTGCATCACCTTTCCAAATGAGTGCAAAAGATAACTTCGTGGCTACCAGTTATAATGTCTTTTGCACATCTCTCTGACACAGAAGAGAGCATCAGCAAAAGTATTTTTCCTACATATTCAAGGCCAACTGCTTTAAGAAAAGCTCTGAAGCACTTAATCCAAAACTTATGGTTATAAGCAGATATGATTTGATTTTACATGTCTGCTCCAGAGGTCATTATTTCCAAGATTAATTAATTTATTTCAATGCCATGTTAAAGGTAACATGTTAAAGGTAGCAGATACATGCAATAGTAATTGATGACATCTCCAGCATTTTATATCCTGTGATCCACTTCATATCACTTCAAAAACTCTTTCTCTGTGGTGACCTACAATGAATTTTACAGTTTCTAGGTTGCTTGTCCATATACACACCAAAAATTATGCAGCATTTTATATCTAGAGCCAGTTCAGGATTCCCTTCAAAAGCCCCTGGAATATATTCTGTCTTGAGCCACCACATGCACAGCTCAAAGAAAGTGCCTCCACCTTTCCACAAAACAGCTCTTTGCCTCCTTCCAGCACTCAAAATAGCAACTATACTCCAGATCCATCCTCATTGCCAGAGCTCCCTGCTGTAAAGGAAGTGAGGGCTTTATACTCTTAAATATCATGAAACAACGGGAACCCCTGGATGAATGTCCAGCTTGTGGGCAGAAGCCGAAGGTAGCACTTGACTTTCTTCCACAGCATTTTTGTGCTGGACCCGTTCTTGTATAAATACCAACATACATATCCATGGGCACTTAATTCTAGACTCACTTAGACTCACCCTCACCAGTTTCTTTAAAAGATTCTTTTTAATTATTTTGGGGTTTTTCCTCTCCTTGTTTTGCCCCCAGAGAGCAAAGAAGGTTGTTACAAAAAGTAAAATCACATCTCCCAGCTGCATGTCTGTCAGATTGTCCTTTATCACCTACTTTGACCAGGTTCCCAGGGTTCCCAGGTTAGTTTTGTTTTTAAGTTATTAAAAGTTAACTTTTAATAACCCAGTAACTTGAAGTTATTGGGTTTTTTTTTCTCCCCCGCATAAGGTCCTTCACTGCTGCTACTTTACTCAAAGCAAACACTCCATTTGCTTTTCGAAGTATAAGTTTTCTTAGGAGGGGATGTAATCAGTCTTTCACCATACTGACACTCTCCAGCTATTCCTCTGTGATGGCTTGGATGGGTCAGGTGAAGTAAGTTCCACCAATCTTCATAGCAGGACTGAGCGAACAGGAGATTTACAACCACGTTTCTAAGTTGCCCATTGCTGTTGCAGTTCTGCTGAGGATTTAGTGATACACAAGCTGAGACAGGGATGTCATCTCAGCAGTAAATCCTGTGGTCTTACAATGTCTGTTGTACTGGCGATGATCCTGAGGCAGTAAAGCAGCTGCAGTCCAGAGCCCCTGAGTTTACACAGAGTCAGCATCTCATGGGCACACTTCAGCACATGTGCTAAGTTTCTGTTCTGTTTCTCTGGAACTGGAAACTACTTGGGTTCTGTATTTGTAATGATTTTGAGACATGAATGAACTCAATAATCACTTTCTTCATTTCTTATGTGCTTCTGCTTCATAACTGGCTTACACTGTGGGTTATTGTAAATAAGAGCATCTTTCTTTGTCATTTCTTTCTCTTCAGGCTCTCAGTAAATGTAAATCTGGTCAAAAATCACTTCCATGTCAGTCTAAGCAGACCTGGCTTTTTTCACATTAAGCATCTATCACTTGAAAGAAAAAAAAAAAAACAAAACAAAGTAAAACAAACACCTTGAGAACACAACGGAGCAGATTCTGTGCCAGGTCTCTGGAGGGAATGCTGTTGTAACATGATGTCTACACCTAGCCTAACCATTCAAGGATACATCTGTTCAGTTGGGTTTTGAGTAGCACTCCACCTCTATATGTACAGAAAGTTTTCTCAGTGCTTTAGAGGCCCAGGCTCTGGCCAGAAGGTACCACACACATAGCCTTAAATAGCCTGACCCTGTGGGTTGCGCAGATTCAAATGATAGCACTGGTGCATCAAGGTTAATTTAGGACTTTATTGGTGTCAGTTTATTTGAGGAATCGTTAATTATTGCATGTGCGGGCATATTGGACACAATTTTTCATGCAGGTGGTTTACATGTGCCTGATCCACGGAAAGGTGGGAAATGCTTTTCCCACACGTGAAGCATTTACCATGTGAATCTTTATAACTTCCTCAGTAAGCTGATGAAAGAAATATGTCATCAGCACCCTCGGCTCAAGGTGACAAGTTTTAAGGTCCATGCCTGCTGTGAGAAAACCAGCTTCAGATGGTTGGATTAACACTGCTGTCTGACATCCTATGAGTTTGATACTGCTGATGCTTTTTGGTAACCACACTAAAGTTACCTTGAGGTAGCAGGCAACCGAATACTGATATCACATTGCAGTAACAGTAATGCTGTTATCTGTCATCACTTACACTGAACAGAGGTTCTTTTAGCAAAACTATGACTCTGGGAGGGCTGCTAATTCAATGGCATTGTGTGAACTATGACAGACCACAGAGCTGGGTTATGTTTTCTTTCCAGTGGCTGAAGCCTAGCATCTTCTGTAAAAATTAAAAATAGTTAACCCATTTTTCTATCTTAGTATATAAGGGGTGAAGCAAGAGTGAAATGAGGGCAGCATGAGGGAAAAGTAGTTAAACTAAAGCAAACTGGTAAAATATTGTTTGGTTTTTTTCTGTTAACTGAAGGGTAAATTCTGTTGGTTATGTGACTTACTCACTTGATAATAATGCACTGTGATGCTGGAAAGTTTGTCACAATTTCATCTAAAGCCCTGGCCTATCAGCTCGTAAAGCATAGTTTGTGATTTGAAGCATGCAAATAAATGCAGCTTTGGGAGGCTTCTGTGATGTGTAAGCTAGCAACTGGAGCCGTGCATGGGGCATGAGTGCAGGCACTGCGCTGCTTATCTCACAGTGCTGTTTGTGTCAATATAATGTAAAGGATGAGTGTATGTTCAGTTATCTTGCATCTAGCTGTCATAAACCAAATACACTGGGTGTACTCTGTACTCAGATGGCATAAAGTCTTTCTGACTTTTTTTTGTGAGATAGGAAGGTAGCTGCAGTTCAAATGTAATAAAAATGTGAGATAACGGAGCTGGGCACAAGCAAGGAGATATACAAACATTCAGATTTTCACTACTTTAAGAAAGAAAAAAATTATTAAAAAGTCAGGCCTGGGGGCAAAATTAAATTACAGAAAACTGAGCACGCAAACCTGCCCCTGGACTGGTTTTAATTCTGTATTGTGATGTTGTTTTTTGGTAGCGTTATCTCTTTCTTTTCTTATTAAAAGACTGGGAGAAGAAACCAAAACAGTCTCTCTGGGATTTTAACTCACTCATGGGAGAAAATACCAAACACACTTTCCCAAACTGCTCTAAATTTCTCTGATGCATTATAATTCAGTATCAGAGCACTAGAGAAATCCAGAAGATGCAAGATGAAAAATTGATATGCTGTGCTTCACTGTGCAGAACACACAGACCTGAGGAAAAGTGACTGGGAACACTTGCTGAAGCAAGCAATGAGTAATTTAAGGCTGTTTTGGGCAGTCCTGTCTTCTGATTTGGTGATTACGTGGATGCCTCCTCAGCTATTTGCTGTGCTGAGCTGAATATTTACTGTATTGATAACAGCAAACCCAGGCAACGCTAGCTCCAGGAGTCAGAGCAAGTTCACAAAAATAACATAGACTATTCTGTTTCTATTATGGCATTGCCTGAAGAATCTCAGTCAGTAGACTCTGACTGCTTGAGGCTTATTCTCCATGTCATGCTGCCTCTCTCAGACCTTTTCTGCAATTCAGGAAGAAGACACAGATTTTCTAGTAAAATAAATAATTTTCAGGCTTTTGTGTTTGTTTTTTTTTTTTTTTCCCCCTTTTTTTTTTTTTTTTTTTTTTTTTTTTTTTTTTTNAGACTCTGACTGCTTGAGGCTTATTCTCCATGTCATGCTGCCTCTCTCAGACCTTTTCTGCAATTCAGGAAGAAGACACAGATTTTCTAGTAAAATAAATAATTTTCAGGCTTTTGTGTTTGTTTTTTTTTTTTTTTCCCCCTTTTTTGTGTTGTTTTTGTTTGTTTTTAATCTACTGGAGTTTTCAGCATCTTATGAATGCGAAATAGAGGCCTGGTTCTGCTTCCATTTTAAGTCAGTGAGACCTCTGAAACCAGGGAGAGCAGATTTGAAATGTTTTTGTCCTTAATTAGGATGTTTGACGACTCACGAGGGTTACGGTTAGAAGAGAGTTAGATGGCTGTATCTGGAGTTTGAGTTCTCTTCTGCAGCGTACATTTCCTGTTGTAAAAATGCCACAAAAGGTAGCTACTGCTGTTTATTGACTAAAAAGCCAAGTAAAATCCAGCTGTGAACGTGTGGGTAATAGGAGGTTTTTCCCTATGCTTATATTTGATTTCCATACACAACCTCATGTTGGTAAACATCAGTGTAAAACTCAATTTTCCTTTGGTGAATAGAGTACCTGACATGACCAGTGAGTTTTATGTGAAAAGTTCTGCAAAAAAAAAACCCAAACCAAACCAACCCAACAGAAAGAACCCAAAAAAAAACAAACCCAAAAACCAACCAAAAAAACCCAGCAACCAGGCAAAACTCAAAGGAGAACAAAAAATAACCCTTTGCAACAATAGACTTGATAGAAAACGGGAATCTTCATGTCTTAAATGCTAAGGAGCTTTTTCCCCCTCTTTTTTCTACAATTATTAGTAGAGCTGGGCTAAGCTCAGGTTTTCTGTAGCATAGGAAATTCCATTATTTTGACAATTTTTCCCTGGCAGAGTGGAATAAAAAAAACGTGGTTCCTTCAAGTAAAGTTTAAAAATGTGGAATATTAAAGAAATTGTTGTTCAAGAAAAACACACACACAAATGCTTTAATTTAACTTAATGTTTTGAAAATTCCATTGTCAAATAGGAGATTTGATTAGAAAAATCAGCTTCAATGGGAACAAATTTAGCTTTTTCCTTCTGAAATTTCTAAGGAGACACTTGTGCTTTTTTATTATTTAATTTTTCAAATAAAATTACATTAAATGCATTTACTCTATATTTTTATTTTAGTAGCAAATTACTAACTAGAATTAGTTAACAACAGGTGCAGTGTAAGATATTGTAGTACTTATTAGATATTGTTTGAAGCAGTTATATTTGTAGCATCACATCCCCAGCATCTTCTTGAGGACAACCAAAAAAGGAGGGAGGCTAACATCAGTGCTGGTTCTGCAAGGTACTGAAGTATGTAAGTAGTACCTTTGTCTCTGTCCACACTGCTTGTGTATTTAAATTCATGCACATATTTAGTACTCTGCTGAATTGGTATGTCATACAGAATGGGCATGCAATCCTTTTATCTGATGGACAGTTGGTAATTATTGCACTGGCCCATGTATTCTGGTTTTGCTAATTTTGCAAACCCACATATACTTACTGCTGTGTCTCAACCGGGAGTCTCAAGTTACCCTCTTCTATCAAACGTGTTTATACCTCAGAAAAGGTGCATTTTGTCAATTCTGTTTGCCCTAGCCAGGTTTAAGTTGTATAACTGGCACTCACTTTCTGGATAGCCACTGGTCTGGCTGACCTTGGCAGCATGACAGCTGTCGTATTTTCACATGGATGAACTGTTCTTGAACAACTTCTCCAATGTGCTGGGAACAAACAAGCTTTTCTTCAGCATCAGGAATGCAGCAGGTCTTCTTTCCAACTTTTTTCCTCCTTCCACAGACATATTTATTGTGGCAATGGCAAGAAAATCCTACTGCTAAGCCTTCGTGTTTGAGTTCCTTTAAATTTCCTTCAGGGGAGTGACAGAAAAGCCAACCAAGATCATGTCAGAGCTTGCTTTCTTTAATTTAACTCTTCATTTATTATTAACAGACATGGGTATTAATTTGTAGTGGCAAGAAAAGTAGGAGGGCAAAATCCTTTTACATCTTTATTGCTAGTATTTCCATTTCTGCTGTGTATTTATTTTATTTAAATCACAGTGTTATTTAGCAGTGACAAAGAGTGGGTGCTGCTGGGGAGGGTATTGCACAAACCCAAAGGGTTGCAGTGTGAAGTGCATAATGGCCAGCAATGAATGGCAGGGAGTATTTATACAAGTGTAGTGACCTCCAGCTGATAGCGTGCTCACTAGATCCTTCAGCTGAATGAGGGGAATCAGAGGATGGAAGGAGCAGGAATGAGGAGGGAGCCAGTGGCAGGGAGTTAGAAGTAGCAGAGTGGCAAAGCAGCTTAAATGTGAGCTAAAATTAACTGGTTTTCTCCAGAACTGCACACCCTCTAACCATGTCGCTGTGGTATAAGGGGCAAAGCATGGGGTCCTCTGATTTAATAGCAATGTAAGTCATTAAATCCAGGTGCTTTATAAAAGTTTGCATGATTCTGGACCTGAGCTGATTTACATGGAGCTGGCTTGTGTTTCTCTGCTCCATATGCACAAATGCTCTTCACACCAGGGATGGTAGCAGTCAGGAAGGGGATCAGAAATATGTTTTGTTTGATTCATGCAAAAAAAACCCAAACCTTCAAGGGTAGCAATAAGTATTGATGACTGAGTCTTATGTGGCAGAGAAGCTGGTGTTCAGCAATCACAAGTTTGGAGGGAGAGTTAAAGTTGAAGATTTTATCATCACTCTTGTGTTTTGCATGTTTTTCATCTTGGGAATGAATTTCAGGCCGCGGTGGTTAGTATTAATGCTATATATCCTCTGTGGTTAGTATTAATGCTATACAGCCTTGCCAAACACAGAGAAAGTTAGAACTGAAAAAATTACCTACTGCGAAGAAGTTAGATGCAAACAAATGGAGATGGAGGTTTATGCTTACAAAGAGCTCATGTTGGCACTTCTCCTGGACTAGTCCTGTCAATCTAAATCGGAAGTGTTTGCAGAGTGAAGTGTTTCTAATGAGCAAGGCTGGCAGGACTGGACCCAGGTGAAGGCACCTGAACAAGTGATTTAAAGCAGGGACTGAGAGACTGGACTGAACCCTGTGAATCAAACTGTTCCATTCTACCCTTGTCTTAATCTATTTGCATCCACCTTCCTGCCAGAGCTGGGGGAGACCATCAGCCAGCACGTGCTGTGCCAGCTCGGGAGCCGCTCGGCTCTTGCCTGGATGAGTGTGGGATGCTTTCGCGTAGCCAGGGGGATCCAGCTCTGGTGTGTTCCAAAACAAAGTGCAGCCTATAATTTGTTTTGTCTTTCAGTTGAATAAAAATACGGTGCTGGGCAGAATGTGTTCTGTAAACCGTTGACTTCTTACTTAAAATGCAGTCAGTGAATTTGGCTGGGTAAGCGTGGGGTCTTGGAAATTCCTCTGAATATACTGTTATTTTTTTAAGTTGATTTTTTTTTTTTCTGGAGTTAATTTAATTCAAAGGATGTTTTGTTTGGTTGCTTGCTTGCCTGCCTGCCTGAGGTTTTCTCATAGGTTTAAATACATGAGATTCATTTCTTCTGAAGTTTATTTTGGTGAAGTTTCTGTGGAATCTGGGGGAGATAACACAGTGCAAATGGAGTTAGACTTTGAAACTTTGGGTTAGAGTTTTAGGACCCCAAAAGCCAACTCTTGTATGTCATAATGATTTTCCAAGCCTTTGAACTGACATTAGCTGAGACTTTGTAACGGAAGAGAAGGCCCATAGTTTCTCTGAAAAGCTTTACAAAGACCTTACCATCTCTTTTGGGACCCTTGAGTCAAACCACAAACTTCCATTGTCATGCACTCATGTGCTGTGCGAAGCCACACTGGGAAGACGCACCCCACATTTGCATGGCTGGTGCTGTCTTTCCATGCAGATTTCTCTACCTATTCCATGTCCCAGCTCCCCTTGGGTCCAGGGTGTTTCTCCAGGGCTGCAGCAGACTGGGTAGGCAGCTGCTGGACTTGGTGCTTGGTGAAGCCGCCAAAAATCCCCCAGCAAACCCGGGTCAGTGCCAGCTTCTCCCCAAAGAGTAAGCAGCTCTGAGAGGTTTTGCCACATAAGGACCTGTACAAGGCAGTAGGCACCAGCTGACAGGGATGTCTTTGCCTCCCAACAGATGGCCGGCCTTTTTATTTCAGCAAGCCATCTCGCACGGACGGGTGGTCTCCGGATCCTGCCAGCATTTCGCATGACAGGGCCAGCTTAGGGCAAAAGGGATCTGATGTCCGTGCCCTTCATAGCTCATGAGCTAAATGACCAGCTGCTGACAGGAAACCCATCATCTGAAGTGTAAGATCCTGAACTCTCCCCACTTTTCGTTTTTCTTTGGCAGAATTAATGCCCTATTTGCTTGTCTCTCAGAATCCATTCTGGCACGAGTACAAACCCTTGCCTAGTGGCAAGCAGTTGTCTGGATTTGAGATGCCAAGATTTGTGCTGACAGCTCCTTCTACACGATCTGAGTCAGGCTGTCACAGCTGGCCATTAGAGGCTTAAAAAGACACACACATGTACAACGAATAACATCAACTTTTCGTTACTGAATATCAGAACCTGCTTGATGAGAAAATGTAATGGCTTACACTGCTCTTTATTTCATATAAACAAGCACAGTGTCTCCAAACCCCTGTTCAAGTGTGGCAGCTGTTTATGTTGATAGCTTGCTCTTACTTCGGAGCACAGGTCTAGAAGGGACTTCCTCAGTCAGGAGATCCAGTCCTTGATAATCCCAGGCATCACATTTTATAATCATCCTCATTGCCTTACTTTTCTGTAATGAAAACAGTCCCTTGTAGTTTCAATTTGTCTTTGCAGCCATTTGCCTAGTGTGATTGTCTTGGCATGGAGGAGCAAGCACCAAAACTTGCCTTGTTGAGGGGCAGCATCACAACTAGAGCAGAGCAAAAACTGCTCCGCATCAAGAAGGGATTTTTTGAAGCTGTTTACCCTGCAGTTTTGCCTTTTTGGGTGGAAGCATGTGCAAATTTGGCTGACCATGTATTCAGTTTGGGTGCTAGGAGATGGATGCTTGCAAAAGTTAACATTCTGATTTAAAGTAAAACAGGATCAAACAATTTCTTGCTCCAGTTTTGCGTAGGGAAACAGGTCAGAATAGCTTCTGCTTAGTCATCTGATGGTTATTGCAAGAGTAATGCTGCTCTGCCTGGATGTGCTGGGTTTTAAACTTGCTATAGGATTAAATTTTGTATGGCTGAGCTTCAGTAGACCTTATTCTGTAGTTTATTTTGGACAAAAGCTTGATAAACTTTGGCTCTCAGGGAGGAAGCTTGGAATCTGAAACCTACTATTATTCACTGACTTGTCTTTATGAGTTTATAGTCTACTGATGCATAACGCTGAAGGAAATATTTTCAGTGAAATGTTCGCTTGTTTCTTTGGCTTTGTAAAATGCAATGTCTTTTCTTAGAGATATATGTCAGGGTCATATAGCTACTTCAGTGAACTGTGTATGGCCAGGAAATAGACTGCACAGAAAGTATTTCATTTCTCCATGAAGTCAGGCTTTTAACCAATGCTTACCCCCTTCTCCTCTCAGAGTTTTGAGTCTCCCACTAGCCACTGTTTGAGCATTAATTTTATGCACAAACTGAGTTTGGTTGTGTGAGATTTCAACCGTAGGGAACGTTTTGAGAATGTTTGTATTATGTCAAAATTTGACCATGACAGCGAACTTTTAAAACAAAACCCCATTTGTACATACGGGAATTTTCTTGACTGTTATTTTTCTGTCCTCTTTTGGCTGTGCTGAAATATGTGCCTCTTACTTCCTTGCTGCTATGGATGGCACGGCGAAGCTGGCGTTCACCATGAGAGGGGCTGCCTTTGCAAACTTTAACAGCTCTAATGCAGCAGATATATTAATTTAATCCTTAAATGTTTAGGACATGGTTGCACATTTTGCTGGACTGGGGTCTGTGGAAGCTCTGCTCCCTCTTTGGTTGGTCAGTGGGAGGATTTGTCTGAAAACTAATGTAAATAAGGCTTTGTTGGACCAAATGTGCAGATGTTGCACAGGACTACTACACACTGTTTATAAGATGTTAATGTCCGTTTCTCTTTCTCCACAGGTTCTTCTTGAAATTTTTCCTCAAATGTAACCAAAATTGCCTAAAAAATGCAGGAAACCCTCGAGACATGCGTCGGTTCCAGGTCAGTTGGACACACTTCCTCCTTTAAAAACCAGCATCTGTTAGGAGCAGAAGTACTTTGACCCAAACTAACCTAGTAATTCACTGGAAGATGCTAAAAACAAAAGGTCACAAAATATTGCCTGAAGACTTCTTGTCACAGCAGAATTGGCAGGAAGTACTTGGGGTTTCTTGCTCTAGACAATAATAAAGATAATGTCATCTCCATGGGAAATGAAAGCATGGAAAGGAAAAATCAAAATGACCTCACTGTTGGTTTAAGTTATGGGGCTACCCTGCACTGAGATACTCCCTTCTGCCTGGGGAACTATCTGCCTTCATGCAGACACCAAATGAGCACCATGTCTATTGGAAGGGGCAGAGGAGGATATAAAAGAGGGGATTTGCCTTGGGGTTCTGAGAAAGAACTAGGAGGTTTGTCCTGTGGACCACATGGATCTCTGGGGGAAGAAAACTCCAAAAGACAGCTGTTTTCTACACTAGCTCAGGACCTTGTTTCCTTCTTTTTCAGCGTTACTGCACTTAAATAAAAGTGCTAAATGTTATGTAAATGGCAATATTATTTATATGTCAAGCATATGTCTTTTGTTGGACTGTTTAATCGCAACAGTGCTGGAAGGCAGAAGGGTGTAGTTTGCCCCTTTGAACACAGAAGTGAAGAAGTGAGGATATGTGGCCACAGGGATTAAATTAATCAGTATAAGAGCAAGCATTAGCATGGCAGAGCCCTTGGCTTCTCATGCCACACTCCTCCCTTCGTCACGTTTCTCCTGTGATTCAAGAGGGCATTATCACTAAAAGAGGAAGTGGAAAAAGGACTCTCACCAGCACAGAGATTTAGGCTAAGCAGTCACCCCTGGGGTCTGTCAGAGCTTGCTTCACAACATGTACACTCTGCTGGGTTTGTGCTCGTCCAAGCTTGAGGCTGATTTTCATATGGTAATGCCTTTGCATGTTCTCTCAGAACAGCAATCAGGAGCCTGTGTCAGTGAGTAGGTAGGACATAGGAAAGGTTGTTGATCTCTTGACTTGTAAAGACATTCTGTCATACAAACCCAGCTTCACAGCAGTTGAGCTTTCCATGTGTAAACAGAGACTGCTTAATTACACAGGTCATGTCAATTAGTGTGACCTTAGCATTTTCAAGAAATTAATCACTTTCAGCCAAGCGATCCACTGATGCTATAATACAGGGTGGTATTGAAGCTTGCAGCATTTTGTTAAGTGCCCAGGATTATTGTTTTACAATAGCTGCTTTTGTTTCTTTTATTTTCCTTTTTTCTTTTTCTTTTCTTTTTTCTTTTTTTTTTTTTTTTTTTTTTTTTTTTTTTTTTTTTTTTTTTTTTTTTTTTTTTTTTTTTTTTTTTTTAATTTTGAACTTGTTGCTCTTTTAGCAATAAACTTGTTAAAATGAAACAGCCAGACCCTACCAAGTCCAGGCTTCATTTATCATTTCTTAGGGTGAAAAGGACCAAATGTACACATAGTAGTTATGATGCACCTAGATGTTTGAGACAATGTTGTATAGGAACCAAGTGAAACCTGGGCCCTTGTGAGGTCAGCGGAGGGTTTGCTATCAGCTAGGTTTGAAGTGTTGCCAGTGACTTAGAAGGTCTCTAATGGCTATGTCAATGTTCTGGTTAAAAACCATGAGAGTAAGTTATTTCCAGGCACTATCTAAGGACCAGCCCTACAGAACATTTCATTTCTTAATAGCTTTTACTTTTTTTCCTTGCAGCAGGGAATTGTCTGGTTATCGTATGGTATTAGGTTAAGAAAGGGAAGAGGCAGAGTATGTATGGATTCAGACAACCTGTGTGAGAAACTTCATTCAGAGTTAGGCAGTTTTATCCTGAACTTCATGTGTATATATAGTAGTATGATAAGCCTAATGTAAAAAGCAATTGTGGGCCTGGAAGGAAATGCATTTCTCTGCATGTCTGAGATGTCCAGGGATGTGACAAGAGGAGTGGTGTCGAATGCCAGCAAAAGTGTGTGCTAGAGCAGTGCTGGCCCTGTCTGCGTTAGTTGTGTCTCTATTAGCAGAAGGAGACAGCTAGAGAGAAGACAAGTATTGTGCAGGGCCTCAAGACGGTTGAGCTGTGTTGCAGTCTCCCTGATAGACTTTGAGAAAATAATATCTCTGTTTCATCAGCCCAATGGCACAAAACATTTGGTGGTATTACATACTGTCACCTTTGTCCAGCCTTGCCCTTTGATTCCAGAAACCCCATGGAGTAAATGCTCAGTCTGGTTTTGCGTTCTTCATCACACCCACATCTTGGTGGGATGGGCTGTAGTGTCCCAATTACTGGTAATAATAATAGTAGTATGTAGATGGTATCATGGGTGAACTCTGCCTGGGTTTTATTTTTCAACACTAAACCCTCAGTCATACAACATAAACACTTTTGTATGTTGTTGTAATTAATGAAACCCAGGTGCTCTAGTTATCTTGTTGTTCTTGTTTTAGCACAGCTGCTTGCAAACTGACACATGTCAAGTTTTAATTTAGAGGAAACTTTTCAGACTGAGTCACTGCATAAACCCCCAAACATTTGTTTATTATGAAAACCTTGAAAGTCACTTAGAAATTGCCATGCTGTTTGATTCTGTTACCACAACCTCTTTCTCAGCCTAGGCTGCTGGTTTGCCTCCATGGGACGCTGCCACTCATGTTTGAATTGAAGCCACTTGTGTCTTATTGCAAATTTGCATAAGAGACAGAGATGATGCTTCATGAATCCCAGATAATGGAATTTGGACACGCAAGGCTCCATCCCCAGAGAAGGGAAAGGCAAAAAAAAAGAAAAAAAAGGCTGCAAAATAGCAGTGAGAGCTGAGGTAATTAAGTGCCCAGCCTGTCCCTGAGCACGTGAGCAAAATTACTGAACATACTGTACTTACGTGCTTTAAGTTAGACACCTTTTTAAGTGTCTTGTTAAATCAACAGTGATTTTTAGTTACTAGAATAAAGAAGTCAGCACACTGTGGGAAGAGGGCACCAAGTGGTAAGAAAAAATAAAGATGTCGCTCAAGGTATTTCTGCATAGCTTTCAGAAGAGCAGCAAACACTGGAGTCACAGGTTTAATTCTATCACACTCTTCAGACCTGAAAATCATCTTGATCAGATTTTCTCTGCCTTTGCCACTGGATGTTGGGACATCACAAAAAATAGCAGATCCCCCACCATACATCAGAGAAAATTGAAAGCTCAAGGAACCTGCTATGTCTTAATCAGTTAGCAAAGCTTAATGGGCTGTGTTTAAAAATGAGGAGTCATGTGATGCTTAATTTTGATATATTAGGTGAGCTACTATAACAAATAAACAGGCTGAGTGCTAAACGTGGATAAATAGCTTGATCTCCAGGCTCCTGCTCTCTGAATATTTCTTTTTTAAACTAAGCTCCAAAGTATTCACAAACTGAACTATTTAATGGCAAGCAGAATAATTCACAGAGCTGAATGATATGTTAATGCAGTTGATAGTGCCAGTTTCATTGAAGAAAGTTGTAAACCGATGTGTTTCTTTCATACCTCTGTCTCTCCCGGTGTTGATACAGGATTTAAATCAGAATCTATGAAGGGCTAAAGCTAAAGCTCAAAATCATTTTCCATGTTTGCCTGTCCCAAATTAAAACTGTGTTTTGTTGACAAAATTTGGAAAGTTTTGAGGTTTGGCAGGCCTGGTTGTCCCTGTGCTTACATTAATGTGTCAGCACCTCATTAATCATTTATTAAAGTGTAGTGTGCCTTTCCCTCTTGCTATGGTCTATGTTTTAGGATGCCTCGTTGCCCGTTCCACATATACTTTGGCTCTCCCCTCCCCCTAATTTTATGATTTCTCCACAAATTACTTTTAGCGTGTGCTTTAACTTGAACATATCCCAATCATTTCTAAGTCAAAATGAGGAGAGTGTAGTATTTTTTTAGATTAAAAAATATGAGTAGAACTTGTAAGCATGTAAGTGCTCTGTAGTGATCCAAGTACGTAACTGTGGCGCACAATATTCAAGGTATATTTTTTTCTCTGTTAATAATTAGGGGCATTAATATTTCATTAGTTAAAGATATGTTTAGTATTCCTGTATTAATGAGATCTTGCAGTTAAAGAATTGAGCAGTAAGTGCGTGCTACTCCTTACAGGTGCACTGTGAATAATCGGGTTTTTTTCAGACAGATACATATGAGTAACCACTTTTTTTTTCTGCATTTCCTGAGACTGGAAACAGTTTCTCTTAGAGATTCCTTTTATAGTTTCTTCTGCTAACGACACTGAAGAACCACACCAATGTGGTCTCTTAGCAGTAAATCAAACTCTCTGTTCAGGAGGTAGGTAGGAAGACACTGTTAAGTAATGCAAAATATGTTACATCAACAGTAGCAGAAACCGGGGGGGGGGGGGTGTGGAAATAAATGTAGGTTTTCTTC
>NDXB01013878.1:454915-471810 GCA_002631895.1 Agapornis roseicollis
TTTACATCAAAAGTAGCAGAAACCGGGGGGGGGGGGTGTGTGGAATTAAATGTAGATTTACTCACATAAAACTGACCTCACAAGGATTGTTTCCTCTAGGCCTTCTGTAGAAAGGTGTGTGCATAGTGACAGCTTCTTATATATACAATTTTCACAGGTTTGAGTCCTATCTTACTATTATTAATCTTGACCTGTTATTTTTCTGGAATGCTGTTTCAAGAAACATTCAAAGGTTTGGGTTTCATCACAGGATTGATTTGCTTCAGTGGTAAACCTGTGTGTACCTCTATGGTTTTAGGATTGGGGAAAATATTTTACATTGTAGCCATTGTTATTAATTGTAATAGTGTTAATTTTCACATGGTCTCAGCGGACCCATAGAAGGAGATAAGGAGCTGGCATAAATCATGGAGCTGTGACAGGAAATGCCAGCTAGGAATTTGGCTCAAAATCCCAGTTGCAACGAATTTACAATGGTTGCAAGTGCACAAATAAGATTGCAAACCCTGAGCCAGTTACTATAAGATCATATTTTATTGAAAATATCATAAACTTTATTCTATCCCTCAGGAATGCAATGGATAAATTACTTTTGAAATCCCTTTTGGAATTCTATATATAGGGCTTGGGGTTTTTTCCCCCCCCTTAGTTTGATTTCAGAAAAACTTACCTATAATGTTTCGTGCTTTCTTTTTCCCAAATTTCCATCTGTAAGAGCTCTTGAATCATTTATTCTGTATTTTAATATCTTTCATTTAAAACATGCACAAAAATCTATTGTCTGGAATGCCATTCTGAGAGACAATTTTAGGATCCGTTAGATGTAAACTACTCCCTTTCGTATTCCTCTTTTCAAAGACAAAGGCTTTGGGATTAGCAATGGGCAGTTTAGTGGCTTTGCTTGCTTCAAATTTTTGGACATTTTTATTGGTGGTCAAAAATAGGTGGAAAATCTTCAACTTTTTGTTTGTTTGTTTAGATCCGATTCAAGTGATGAAATTGAATTGTTGTAAGCGATCCTTTAAGTGTCCCCATTTGACCAAGTTTGAGAGGCAGCAGCTTCCTGAGAGAGTTGAAGCAATGTTTGCCAATCCTTGTAAAGCATTTCACCTCTTCAGAGGCTAAAGCCTCTCAAAACCAAGAACAATTAAAGCGAGAGCCTTTCAGAGTGACTGGGGAATTCAGCAAAATAAATCAGAAATCCTCTGCTGTGGCTCTGGAGGCTTGCCTCATTATAAGAGCAGATCTATTAGCCCCCTTGCCATTGTCTTTCATTTCTCAAGTGAGGTGATTCTAATTAAATTAATCTGCATGTCAATCTATCGGTGATCAATCAAAAGGGCTGAGGTCCCCCTTTGCGGCAGTGTGCTTGCGGCTGACAGGGGCTGATAATGGAGGAAGAAATAAACTGTCGAGCAAAGTTAATTAGTCAACATAATAGGTGGATTAAACAGGAGCTGCTGATTGCTGTTTCACATGTCGAAGCATGGGGTGGGAGCTGAAACTGCAATTAACAGACAATTATTATATTTGGTTGTAAGAGGTCGCATGAATAAACATATCTCCGTGGGTTTCAGTTTTTAATCCCTTTCCCTGTTTAATGTAAGGAGAAGTGTAGGTCATTTCTTCTTATTGTTTTAGCCAAAGTTCTTGAAGGCGATGTGTGCTCCTGGCAAATCAGCAGCCAGCTGAGGGCTAAATCTTTGGCTGGGGTAAAACCCTGGGAATAGCATACTTTGTTGGGAAAAGACTATGGGAGGGGTGGCTTAATGAAAGCCAGGGATTCTATGAGGCTGTTTGATCTGAGCAGGGTCGAGGAGACGCAGAGTGATGAGCTTGCCGCTCTGCCAGGGACTTGCCCCATGGTTCCCCCTCTTTCTTCCATGACAGTTCATGTCTTGGGTGTGCTCAGCCTGATTGGGGACTTCCTATAGGACGGTGCCTGCTGATCCTCAAGGTTGTCAAGATACCTCTGAGCAGCTGAGTCTTTTACTCTGGATCCAACACTTTCCTGTTTGCCCCTACGGGGTTGGCTCCTCTTGCACCCGGGGCTGCTCTGGGGAACAGAAGTGTCAGATTGTGCCTCCAGGGCAGTGCTTCTCTGTCTCCCTCCCCTTGCCTCAAACCAAATCCCAGGTGTTGACACTGAGATAAGTTGAAAAATACAAGTAATTCTAACACTGGATGAATAGGGTTGTGTTCTCCAGATCAAGACCCTACTGTCAAGCGTGTATGTGTACACAAACGTACCTGTATGTATTCCCTAAGACAGAGCTTGGGAGAAATCTGTGCAAGTCCAACAACCTGTAGTGAGTGTACTGAGGGGACAGCAGTTGAGAAGGGAACAACTCTCATCACAACTTCACAAAATACCCTTTTGTTTTCTTTTATTCTAAATTGATTCTCATTTGCAATGTCAACAGCTCTATCTACTTCAGCATGGAAACTGAAGGATAATTTAGGGTGAAACACAGCTGCCCTTGTATATAGGAAAAAAATACTTAATAAAGATCCTCTTGTTAAAATGATGGTTAACAGTGTGCCGTCTGCCATGCAGCTACAAACTCTGCAATTTGACTTAAAACTGCATCAAAAGTTTTCGATGCCAAAGACCCACTCATCAATAGCGTCTCTTGTTAGATTTGTACAGCATAAGCCCCAGTTATTATGCGAAATAGCTATGCAATTTTCTACAGCTCCCAGCTGTTATTTATTTAACTGAGTTTATTACACTCTGTGCTTCTTAAAAAACATACATATATATCCAAATTTTCCTCCATTTTGCTCTTGTGGTTGCAGGTTGTGGTGTCTACAACAGTCAATGTTGATGGCCATGTGTTGGCAGTGTCGGACAATATGTTTGTACACAACAATTCCAAGCACGGGCGGAGAGCTCGAAGACTTGATCCCTCGGAAGGTACGCCTTCTTATCTGGAACATGGTAGGCATATCATTTTCATTGGTTGGCATTGCTACTTTAAATGTGGATTTATTTGATTTGTGTCTCTGGCTACCAGTTTCAGATTGTCCTGTAACAGTTTATACCTTTGGGACTGGATATTTCAAAGAGACTGGCCTCCAGACTGAAGGGGGAATTTTTCAAGGAGGTCAGCACTAAGTGTGGTGCAATAACGAACCTGCAGGCAAACATGGTGCAGGGTCTGTACCAGTGAAGGGGGGCGATTTCTTTTTTTGTTTTGTTTTTGTTGCATCTATTCTGCACCCAAATCAGGGGCTGAGTTTTCCCAGATTGCCTGGGGTTTTGATTGTGCAAATCAAGCACGTTGCGTATTTTCTGAAGTGCTTAGAACCCAAATTTTGAATGGGATTTCTTTTATCTATAGGGTGCTGAGCTCTCTAGGAGATCCAGCTGTTCCTCTGAATTGCCTTAAATGAAAGCAGAGCCCTTTTGGAAATCCATCTGCTTACTGAAGCCATGGATGAGTGTTCTCTTCTGGCTTCAGCTGTACCAGCTGAAAAAGTTGCTGTTCCCTGTATGCCACAGCCGCTTGTCTGTCCTCTCTGCTACAGGCTATTCTCCACCATGGAGATGCCAACTAAGATGGTTGTCTGATTGCTCCCTAGTCTCTTTCAGTCCAAAGAAACCCATTTGAGTTAAGCCCTGTAAATAATAGCTGCTTGCCAATCTAGCTTATTTTGCTGAAATGATTGAAGGAGAAATTGTGCAAGGCAATTTGTCTGGCTTTTCTGAACAGACAGTAAACCCCAGCAAGGGTGGGATGGGGGCACATGGCTGGAAGCAACTTGGGGGACAGTAATCTTTTCCATAGGATCAGCTGGTCCTGGAAGAGAACATCGCTGGTGACTGTAGGTGCTTAAAATGGGAGCTGTTGAGTGCAAATGTACATAAAAAAAAAATCTGGATTTGATTAATGTTTTGTTTTGCTCTTTGTCCTCAAAGCTGATGACTACTACTGGAAACCAAAACAAAAACAGAGGGCATTTCACTCCCTTCTCCCTCTTACAGTTTGGTAGAATAGCTCTTTGTCTTCAAAGCTGTTTGTAACCCTAAATTCAATAGGAGCTTGCTCCCTCT
The DNA here is from genome assembly GCA_002631895.1 of Agapornis roseicollis. Lineage (NCBI taxonomy): Eukaryota > Metazoa > Chordata > Aves > Psittaciformes > Psittacidae > Agapornis > Agapornis roseicollis. The sequence continues at coordinate 458,973 of NDXB01013878.1, forward strand.
AAGAGATGTGTACCCTCAGCTTCCATTGAAGTAGTTGAGTGTAGAAGGCACCAGTCCTTTATGCTGGCTTGTTTCACAAATATTTGCCAAGGATCTGATGAATAATTAAATAGGTTTTTTTCCAAAGAGTTTGAAGAAACACAGATAAATTTTTCTCTGGGAATGCGAATGCCACTCAGAAAAATGTTAACTAGATATGTTGAAAGAAATTATTAATACTAAGAAATGGGCAAATGTGTGGGTTTCTACTGCTTAGTGAATTCCTGTGGACATAGCTTTCTATTCTGCTTAAGCTTTCAGGCATCAGACCTGCAAGCACTTATGCATACATTTAAGATTATGCACACATATGGTCCTGTTGGGATCAATGAGGCTTCTTGTGTCAGTAAAGTTGAGAGTATTGATAAGTGTTTGCAGGATCGGGTCTGTAGTTCACACTTACTAACCTAAAATTCTTAGCTCAGCAGCGTTTCTCATTATATAAACATAACTTACATCTGTATTTATTTAGCTCTAGTTTTTTATGTAGGCTATAAGCCATTTTCAGCCATAATTCACGTTATAGAATTTTTTTCTTTCATCCTGACAACAACCTAATTTAATAAGCCACTGCCATAATTTCTGCTCAGTTTTTGTAAGGGATGAGCTCTGCTTTATTAATTAGCTGAAGGCAGAACATTGCAAAAGGGAACTTCTCTCTGCTCAACTTTGTCATCTTTGAATCAAATGTAGTCTTTCAAAAAGCACTTCGATGTTTTACTTATATTCCTACTGAAGTAGATGCCAAATTATTTATTTATTTTTTCCCCTCGCTCCCCATTGCAGTCTTCTCAGTGCACGCTTTTGGTCAAGGCAATATGTTCTTATTCCCATGCATGGTGTGTTGGCATCTCAAGTTACCACAGTTATTATTCCCACTCCTAGTACCTGAGGGATTCTGTTAGGAAAAAGAAGAAAAAAAGAGATAATGCTATGCTTACATATCTGCACAAACCCTAGTTACTGTGCTAACATTTAAAATCAACATCTGCAAAACATCTCCATGTGTGCATTTGGTGGGAAAGGTGATTTTTCTCATCTACTTTCTTAGGCACCTCTCAAACAACCTCATAAAGCAACCACTAGTAAATTCTTACTTTTGAATAGTTACCTCCACACTGCAGAATTGAACTCTTCCCAGAGGCTTGGTGGGGCCTTTCTTTTAACCTAAATCTTTTGATCCAACTTTCCAGCAATTCTGTGCACATTTGAATCCAAAGGCAGGAGAGGGGGAAGAATTAAAGAGAAATTCAGTAGCTCTTTCACATGTTGATATCAGATGTCTAAACTGCTTAATTGAATGAAAACAAAGATAGGAAGAGTCTCAACTGGGTTTAATATTATTGAATTTTGGGCAATCACCACAAACCTTAAACCCATTGGAACAGGTAACAGTTTCCTCCACTGAAATGAATTTTTACTTTTAGTTTGAGTCCCAAAGTTTATCATTTTTCTTCAGGTTTGGGATTTTTTTACCTTGGATAATATCTTCAAGTGTCAATAGCGGAGACAGTTTGTTTGTCTTTCCTCTTTCCAGCTCTTCTGCCTCCCTCAGGGGAAGGACAGATTGACCTGAACAGTATCTGTCAACGGTGAAATGGGAAGCTAACATAGTAATGGCTAGTTTGTCTCTGGTTTATTGCTCTGGTGAGCAACTTCTGATCATAGGTTTTTAAATGCTGGGTTCTAACTATAATATGCCCTTGACCAAATGTATCCCTGTGTACTTTTCTAGATGTTTAACGCTTTAACACAAATATCTGATTGCAATAGGAATGAATGCCTGACTGTGTGAGGACTGGGGAAAGGGGCAAGAGGATGTAGCAAGAGAGTGTGCTGGTTGCCTAGTTAGACAATATCCAGCTTATTTTTTCCTTACAAAGTTGTATTAGGACATTCTTGTCTTAAACACAGAGCTGCAGTTTATGTGATGCTTTAAAGAGACTTAGGGTGCCAAAAAACTGGAAAGCAAGCTTTACCTCTGGAGCCACTCAGGAGCCTGGTGTCTCCACTTTTGGGTTTTACCATCTCATTAGCAGGTAGCCTGGATTATTTTGGGGACATCCAACACACCTCTATTTATATCTCTCTTGTCGGACAGTAAAATGAAAGTTCCTTTTCGTAGCTCATTTCTCTGAGTATAACTAGGAACCTAGATCATGGTTCTGTTTCTACACATTGTCCTCCTTGAAACCAGTGGGCTTCTTAAGAAGCTCGTATTTCAAACAAATATCTCTATCTTTCAAAAGTAATAGCTGGCAAAGGCCAATTATTTCATACATCTTTCTGTGGTATAAATAGGGAAAGCCACAGTAATCTGTGGTTTTCAATAATTATCACTTTTTCATTCACAAATAGTTGGATTCTCACTTTTTTTATATTTATGGTAAACCAGAAAGCCAGTGTGGTTGACCTTTTTAAATTGTACATATATAGTAAGATGTATGGCAAAGAGCCAATAGGCCCCAACCAGTAAAATATGTTTCAGTTTGTAGTTCATCCCAGGGTGTCAATTTTAAAGGCAAAATCTTTCCAAAGGAATTTAAGTGACTAGCTTATGGAAGGGGAGAATTCTGACAGCGTTTGCAACTACTCTTTTCAGTTTTACCAGCATGAAGTCCACCACTGCAGATGTCTGCAAAGTTTCCAGTTAAAACTCTCATGTGGCTGCAAAGTAAAAATTCTTTTCTCCCCAAATCTTTGAATGCTTTACAACAATGTAAAGCCAATTGCAGCATCAGTTTCTCTATTATTTTTCCTTACTGGCAGAATGTGATGCCCTCGAAAAATGATAGTCCCTGAGACCCTGTCAGTTTGCATGCTCTAACACTTTATTATCTAATGATCTAATATGCAACAAGGCAAAGAGGGGGTGCTTATCACCCTGACAGGATGCCTAAGAGAAGTGACTAAATTACTTTATGTACCATTAGCGCTAGCTGCCACGGTGAACTCACTGTGAGCATTTATGCAAATATTCCTGAATACATTCAAGTGGCCTTGTCAGGAAGACAACTGACAAGCAGCTTAAATGCTTGGGTTTTTAAAGGGACAGTTTTATTTCTTTTTCTTTTCCTTCCCTCTCCTCCTCCTCCATAGGAGAGCACAGAAGACGGTGGTGAGGTTTGCTGCTGATTTGGTTCTGAGTTATCTTGACAGCAGAAAGAGATGAAAGATGCAGGGGAGAAATAGGGACAAATTGTAAGACATGATATCAGAATTTACAGATGGAAGTAGAGACAGCCATGATTTCTAAAACAGTGTCCTGCCATTATTTTAATGCAAAATATACATAAATCTAGGGGTGTGTGTGTGTATCTAAAATAGATCATTATAGATCAAAACCATTATTAGTGGCTGCCTTATACTAGAAATGCTAGTGCGTAGCTAGATTATTTGGTCACGCTTTTGTGGTACCTGAGAGAGTCAAGCTTTTAGAATGTTATTTTAGTTCATGATGGTAATGAGTGATCCAGGCCGTTCACTGTCTGCAGGTGCAAAGCCTCTTACAGTAAGTGAAGAGTAGCAGTTGCTGTGCCTCAGCTGGGTACATAAGATAAATTCTTTCATCTGCCGTGGGGCGTTTAAAGAGCTTTTCTTGCCAATCCTGCCCAATCTTGAGAGCCCACAGTCATGATAGGCACATTCACAGATTTTCCACTAAATCTTCAGATTTGAAAGCAAAAATGGTTGCTAGGGTGTGTCCTAGTTGATATTTTCTATTTAGGTTAATAAAAAGAAGTTTTCCCCACCTTATAAACTATTTTGAGAAGATAATCATTAAACTAAAGCTTTGAGACTGGCTGCCTGTGAGTATCATTGTTATTTAGTCTGACTGTAACAGAGTTGTTGAGAACAGTCATTTTATATCTTGAATTTAGCTGCTTGTGCTGCACATAGCAGTTGATGATTCCTGAAAGATGCTCAGAAGTCTGACTCAGTGACCTGGTTCTTGCACTGTTAGATGGCTTCACCACAACATTATCCTCTACATTTTTGGCAGTGTGGAGAGTTGTGAAGTGGATGCCTCTACCAGCTCCATTTAAGCCATTTCAATCCTGAGTCCCTTGGTGTTGCATGTGTCCGTGCTAGCTGATGAAATTTTTAATACAATACTGATGGAAGCAGAAAACATTAGCAAGTTTAGGAACGTTAAATCTTCAAAACTTCATACGTTTTGCCTTTGGATGCGTAGGTTCAGATTCTTAATCAAAGATAAGCATTAGTGCATTCACAGACTGGCCAAGTTTAAACAAAGAAACTTTCATGTTTGACTTGTTTCATCTATGGGTGTAAGCACCTGTTATATCTTAGCGCTTCACTTAAGAATGTTTTTGTGATTATGTGAAAAATATAAACAGACAGGCTTTCTCTGCACCGTATCATTCCATATAGAGAAATGTGGTGTGCTTGATTTATTATTTAGAAGGGAAATATTGAAAAAAAATATTAGGATTCTACCAGTCTACTTGAGGGGATCTTGTATGTTATTCTGAGTTACGTCTGCTTTCTAATTTATTTTCTATGAGGGAAGAATACCTAGGGTTGTTGGACATCTCTATGCATACACAGGGGAAAAAATGTGACTTTGAGAACATTGCACAACATGGATAGTAATAACAGTAAGTGAGCCTTGATATACTGAAGGATTGCAAAATTTCAAGCTGGAAATAATTTTCTTTATTTTTGCCAAGTTGTCTTTTTCATATCGGTTCCTTCATAAATGCAGTGACTCATAAATTCAGGCAATTTTTTACATAATGGCTTGTTATTTGTTCTTGGAGCTTGACCTCACTGAGTGTATAATATTAACCTTTTGGCTACCCTGTGGTCTTTCTGTATGTTTCTAATATAAGTGAGCACACCAGGGCTGGATTAGTCCAAGATATCTACTGAGATGGAGTTCAAGCATTTGTCCCTCTAAAGACACAAAACAGGGGCATTTGAGGATTTGTTCTCAACAAGATTTTAACTCTGGGGACCACTGAAGATGTCAAAACTGTGGAAGGTCCCCTCCAGGTAGCAAATGTTAAGCCAGGATGTGATATCTTCCTAAAAAGTGTATGGCATGTCAGGGAGAGTTTAAGGGTTTGAGTAATTCCTTACCCAGGAATTACTCGGTGAGGTTCTCTGGTGGGCAATATGCAGGATGTCAGGCTGTGTGGTTGAAACAGTCCCTTAAGGAGTATAATATTGGGACCCATCAGGTTACCGAAACACAGCAGAACTCAAGAGTTAGACAGCTCCAATTTAGGTAACCAAAACTGCGTTAACTAAACTGTACCCCACTGAATTATGCTAATGTCTCCTTTTTTAATCTTCACCAGAGCACAGCAGCAGCCTGCAGGCCCAGACCCTGCTTCCTATTTGGATGTTACTGAGAATTTCACAAGAGGTGGGTGGGTGGGTAGGTGGAGCTGCCCTTATTAGCAGAAAGCAGAAAATCTTCTGTTTCCATTTGTCTAGGTTATAAATCAACTGTTAAGGAGAGGTGTTCAAAAGCTGGGAATATCTGGCTGCAGCAATTTTTATTTTTCAGGATTTATTTTTAGTCTGAGGCTAAATGAAAACAGGATTTAAATGATACCCCTGGCAGTGTTTAAGACCCGGTTGGATGAAGCCTTGGGTGTCCCTGCTTATGGCAGGGGGGTTGGAACTAGATGATCTCAAGGTCCTTTCCAACCCTAACTATTCTATGATTGATTCTATTTCCTTGGAGGTGGATTTTTAATGGTTGATTTGGGCAAGGAGATTCCAGAATTTCAGTTCTGCTGTTTGTAGGTAATTCACGGAGTTAGAGGTTTGAGTCTGACTTTCTTTTCATGATTTAAAATGTTAGTACATTACATGTATTAACAGTGCTGCTGCTATGTTGCAGGAATGTTAAGAGATACCATTTGAAATACTTCAGTCTTTAATAAAAAGGATAGCTGTTACATAATGTCCATGAAAATGCTTCCTGAAAAGTCAAGTTTGGGTACTGCAATTACCACAGGTAGAAAGGATTCCCACTTCACAGTCACTTATCCAGTGATCTAGTATCAGGTCCAATTGAAAAAGGAAAAAATGCTCCAATGGAAGCAGGAAATGCCTTAGTTTTAAAAAGGCAAAGTGGAGCAGCTGCCCTTTATGTTTTTCAAATAAATAACAAATGAAACAGCCCTTCCCCCAGAATATCTAAATGATGTCAACTGTGATATGTTGTTACTCTCTATTGTTAAAAGGATGTCATGAATTCATGGAAGAATAGTGTCTGGTTGAAGATGGAGCACATTTTGTGAATTTCTCAGAGGAGCTTTCAGAACTGTGCTCGGAAAACTACAGAAAAAAGCAAGCATGAAGAAAACTGTCATTAAAATTTGATGCAGATTTGAGTGAAAAAAACCCACCCTGTTTTGTTATGGCAGACAGATAAAGGAGAAAAGTTCGGGTGGAAATTCTCCAACCACCGTGAGAGTTGACTCTTCTGGCGAGTTAGACCAATCACTTCCTGAAGGGTTGAGGTTTCTCTCCATACCTCAGAGGAACTGGAGTAGTTATGCAAGTAGAAAAACCTTTTCTATTCTGTTTGGCAGAAACTTCACAGCTACCAGTACAGGAGAACATTCAGTAGCACTCAGGCAATGAATATTCATAGATAATGAGCGTTCATTACATTTCAATTTGCTTTGCTGGCCACCATGTCACTAAGACAATGGCATCATAGGGGAGAAGAATGACACTAGGATTAGAGAAATATTTGAGAGATACTGCACTGTATGGCAGTGAAGATTTGCCAGACATTTTTCCAACCTTCCAAAATGCACACACCAGCAGATGATAAAGCATTTTATTATCTTAATATGATTAATATTATTTCTGAACAAATTCCTCTAATTTAACTTTTTTATTATAGGATACCTTTATTATCATTATGTTGAGAAAAGATGTATCTTAACTTCAGTCCCCTGCTGATTTGGGCAGAGTGCAAAGGAAAAGGTTTTTGTGAATTGTGGTTTGTAAATGAAAGCCAAAAACTGTAGATTTTTTTGAAAACTCATCTGGATGTTGTACAAGGTCATGATTGCCAAGGAATATGTTCACAGCAATTTGCAGGTATCTGGATGCCTCCAAATGTTTCATGTTAGGCATCTCAGTATTTAAATACCCCAAAGCAATTGGTGTTTATGATAGGTCCATGTTCTTGTGGAACTTACGTCTAAAGCTGTGCATCAGCTGCGTGCTAACAAGCTCAGGATTAAATGCTTAGGTGACAATTTTACACCAAACTGGAATTTAAGATATTCTGGTTAGAAAAATTCACAGCTAATGAACTCATGAGTCTTTTCCTTTCAGGCTGCACATCCTCTCACTGAACTGAGAAAAGACCAGTGTGATCATTTAAGTCTCTCTCTTACTATCCCTTGTGCCAAGGGTTTCCCCAACAAAATGAGTATTTGACAAAGCTCCTCCATGTCTGAGGAAAGGAGTTAAAAGCATAAACCTGGAAACTGATGCAGAAAATGGAACCACCAGAGTGGGATGTTTGGAGTGGTTATTCTAATCTGGGTTGCCATCTGAAAATTATTAATGTTAGTAGTAGAGAATAAAAATAAACTACTAATAATTAATACTGGACTGGAGACAGGCTTTGTGTTTGGCCCAAATCCAGAATACAAGAGTTTCAGGAGTGCATGACATTGCAAAAGTGTGCTTTCATTAGGTCAGTAGTGCAACTTCATGAAGTGTGTTTTAAAATCTCAACCCAAACTGTTTGCTGAGCATAACCAGAAAGCTTTGTGTGTTGCAATTACTGCTTTCTGCTTCCCACCTTCATTCCAGGAATTTATAGTTCTCTTTGTGACAAACCAAATCTTTAGTGTGAAAGTGACTGTAACATAAGCACTGCTGGTTTATGACCTCATTGAGCAAAATGAATAGGGTTAGGAAGTTTGGTAAAGAGATCAAGAATTTATGAAAAACTTGTCTGAAATTTAGCAGTTCAAATTTCTTTCTCAAGAGTAATTCAGATCTGCAAATTCAGGTACACTGCGAGGTGCTTAACAAGAAACTGTCCCTCGTGAAGTGGATGTTTAGGAGTTTCTGAACTTCTGATCCATTTTTGTGAGTCAAATGGTCACCCAAAAGCATAGGTACCCAAAGCAACCTTTTCAGCAATTCTTGGGCCTAAAGCCAAACCATTGAAGCACCAAAATGCCTAAAGCTGCAGGCAGGTTATTTAGTGGGATTCTTAAAACTCCATCTACAGAATTACAATGCCTGTCTGCAGGTACTTTGAAAATTCCATTAGATGCATCCTGGAACCATTGGATAGCTGGGTTCTTCTAAAACTCTGGTCCCAAATGCTGCGGGAGCCTGTGTGCTTTCCACTGTACTACTGCTAAAGTGTCTGCTAGCACCAGGAGTGTAAGGAAATTCAAAATTAATTGTGTTTGGTTAATACCATATCATTGTGGTTTTGGAACAACTCTCTCAGAGATTCTGTATCTATCCCGTAAAAAGCAAAGTGTGTTTCCCGCAGAGGTCCCTTTTGGATTGTGAAATGCCAGCAGGCGTACTAGATCTCCCCTGCTGTTGGAGACTGAACAGACAGCTCGCATTGCTGTTCACTGAAAACCTGGCTTGCATATGGAATTCATAGGTTTGGTGTTTCCTTATTCATACTGAGTGAGAAGGCCAGCACTTGGAGGTAAATTGCAGCCCTGACCGCAGTGCTGCTCGTCTTTCCAGCTGCAGCTTTAGTTTGTGGGTTGGGGTTTGAGGTCGCAGAGCTTTGCCACAGTACCTTCAGGTGAGAGCATTGCCCAGCTTCCTGAGTTTTTTGAGGAGCTAAAGAGGGGAAAGAAGTATTTCTGACCAGTTTGGCTCTTTGAGGCACTGAAGGGTAAAGCAATTCTGATTAGGGGCCCTTTGGGGAAAATTATCCCTTTCCTGGGATTGTGTTGCCTCCTTATTCAGCCCTGAGCCTGAGCAGAGGTGCCTGCTGGAAAGCCCAGAGTCAGGTGCCTGTTCAGTATCAGCTGCCAAATAGTTTTCATAGGGTTGCTTCTGGCACTTTTTGCCTATGGTATCATTTTGCTGAGGTCCTTTGATAGTTTTGGGAGCCAGCACGGAACTCCCAGGCTTCCAGAGGTGTCTGCCCATCCCCACTCATTGTATAGCAGAAAGAGGATCCTAATTTAGGCAGACTGACTCAGAGCTGGAGTCTAACCTCTTACAAGCTGCAATGCCTTAGGTAGGTGGTCTGAATATGGCCCTAAATAAATAAATAAAAACATAGCATGACTTTATCAGACACATTGAAAGAACAACTTCTCTAAGCTTTTGTAGGCTTGAGTCCAAAGTATTCACTCCTCAGATTTTCAGCATGCTGGTTTTATGTGGTGTCGTTGCTGGACAGATACTATGAACTATAAATATATTTTTATGCTTGTGTTTTTGCAAGTAAAGCCTAAATGGCTGGGAGGGGGTGCTTGACCCTGCATTCAGAGCAGCACAAAGAACAGAGAAGAAACAGTCTGAAAGACACTGCACAGGAAAGACAAGGGGGTCTCAGTCTTTGCAACACGATCAGAGCTGTAGCTTGAAATGCAATTCAGGTTACATTACCTCCATTGCTGTTCCACTGCCATCACAAACATGGGCTGAGTATTATGTTGCATTCCTTAATCAAACCTCTACAGCAGCAATAATAATGGTACTACTACTACTACTACTACTACTACTAATAATAATAATAGCAGCAGCATTGTTTTTCTTATTTTTTCTTATCCACCCTCCTCATCCCAGGTAGTCATAACTTTGTAGTGTATTTCTGTCCAGGACAACAATTTAGGTAAACCTTTTGATCACTGGGATGCTTTTCTTACAGAAGAGCCAGATTCCCTACCCTTTCCCTTGGCCCAGGTCCTAGAAACCTGAAGCCATCCATTGGACCTTGGTGTCTGTGTTGGCAGCTCTGTGTAACCTGTCATGGAGACAGCCTGAGCACAATTCTTGTACATGATGAATATGAATCTTTGCTGCATCTGGCAGGCTGCAACAATGAATGCAGAAGACTGTCATTAATAGGCAATAAGAGCAGAAAGCAACATTAATGGGAATAAGCCTTTCTTTTCACTAGGACTGATTATTACTTTTTTGTTCTTGGCCTGTGACTAGATCAAGCTGTAAATAACAGCTACCAACACTGTGTGCATGCATGTGTTTTGTTGTTGGATGGTTTTGATCTGAAATATTTAACCATGGTATCTTCAAAGTGCGACTGTGTCATACATTCTCGTACACTAATAGATTTCAAAGATGAAGAGCCTTGCTGCTCTATGTTTAGTCATGCCTTCATCTATAAATTTATGGCAGTATTATGGTTTAATGAATTGAACAAGTCCCAGAACAACAACAAAAAAAAGCTTTTTTGTTTGAATTTAGATATTGCATACTTTGTTGTTCAAATGAATAATAAAAGCAATATGTTCCTATAGTGGCAAACTTCAGGCTAACTTCATCTCACATTACTAATCAAGTACTCGAGGATATGTGTGTGCCCATACACATATGTGTGTGTGTGTGGTAAACAGCACTTTTAGCCATGGTGCTAGACACAGGCTGAACATTCGTATTCCAATAGCAATAGGCAAACCTCCGAGAACAGATGGAGCAGAGTTCAGCACAAAGGTTTAATCCTATCAGGATGATTCCTGTATGGCCATCTGGATAATCCGGTGCACGAATTCAGTGCCTGTTAAAAATACATCGGAGGCCAAGATTAGCGTCACAGATTTTCCACTAGACTTGTTCATATTTGACTTTATGATTCTCAGACTCCAGAAAATTGCATTAGAGAGCAGCTTGTGATTTGTGAGAGAAATCAGATGAGGAATAAGAGCTCTTAGGGTACTCGAATTTCCCTTGAAGAAACTGGATTACAGTCACTCTCTGTCCCTGCCACAACTGCTTTGTGTTTCCATGCTGGTTGTTCTGCTTCTGAAAGATGGTTACTACGAGCTCTCTGTTGTGGGCAGACTTTCTGAATTCTGCTGAACAAAGAGACTGCAGCTAACAATTAATTTTGGTTGGGGCTCTTGCTTTTATGAGGATGAAATAAATTCGTTGTTTGCTGTAGAATCCATATCAGGTGAACTTCTGATTGTTGCGCTATATAATATATATATAGTATAGGGGAGGTTGTAACTGATTGGGGAGAAGTAGGGTGCTGTTTTTAATTTGTGATAGTGAAAGATTACATAAAACTGTAATTGATACTGATGTTTAGTTTGGGGGAGTGAGAATTTAGATTGAGTTTGAACTAGGTGCATAGATACTGTACTATTTAGATACTGTATCTATATATATCATTGACCAAACCTGGCCAGTTTGGCTATAACATACCATTGCACATCTGAACAAGGGGACTGGCTGCTCTTGTGCTCCAGGTGCTCAGCTTTTCGCACCTTGCAGGGGTGGGATGCTGTGCTTTAGGAGCTTTTATCCAGTATTATGCTCTGATTCTAGAGAAAATTGCTGTGAGAGATTTACAGTTTTAAGGCACTGATGGGAAATAGAAGATAGAAAATGAGACCAGGGTGACAGTGAAACAAAACATGAATTTAGAAAGAGCATCCACTGCCCTTCTGATAGGTTGAGATTCAGCAAAACAGTGAACCACAATCTTAACATTAAGCAAATGTCTTGTTCCATCCTATGAAATGCTTTACTGGTTCAGTGTCTTAGCAGCACTGAAGGACCAGTCAGTTAAACTCAGTAGCTTCTGGGGTATGCAAGCTAGGCAGAGATGTTTGTTTTGACAAATTTTTAGGGTTGATTTGTATTACACATTTTGGACTTCCATTTGCAAGGTTGTCTTCATCCTCACACAGAAATTGCATCAGTGTGACTATTTTTAAACTTTAGTGCACTTAAACAGATGCAGTCTCCTTTCTGGACATGCTTATTGTTTTTAAAATAGTCATATTGGCTTAGCTGGACTCTGTAACTTCATCAGCGGAAGTGAAATCAGTAGGAAGCCATTGCAATTGAAATGTGGGAGGCATAGAAGACATTTTTGTTTTACTAAAAAAACTTTTAAAACCCACGTTCAGATAAACCAGTGCAATCCCATGCGTATATCACACCCCAGTCCCCTGCATGCCACTGCCTTTGGCTTCCCATCCTTCAGGAACACTCTTCCTGTGCCTTTGCAACTGACCCCATGGGGTGGAGGAAGGAGTGAAGAGATTGAGGTGCAATAGTCTAGGGGCCTGAAGTAAAGCAGTTATCTTTCTCGGGGTCAAAATGTGCCTGTGTATCTCTGAGGGAGGAGGGCGTGCTGCAACAGTCACCGATCTGGTGCTTGGGTCCAAGCAAACTTGTTCCGTTGTGGAGCTGGAAGCACTGCCAATGTGGAGTTGGAAGCACTGCCACTTTATTGTGATATTCTTTGATGTGCTGTTTCTCTTCTTGACCCACTGTGTGTATATCCTATGTGCAACCAAGCTGCTTTGAGATAACAGAGGCTGCATCAGTGCTGGAGCAGGGGTTTAGTGCTGAGCATTGGTTCAGGCAGAGTGCTATGTTTGGCTGAGGCACCCACAACAGTTTCCTTATGGCTGACTCAAAATGAAAATCTTCCAACTTGAGGCAGAAATAATGAATGTAAAAATTATAGCTTAAAACCTGCTATAAATTTCCTTGAAATAAAATACTAGAACATATGTAAAAAAAATCACACTAAAATTGTTAGACTTCTTGAAAAAAAAAAAAAAAATATAAAAAATATATTAATATTTTTTTAATAATAAAA
>NDXB01013878.1:471979-498887 GCA_002631895.1 Agapornis roseicollis
AAATATACAAAGTATGTATATATTTTTTCAATAATAATAATAATATATATATTACATATACATATATTCTTGTTTTGGCTGACCTAATATAGTGAAATAAACCAAGTTTTAAGTGTTTTTGCAAGATTGCATTTTTCTTAAGTAATTTATTATTTGCCAAATGAACATGACAGAGATTTCTTTTGGAGGTCAACTTTTACCAGCTCGCAGTGAGATGCTGAGGGCTCTTACTGTTTTATTAATTTTTGGAAAGCAGGAGGTGCCTCCTAAAGTTAAAAAAGCAAACAAGCCAAAACCCCCCACAACTTCTTCTGTAATGTGAAAGGGCTTAGAAGAAAGTGAAAATGCATTTCTTGCAGTCATACACAGGTAATTAAATTAATGGGTTTATGGAAATGTTTTAAGTAAAATACACAGCAGATTATTATTTTTCTATATATATATATATATATATATAACACATTTCTCATTATTCTGGATTGCCTTCTTTTTCCATGCAATCATTTTTCAGACAGTGATCAACAACTGAGAGCTTTGGAAATCATTAAGGGAAGAGAAATACAGAGAACTCTGTGAAACGTAACTTTGCTAGCTGAGGCATCAGCAAGGCTAAAAGAGAAACGCTGGATTAAGTATTGATTCTAAGTGGAATATTATCCCAAATAATTTGCATTTTCAATTCCCATTAATGGGAGCTGAGCATCTAAAATGTTAGGCAGAAAACCACAGCCAATACCTTTAATTTCACTACTTGAACACAGAAACAAAGGCAACCTTCCCTCCCTTCCCCCAAGCTGGAGGGATTGCACGGCGTGTATATTTTTGGTTCAGTGATTTCACCCAGTGCAGATGTCATGAAGAGCTCAGGAGGAGGTTGCCATTTTTGGAAGGGTGTTGTAATATTTAAAGCTCACAAATGGTAAGTCCCAAATATCAAGATGCTGTAAAGGAGAGAGCTCGGAAGGGGGAGTGGGGCATCACATCCTCATGCCTGTGTTGCATAAAGCTGCGTGAGTTATCTCCTTGAGAGGGAAACCTCTGTTACCGTGTTTCCTGCACAGCAGCTGCTTATTGTCAGGAGAGAATAGGAGAGAGTGCAGGCTGTGATATGAAAAAGGAAAGCAGGAAGATCATCACTTTACTAAGATAAACAGCAAATGGATTGTTTAGCTTAAGAGTGAAGATTTAATGCTCCAGTACAATGTGTAAAAACTCTGCCACATTCCCTTTCCCTAAAGTGTCTATGACTAACTCTTGGAGCTGGTCTTGTGGACTTTTCCCATCCAGGCTGGTTTCAGAAACTTCAGTTGCTTTCTGTTGCTTGTGCTGGATAAGGCTCCTGCAATGCTTCCACACACTAGACTGCGAAGGGTGTCATTGCATAGGGACACAACATTTTTGGGTTCACCCTTTCAGCATGCTCAAAGTAGGTGAGCAGATGATAACAGTTGCTGCTTCTTGGGAATGAGACTATTATTTTAGGGGGGAAAAAGAAAACCAACCTTGGATATTTGCTTTATCCACTCAAACTGGCAAATTTGGGAAAAATAATTTTCAGTTCTGAAAAATCCACTCTCCCCCGTGACAAAGATCAATCTTTCAAGGTGCTTAATGGGGAGCAAACAATGAGCGAAATAACCCTTCCTTCCTGTATAACACCTCTAAATCTGTAATTCAAGAAGGGAAGAAACAATATTTTTCTCACCCTTTAAGGAGAAACATACCTTGCCAAGCTTAAAATGGTGATCAAAAAAGCCTTGAGCATACCAGTAAATACGGCACACCATCGGTTCCAGAGCTCTGTGGGAAAGGAATTTAGGCTCAGTCCATTCCTGGGCTCTGTCTACTTCAGAGTCATAAACTCTATGTGATTTCAATAGCTATGAGGTACTCGAGGGAAGATCTACACCAGATGATATAAAAATGCTGTAGAAATCCTAGAGTTAGCATTGAGTTGCTGCTACATTTGACTCTCTACACTGAGCAGATATAGCATCTCAGTTCCTGAAACTGGCATATCAACATTAGTATGTTGGTTTTGCTGCTGCCAGTTCTCGTGTCAGGTTGAATGAGCTCAGCACTGCACAGGGTGGTCTACATGTAAGCAAATTGCATTTTTGGAATGGGAAACCCCAGTTCCATATACACTAAACAGCTCTTGGCAGCTTTGTGCACTGCCCTTCTCAAATATCTTTAAAAATCTAGTTCCTTCTGCAACTTCTTCGGCTGGGTTTTTAAGCACTAACTTAAGTGGCTTGTTGAATTGCATCTTCAATAAGTCATTGTTTTGAGTGCCTAACACTGATTTGTCTTGATATTCTGGAAATTGGTAGTTTGGTGAAAGCATTTAACAGGTTGCAAGATCAGCCCCATAAGCTGTGGGTTAATCTGTGGCTCATTTATATATTTAGCCTGGAATTAGGTTTTACCCAAGAAAAAAAAAAAGAAAAATTAAATTAAATTCTAGGCATTTTCAGTACCTCCTCTAAGATGAGACATAAACCCCCTGCTCCTCTGAGCTCCCAATTTTAGCTGCCTTTATGCAACAGCCCATGCATGTCACAATACTCTTAAAGAGAAGAAAAATAAAAGCATGTACCCCATCATTTAAACTCCTGTTGTGATGCAGCAACTGTTGTCTGAGCCTCATCTATGGAATAATGGAGGATGAAACCACACTTCATGATAAAAACTGCAGGCGAGGTCATTCTTACAGTCACCAGCACAAACTGGATATTAATCATAGAGCAAATACGTTTCAGAAGCTAAATAAGAGCAGTCCCAGAGCCCTGCTGATAGCTGTGCATCCCACTAATTCACCTCAGTGAACATTTACCTCTAAGCTCAATTAACCCTTATGCCAAGGCCACCCATAAACTTTCTGGTAAATATGTTGTTTTTCCTCTGGCCTCTGTTTTCTGTCAGTGGAATAGATCATTTCTGTTGGAGGATAAAATGCTATCTCTGTTTATAAATGCAGGTCCCTAATTAAGAATATGAGATGTCTAGTGTGTGTTTGTGAGGGACTTGAATCACTAGCTCATTGATTCTGTAAATTCATATGTTCGATGCTCCCGAGGGCATCTGCTATTTCTTATGTCTTCAGGTGCTATTTGAGGCAAATAGAAATGCTCACGAAGCAGATGGATGGTGATGTGGGGGAGAGGGATTTCCTAGTGCAGTTGCCTGTGCACAGTTAGTTGTTAAACATGTACAAGAAGCTATGAGGAGATATTTGCTGTTGTTTTATTATTATTATTATTATTATTATTATTATTATTATTATTATTGTTATTAGTATTATTAGTACTGTTGTTATTCTCCCTTCCAAGCATTGTTCGGAGGCATATTGGAAATGTGGTAATTAGGCTCTGACTGGTAGTGTAGTACTAGTGTCCTGAGCCAAAGTTCAACGCCCTGAAATGAAATTTAAACCAATTAATCTGTTAGATTTTTATCGCTTGTCCGTGTTTTCTCAGCAATTCCCTCAGCACGTGGCCTTTGATCAACTCTCATACAAAAGCTAAAATGTGTGCCTGCTGCTAGCAAGATGGGGCTGACATTAACATGGCACTCATAAAACAATCAGAGCACTGAAGCCCTCAAACAGACAGGGCATAGTAATATTTAATAAAAGCGCACACATAATCTTCAGAATTAGCATTTTGTGCCTTGCAGTACCTTTGGGAGAAGAGCTTTTATTTGTGGAGTGATCATTATTATAACAAAGAAGAGCTACCTAATAATTTCCACTTTAACTCTGCAATATGCCACAAGCATTTCTGAACCATTATGCTAAACTGTGGCGGGGTAATCATTTTATTGTCACAGTTTGAAGGAAGAAAAATCCCCTATATATCAGTAGCTAGGGGAGTACAGGAACACAGGAGCACACTGGCACACGCAGCACACAACCAAAAACTTTACCATTTTGCTACCCATGTGCTGAAGTTTGTACCTACCATCCTTTGTATTGAGGGCAATAAGATTTTAAGAACGTGTATCCTGAGAGATTAAGATTTCAAAGAACACTGTTTCCCTTGAAAGTCATTAATGGTTTTGCTCATAAATCCTTAAAATTTATTGATAGAGACCTTAGCTCTGAAGGCAAAATTCCCATTGGCTTTGATAAATTTGGGGTTCCAGTGCCTCTCTCCAACATCTGTATCTTAACTCAAACCACAGGAACAGAGCAATGAAACGTGTCAGATGTTAACACTGATTTGCCTTGATATTATGCAAAGAGGAACAGCTCATTACAACTCATAACCATTAGGCCATTTCAGCGGGTGGAGGATGTAGCCGCATCACCTTCAGCAAGGAGCTGCAAGGTCCATGGCTGCAGTTCTAGGGGTAATATTTAGTTTTCCCTCAGTCCAATGACTGCTCTCAAAACATGCAGTAAATGTAATACGCTTGTGCCAAAGAGTCTTAAAATCTGAGCTAACCATTAGGCTACCAAACCATTTTGGTTCTGGTTGTAGTTGGCTGCCAGCAGTTCATTAACAAAAAAACCAAAATATTTGTGTATATAGCAGCGTAATTATTCTTTTTTCTTATTATAATTCTTCTCTGGACTTAAAGTCTGTTCATGTTATCAATCATGTTGCACACTTCATTGCCTTTATTGCAACTGGTCTAGAGTCCTTCACTGCATTTTTTTATCAGTGACGAGTCATACTTTAGATAAAATCTCTTTTTCTACAGAAAAGCTTAGATTTTATGTAACTTCTTTTCTATTTGCTTTGAAAACACCATTTTAGAAATGATGCTCTGGTGTTGCAGAAGAGCATGTGCAATGAAAATATTTTCAAACAAAATATTTTGTTTTTCTTGGAAATTTTAATGTTATAGTTAATTCCAGATAAAAATGCTGGAACTTTGCATTCTGTAGAAAAATGCGGTGTATTTTGGTTTCTCTTGTGACCAAAACAAAATGTAGAAAAATCAAGGTCTTCAGTGAAAAGGTTATTCTGCCTAACTCTGTTTTTCTAGGGTTGCACAGAAGTAAACACCTTCCAGACAGCACTTTGAAACTTGCCAAATGATTAACAGAAGAAGTATGAAGAGCTGAGGGCCTGAGCTGGCCAGACGTTTGTACCAGGGGCATAAATAGAGCTGAGGTCATTGCCTTGCTCTCCTCCAAGTGTTACCTGTGGTGATGCTGGCAAATGGGATCCAATTCTTCCATGCTTCTTCCTTGTGCTCCAAGGAAAGGGCCTGGGAAGGGCAAAGTTTTAGTAAGACCAAAGTCCCAAATGACACTGGCAGTTGCAAATATGTCATTGTATAAACATGTTTTGTGCCTTCAAAACCAGGTAGCAGTCTGGATGCCTCCCTCAGCATGTCTCTTTGGGCTTTCTTGAGATGCAGCCTTCAGTGTAGCCTCCCTTGTGGGGCAGCAATTCCATGCAGCTCTTCCAGTCTTTACAGACACTTGTATTTTAAGATAAGTTATGTGGGGAAAGTTGGGAATCCCACTGGTCTTTGTGACTGTTTACAAGGGAAAATAATGCCCTGAAATCTTTTGGGAGAGGTTTAGATTGGATATAAGGAAGAAATTCTTTCCTGTTAGGGTGGTGAGAAGCTGGAATGGGTTGCCCAGGGAAATTGTGAGTGCTCCATTCCTGGCAGTGTTCAAGGCCAGGTTGGACTAAGCCTTGGGTGGTGCCATGGTTTAGTGTGAGGTGTCCCTGCTTATGGCAAGGGGGTTGGAACTGGATGATCTTAAGGTCTTTTCCAACCCTAACTATTCTATGATTCTAATGCACAGCACTTATGCTCCTTCTCAGTGCCTGCAAAGGGTACCAGTGCAGGGTACCCTGCACTGCTTTATTAAGCCACCAAGTCCTGGCTTTTTGGTCCGATATGTCAGGAGTTTTGGTGAGGCACTGATTCAGCACAATAGTTACATATTTAATTAACAAAATTGATTTATTAATTAATTAATTCATTGGTAAAATTAATGTATAACATTACACATGTGGGTGGTTACATTGATTTTGTGGGCAAGAGTGTCCCAGCGAACAGCCACAGTTCAGCAGAATGACCTGAGTTTCTGTTCAAAGTCCCCCTGGCTGCCATGGGACTAGGCATTATTTGATACTAAGCACACACATGTATAAAACACGTGAAGCAGCACAGGCAGTGCAGCACCTTGCACCTCTGAGTGCAATGTAGATACTGCAAAGAACATCATAATAGGAGATAATAGCTTACTCTTTACTGGGGACCCGTAACTGTAGAACAGTATCTTGCATTCATTGTTGAAGTTAATTGAATTTGTAATTTTGAATCATAGAATCATAGAATCACTTAGGTTGAAAGAGACCTTCAAGATCAAGTCCAACCATTAACCCAGCACTGCCAAACCCACCACTAAACCATGTCCCTGAGTGCCACATCTACACGTCTTTTGGATATCCCCAGGGATGGTGACTCAACCACTTCCCTGGGCAGCCTGTTCCAATGCTTGACAACCCTTTCGGTGAAACCTGCATATGTTTTCTGTTAATGGCTTATAGTCTCAAACAGCTTTTATTCACTGGTATTTAGGAAAAAAAGGAAAAAAGTTGCTTGTAGTCTTTGAGAAAAGGAGCTCATTCTCTGACACATGGGAAACTGATTATCTTCAGGTTTTATTGGGGTGGGGGATGTGTGTCCACTGGAAAGGGTGTAATTTGGAAGTGCTTCTAATTTTTATTTATGAAAAAGCTTGATTCTGTGAAATGGCTGGATGGCATTTTGAAAAGCTGCTTTCACTGTAAATCCCTTGCCATGGGCTTGCCTGAAAGAAAAGTATTTGGGTTTGGACTTTGCAGTGGGTTTTATGCACAGTTTTATACAAGTAACTTGAATCCAAACTAAACATACTGAAGTTACTTCTGTGTGTGCGCTACATTTTCATGATGATAATGTTAGGATGTTTCTTTTGTTAGCTCATGTAAAAGTTAATGGCTGTGCTCTGCCAAGTTTGGAGTAGGGTAATGATTTTCTTTTTCTGCCTCTGTTTGTGTTTTTCACTGGAGCTGGCATCCCCATCAGCTTAAGTAGTGGAAAAGTTTGTGCCTGACACTTACAACCTTTTGTAGGTAGGGACAGGGTGTGTTTGCTCCTCATGCATGCCTTCCACCACTGGTAGTGAGAGTCTGTAGCAATGCCCACAGAAACATTCACTAAGGGTGACTCAACAGCTCCCTTTCCAGCTCCCTCCTGCTTCCCAGCTCCACACCCACCCTGCCCAGAGGATGAGGGGAAGGAGATTCTCACCAGCCTCACCACTCTTGCAATTGGCTCCAACCCACCGTAAGGTCACAAAATACTCACAGGGTCTCTTTAGCACTTTATGTCTGGAGCATTTTAAAGTAGGCTTCTGTGAATGAATTAATTTAATGTTAAAAGTAAATTCATTTACAATTAGAAGAATATAGGGCAGGGATATAATTAAGTAATTCACAGGTGCCAGGGTGTTGTCCTGGATGGTGTTAATGTTGGTGGCTTTCACACCACACCCCTCTTCTCCTTGTAAATCCTTACCTGATGAAGTGCCTGAGTGCTCTCCCTTGAGTACGTCATCAAACGCTCCAAGTTACAAACCAAAGTAACAGCTCAACCAGCCTTTCAACCAAGTGGCAACTCACAGCCGATGCCACCCTAAAGAAAGAGATATATATGCAGATACACATACGCAGTTAATAAACTCCTGCTGACTGACATTGCAGAATCAGTGTGGGCAACATCAGCTCTTCTTGTGTTTTCAGTCGAGGCAGCCTCTTCTCTGGATTCATACCAAAAGAATCTTTCCAGCATTGAGATTGACTGGGAGAGTTTTGCACTTCCTGAAAGAATTTTTTTCATGGCCAATGAAATTGTTGAAGTACCTGCTTTACTTAAAATGTTATCTAATGGTGGTGGTGTCATATTTATACCTCATACTGTGTTAGCATGGAGAACTTGGTGGTCTTTGGGATGGAGTTGCTTCTTTACATTGATATATATGACCACCCTGAAACTCTACAGCTGAGAGTTATGGAGGGGTTTTTGTCTTGGTCAGTTTATGTTTATAGTAATGTTATTCCCATTGCTTCACCACAGTTAAATTCTGATGTACTCCAGTACTGCAGAGGAGGACAATCAGTATGTGGATGTTTATATTGCCCTATCCTACCAATATGTGAAGTCAAGTGTGCTTCTGCTTAGATAGTCTTATAGCAGAAGATCTTACAACAAGATTTGAGCTTACTACTTGAAACAGGTCTTGAGTTTTCAACATCCTCTTGGGAAGCATTTAGTACATGTAGTACCAAGAAAGTGACTAGTAAAAGTGGGTACAGGCTCTGTGATCATGGCACCTGCTTCTTAATTGTTTGATTGATGCAACATCATTGGAATGACTCAACGGCAGGGTTGTGGGATTTGGTTTGGGGTGGTTGGTTTTCTGTAGTAGCCAAAGCATTAAGCAGAGCAGGGTGGTTTAATACTAAAACAACTTGGATCTGATTGTGGAACAGTTAAAGAATTCCTGAGGGTTACACCTTTTTTATTTAGTCAATATTTTACATAATATTTATGGGATTCAAATAATGAATTTAGATTATGATGGATAATAAAGCAAGCTCACTGAAGACTGTTTTAACTCAGGAATTGCACTTTTCCTGCAGAATAAAAATAGGGATTTGCCCTGATTTCCAGTTGGTTTCTGCCCATCATGCTATGCTTTTTTTTTTTTATTTTTATTTTTTTGTAAATGTAGGCTTTAAAAAAGTTAATTTTTTCAATGCAGGTAACAAAACCAAACAGAAATTAATTGAGAGAAAACGCTTCCAAAGATACAGTTCGAGGTCATGCATGTGTACTAGAAAGAACTTGGTTGCTGAAATCTTTGTGTTAGTAAGGGGGGGAAATGAAAGCTCCTTTTATTTTATTTTTTCTCAAGTCTTCTGTCATTAAAATCTGGTTCTAACAGCAGAATACTTCTCTTTTTCATGTGTGTTGAAAAGCAGCTACACCATGTATCAAAGCCATCAGTCCAAGTGAAGGATGGACTACAGGAGGTGCCACTGTCATCATCATAGGAGACAATTTCTTTGATGGGTTACAGGTCATATTCGGCACCATGCTGGTTTGGAGTGAGGTAGGTGTTGTCTGAACGGTAATGTCTAATAGCTTTGTCTAGCTTACAGCTAGCCTGTCTTTTTTTATGCCACATGCTAAATCAGCAGCAAATGTTGAGATGTGAATCCTTTCCTCATTCAGTTTTATGAAAATAATTAGTCAAATTTACCTGTGGCAGAAATCCATTATAAGCCAGGGGATTTGCATCTCCTCTTGCTGCCCCTAGATTCAGCTCAGTGTCTTTTATTCCAAGAAAAGGGAAGGATAAATGCCTGCGTGAATAATTCTGCATTCAGCACAATAGCTAAGGGCCCACAGGAAACAAACGTTTAGGTGATCCTGCTTTCCAGGGAAACTGGCTGCTTGTAGCTGCACCTCAGTGAGGTGAAGATTGCAGAAATTCAGTGCTTATGAGTAGCATACCCTTAAAGTGCAGGTGCTTGGTGTAAACATCATTTTCATAATAGCAACTGAATACACAGTGTTGTAGCCACAGTGGAAAGTACAGATTCATCGTACCTACTGGGGTCCTCTGTAATTTCACAGTATTCCCTTTTCTGCTTCTTACTCATATTTTGCAATACTTCTTCCTCCCAGTTCCTTAAATCCTCTCTTCTCTGGACACATGAATAAATGTGGAGTCTGATATTCCCCAAAAGCCTGTAGAAAGCAGCATCTGAGCAGCCACTTCCAGTGTGCAGGGCATAGAATTCAGGGCAGAGTTCTCACTGGCTTCACTGGCACAGGAAGGCAGCTCCAAGGAAAGGTTCATGTTTTGCATTTATGGGTTTGCAAAAGTATTTTTGAAGTTTTATAAGAAATTGTTATTTTCATTATTTCAGTACTCAAGCATACTAACAGACAAAATAGTATCACTGAAGTAGGTGTACAATGCTTACCTTATGTAAGGATCATCTGATGCTTTACGTTATATCCTGTAAATATTAAATCAACAACCTAGCTTAATTCATATCCAGCGCATTCCCCCTACTGATTCCATTGCACATATGGCAGCATTTTTTCCACATGAAGAGTATTCTCTCATGTCCTTCGTGGGCTTCACTGTTCTCTCTGTCTCCCCCCTCCTTCTCTTTCTCCCTCTCCCTTTCTCATCCTTCCACTTGAGGACAAGTGTGGATGAAAGCGCATTCTGGAAAAGGAGATATATTAAATGAGCCCTATTCTGAAGCCCTTATGTGGTCATGAAAGTGCCCCCTGGGTCCAGTGTAAGCATTTTGTGTGTTAGGATTAAAGCCATTATGGCTACAGACATTTAACAGGGAAAAATGAAGAGGCTGGGAGGAAAATGCTTTGATTTTGGTACTGCAGACTTGGATCTTTCATTATAAATTTTTATTCTATTTATCAGTGGAAGCCATTAATTGGCAATTTCTAATCTCAGGAGAGTGAGTGGTGGTCAAAATGTTGCTGGTGGTTGCAAGACCTTGTCATAAAATGAATAATGTTAGAGGGGGTCCAAACCAAAGCCAGTCTGTTTGTTGTGAATGCTATAACATTCACAGTTGCAAGTTGACTTTCAGTGAGAGCTGTTCCACTATCTTTCACTTACAGAACTGCTTCTCAGTTTCATAACCTATGAGAGCAATAGAAAATCCTATGGGGGAAAAAAAACTTTCTAAAAGAAGCAGACAAACGTGCAGAAATGCATGAGCTGAGTGATCCCTAAATAATAGTGATCTATAAATAATTCAGATTGCACATACTAGCCACCTATGAAGTACAAAATAAGTTCTTTTATTTACCTTCCCACTTCTAAAAATGTTTAGTGCATTTTCAGTCCCCAGGAAGAATATTTCTGTTTTACTTTAGTAGAGTGTAGACTTGAACTGCTGATATGAATTTCAGTGCCATTTCAAACCTGAAGCAGCTTCATCTTGAGTAGCCAGTCAGGCTCAGTTTTGAGTGAACCTGGCCAGGTTATTTTGTCATTGAATTCAAGAAGAATTTTCAAGTTCATCCTGTTGTTTCATGGATCCAAACAAAACATGATTTTAACTAAGCTGCAGGAAAGCTGAAGAAAAAGAGTGAATCTTGCAGTGTTTTCACATGAATTTTTCTAGCTTCACTTTCAGTTATAATTGCAGGTGGTTTGGGGGATGAAGTCTAATATTTAAATTAAGCATCATTTTGCCACAGGCTTTGCACGGGACCTTGGGCAAATCACATAATCTGCTTAAAGTTCAATTCCCTTTCTCTGACATAGTAATAAGATTAGTCACCTTCTTTGGAAAGGTGCTGTGAAGATAATTATCATAAAGTTTTTATATTACTCAGACTTTGTTGTAGTGAAATCCATGTAAGTACCTGAGATGCATGGATACTTAAAATATAAATCTTACCATGGCTCAGAAACAAAGTTTAAAGCCAAAAAGAAATATTCATTTTAAGGGTGAATTTGTTCCTGTCAAGCAGCGTATGTTATAAATAATTTGAAATGTAAATAATATATTTTTAATTTATTTTACATGTATTCAAGTTTTGTAATTGAAATATTTATATGCTTGAAATGGAGTTGACTGTGTTAAAAAAAAGGAGGTTTAAAATGGTTTCTGAAACACATATTTATTATTCAAACATATATTTTAGCTGTAAACACTCTAACATAATTGCAACCTTTCTCAGCCAGGGAGAACTAAATAAAAACTTAATTTGTCACATTAATTTTGTGAAGAAATGCAGATACGCTAAGCCAGTAAGTTCAATTAATCCTTAACTCCCATATTGCTTTATAAAAGTGACTTTGAGAGCCCTCGATATTTTTAGAGTACAGGAAAATGGGCCATCTAATGCCTTTTTTTCAAGGGACTTTCAAAACTGACCAACAAATGGCTTTGGTATATCATGTGCACATGCTGAATCTGGACAGGCCACTCCCAGCAAATAGCCTGTTTGCCAGATAGACTCTGCCTGTTTGTCCAGTCCATGGACACAGAGTTGTTATTTGCAGGTTTTTACCCAGTGTTCTGTGGCTGTGCATTGTTGCTAATGCTCCAAATTGGAAATGAAGATAAAAATCCTCTGTTGTTTGTTTCACTTATTGGGGGGCTGAAACTCCAAGTGTCAAGTTTCAGGGCAAATACATGATTGTGAAGACAAAATTAGTTTCTTATAAATGTTCCACAATATTTGCTTAAAATGAACTATTTCTTCAAACATTTTCCTGCCAAGAACATTCCTCCAGCTGTACAGAGTCAGCTGGAAACAACTTCTTTTATACTAAGAAAAGATGAAGCACTGAAACATCATTTTTTTTACCTTTGTACAGCACAAACCCAGAAGCTGATTTTTTGGTTGGTGGGGTTCTGTTGCGTTTGGGGTTTATTTTATTTATTCTACGCTGCTGAATCAAATTCTGCAACACAGGTTTTTATTTTGCTTTTTATGTTTATGATTGATTTGGGCAGTCTCCGGGTTTGCGTTCTTATTTTGGAGGTCTGACTCATTTTTCAAAAATGAGTGGCACCCTCTTTTTGAAACCCAAGGCTTATTAAACTGCATCCAGATCCCCAGAATTGAGGCATGCGAGGTCATTGGTCTTGGTTTAAAATACAGGTACTGTATGGGTCCTGTTCTCACTGAAAACTGTCATTGCCTTCAGTTGGTGGGTTTCTTCCTTTCTTCATTCCTGTCCTAATGGTCCTCTTCACACAGAGTCCAAGTTAATTTATGACTATCACCGTTTCCCTAACCACAAACCAGAGCTCAAGCAAGCAAAAATAAACTAGTGACTCAGATTAATGACATCTCCTTATAAAATGTCACTTTTAAAAAAAGAAAGTAACCTGGCACTCTGAGGAGTGTGAAATGATGCTGTATCATACAAGAATGTCTAGAATATATTAGCAAACCACAGAAAGAGGCTTGTTGTATGCACTCAAACCAAATGTGTTTTGGATTTTGAAGGACATGCACCTCCCTCCATTCTGGAGATCTCTAACTCAGGTTTTAATGCAATCCACAGCATGCCCCAACTGGCATGTAAGAGTTTATATCAAACAGCTAATGCAATTGTCAAGTATCATATCGATTTGCTTGAATAACCCTGGGAGAAAGGGTCCAGTTACTAGCTCTATGTCCAGCTCCAGATCTTAATTTGCCAAATGCTGGAATGGAAGAGGAAGTTGGATCTGGGATTTTTTGGCCAGCGGGTTGGTGTCCAAATCACAGGTTAATGTCTTGCTCAAGATTTACATCTTTAAAATGCAGTCAGAAATGTATGTCAGCTCCTATTTATAAGTTCTTAGTTCTTGGCATGTCATTGCCACAATTGTTTTAATTGCTGTTAATGCACCAAAAATTCCCACCTGAGGTCAGAACATCTTGGGTTGGCAGTGGCACTGACAGATGTCTATAAAAACAACAGGGTGAACATATCATGATCCTTCCCCATGGCTATCAGTCTCCAACTGTTTGGTTCTCAGAGGCTTCCAGGAATGTTGCCTTTACTTTTAATATTCCTTGATGCTAATAGCTCACCTCTTCCAGACAATTTACATGCAAATATGAGACTGACTGCCTTGAATAAGGTACAGGCTATGTCAGTGCGGGAGGAGAAAGCATGGTGGAGTAGATCCCCAAGATCAGGCTGCAGGTTGACAATGTAGACAGGGAAACATCTCATAATCCTGGAGTTATCAAAGCTGGGGGCAGATTTGACATAGGTGGGCATGGAGTACCCAGACCCATGTTGGTCATTCAAATTGCAAAACAGTCAGGGAGAGCTGGTCCTGCTCCACAGCACAGATCCTGGCAGGACTGGGGAATCAGAATTCAAGACCAAAGATGAGCTTCTGAAGGCAGGTTTCAATGTGCAAAAGGACATTTTCTATTAAAGACAATTTCTTGGTGTGACAGCAATATAGGGGACTACTGGTATGTAACTAAGCTAGCCAGTTCCTTTTTGTGTGCATGAGAACTGAAGGCTGATCCAGAACAAAGGTCCTTCCAGCTCAATACTATATCACTGTCAGTGGCCAGTGCTGGATGCTAAGGAGAAAAAAGCAGAAGTAAAAGGCATGTGTACTCTTCTGGTATGTCTCCCAAGTTTTAGTTCTAGAAAAGAGAGGGGTAAAATACATCCTGAGCATCCTAAACCATAGGACTTCAGACATAATGTTCATCCTTTGGGAATGTGTGGGCGACATTATTGTATATTTGTGGTTTTAAACACAGTTAAACTTATTTACTTCAGCGCACAAAGGAAAACCAAACTGTTTGTGGAGAACAAACCAGGAAACTTGCTTAACTCTCCCCAGCTCTCTGTAACAATGGACCATAAATAGGTCAGACATTTCTTGGGAACCAGGGAAGATGAGTATTGGAAAATGCCACAAATTATGTTTAAAGAACATTAAAGTGGTGACAGACCAGTAAATGCTGGGAAATTCGAAGATACAACCAGAAGCTGCTGTGTAGCTCACGCTAGAATGGGGGTGAGGGGAACAAGGCACATTGTGATGTAGTAAGACTAACATGTTAACCTTTGCTATTAAAATCCTTGGCTGTTTTTACAAATATTTTCCCTCTAGAAATGTCATGAAACTTTTCCCATCTTGCTAGTTCACCCAGTTAACTAGAACCACTTATGGAGGGGATTTATCTCAGCTATGTTTGGCTGCCTACAGTTAAGCATCTAGTCTGAACTTGTCATCTGGGGTCATTGGAGAAAGGTAGATGCTTCCAGCGAGCAGCTCATCCCAACGTGAGAGGTGTCTAAAACACTGGAAATAAATTGCTATTTGGCAGTGCTTTCTGCCTCCTGACTATTGAGGGCATATAGAGAGTTTGCCATGACTTTTAAGCTCAGTCAACCCAACTGTAAGATAATTCAATTTAAGTAAAAGCAATTGTGGATCTTTGGTTGTTGATATTTTGGTTATTTCTTTTTATTTTGTTTTGCTTTTAACCCAGTGGATAGAGTGAGTAATTCAGGAAAAAGGACATTTTAAAATGGACTTTTAAAAATAAATAAATTTTGAAATCACATGATTTCAAAGCAGAGCCTCAAAACATATTCTTTGGAGTTCACAAGCAAGAAGGCACCAATTCCTACGTGGTCATTTCTAAAATGACATATGACATACGACTTCTATGGATCTGAATAACTTTTGGAGCATTTGATGCTGACAGTTTTGGTTTTAATCTTCAACTTTATGCAATTTTAATTTTCTTATTTTTTATATGGAGAACTTCCTACTGTGTATGACATTTCCCTCAGTAACACAGGTGGCTCTCAGACAGCTACTGCTCTCCTGTGCTTTTTTAGCCCTATGCCCTAAACAGAGAGCTGGTTAAAAATCTGAAATTTTGGTAAGAATTTGCTATGATTTTGACATAATTGGTTCCTAGTAAAAATAAGATTAGCTACTTACTAAGGGGGAAAAAAAAGGCATATTGAAATGATTTAATCAGCAGCACAGAGCAGTTTACTGTCTGCACAGGGTGCCCATGGTTTTGCTCACTGTCAAGGCTGGTTATAGTCTTGGTCTTGTTTGCCTCTCTAGAAATGTGTTAATGTGCCACAGTCAGCTGGAGAATGCTCGTCCGTGTGCCAGAGCCGTATCTTTATTGCTGGACACTATCATGGCAGCTTTTCTACATACCTCTTTTCCCTATTCTTGTCTGAGGGAACATAATGAGTGAGGACATTTCAGTGATGGGGAGTACAATGCTGTAGTTTCTGAGTGCAGCAGAGATTGAGCTAACCTGCCACGAATTAAAAGCCTCCTAGATGTCTCTTATATTAATTTCAGGGAGCATGATTTAAATCCAGTCCAGAATCCTGACAGAGCAAAAATGGTCTAGAGCCTGGGAAGTGTAGCACTGTCCTACCCCAACCTTATTATGTTAAGATGATCAGAATTCCCAGCCCAAATAGCAAGAAAGTTAAGTTTGTCTACTTCTTAGTATGTAAATTCACACCAGATGTGTGTCAGTCATTGCAATGAAGGCAGACTGGAAGTGTTGGTTAGATGGTTATATTTGATATCTCTTGAATGTTCTGATCATTTGTAAGGAAAGATCCACCATCCTTCACAAGCCAAATTTTGCATTTCTGCAGTAATCTGTTATACCTCCGGAAAATGAATAGAAAACTCAGCAGCATGTGGTGCTTTTGAAGGGTATGGATGCCAGCTGGGGACCACTGCACTTAAAAGCCTGTCTGGGCTTGGGCTGTGCAGTGAATTGCAGCCTGGGCTTGAGCTGTGCCATATTCACACACCTGTGTATCGTCAATTGGATTTGTTGGACACTGCTATGACCCCATTGTTCACCTGAGCAAACATAGGCATCCTGCTGCTGTAAACTAAAACTATTGCATTAAACCAGGGCTAATGCTTGTAGGAAGCAAGTGCCTGCCATGTATAAAAACAGAAATAATGTTGTTATGGCTGAGGAGGAGAACGCTTGTAAATATTGTAGTAACTGGCATTTGTGTGTGTTACATCCAGATTGTATTCAAACATTGACAGGTTAATTACATGTTTCAAAGATTGTTTACTGTGATCTGAGAGGAAAGTGTTATTAAAGAAGTGTTCAGCATCTAACAGTGCTTTTTTCTCTTTCTACTCCCTTCTCTGTTTTCCTCCAGCTGATTACTCCTCATGCTATCCGTGTACAGACGCCTCCCCGACATATCCCAGGGGTTGTAGAAGTCACATTGTCCTACAAGTCTAAGCAGTTTTGCAAGGGAACGCCTGGAAGATTCATTTACACGGGTAAGGATGCTTTAGTAGTAGATATAATGTGGAGAAATAGGGCAGGCAATATATCACGCTTCCTTGGGCTTCTGTTTTTGTCATTAAAAACTGGTACTGTATTTTATTATGTTGGCTGAGCACACCATGGGAGATAGCAATTTAAGGCCGGATTTCAGAAATGGATGATCATAGAGATTAATCTGAAAATATACCAGTGTGGGATTTTTTTTCGCTTGTTTGTCCTAGCAGTGGGACATCTCTTTACCCAGGCAGGGGGAGGAAAAAGAGAAACAGATACTCCACTACTCAAACAAACAGAGGAAGAGTACAAGCATAAAAAGCCAGACATACTAGTGCAATCACGAACCTGCCTTCCAAGAAGTATCCTGCTAAATATCTCCATCTCATGTTGTCCAGCGAGTGTTGCAAGTGTTCAAACAAGCAGCCTGTTTACCTGCCCATCTCACCACTGAATACTTGTTTCTGACTTCCAGAGATGCTAAGTAGCTTTCACCCCAGCTGATGCTGCAGAGTGACTTGCAGCATATTTTGGGGGTGCATCCAACACGGAGACGATGAAGTCCAGTGGTTTGGTCTGAAGAATTATTGAAAAAAACCCACATGAGGACATTGCAAGATGCTGATAATGTTAAACCACTCTCAGTAGTGTTAAGAATGGTCTGGGAAATAAGTAGCAGCCTAACTTTTTACAATGAATGTGTGTCATTGATTCCTTGGAAGGTATGCATGCAACAAGAATTAATGGTTTGGTCCAGGTTTTGGTGTGCTTGTCCTTTTATGTGCTTGTTTTTTCACATATGGAGACAGGACTATTTCTGTAACCATCCGCCTGAACTGTGGTTCATCGCAATCCAGTGCAATTCCCTTCCCCATTCTTGATTGCCCCTGGAATTTTAAGAATAAGATATATGATAAATACTTGTGGTTATGAGGCATTCTGAATTACAGTGGGCACATACTTTGCTCCAACTGTGAATGTACACACAGGGACTTGAGGCAGACGAGAGACTTCTGGGCTCCAGCTGGGTAGCAAGGATCTCATTTGATTTTTCTTAACACTGAGAAAGTTGAACAAAGGTGCTTTATAAAGCTTTGTTGTCTTTTTCAAATACCCTCTCCCCCAGCTGGGATTATGCACTGGGTTCCTTTAAACTGGGTCTTAAAGTGTTCACATATCGCCTTGCTGGCTGAGCAGCAGGCGCTTGTGGAGGCTGTATGCATTTATTGTGAGTATTATGATTCCAACAATGTGTGGAAAATTCATATGTTGGACAATAATGCACCATATCAAGGAAGATATTTAGGGTTTGAATGTGTTGGGACAAAAGCAAAAGCAAAGGGTCAGATTGTCAGCTGGTGCAAGTTGCCAGTGTGTACCACGCCAGTGTCAGCCAGAGCTCTGGGCAGTGTGACCATGAACTCTTTCCCTTCTCACTTTCTTACTCACAGTAAGTTGTGCGGTCCTGCTTGTTGTCAAGCCACCAGTGTGGCTGCTTCTTGGGCTGGTGAAATGGCTAGTATGCACATAGAGGAAAAAAGGGAAGAAATCCACCCCTGCTGACTTTGAAAAGACATTTTTGGGGACTTTGTTTTGTGATTTAAATGTGAAAATGGCTTGGGCCCATTTTGGTTTTGCTTTTCAGATCATCATTAATTAGCTTTTCCAGTAAAAAGGAGAGCAACAGTTTAGCCTGTCTGCCCAGAAGCAGATGGCTGAATGTGGAAATAAGGTGTCCCAGTAGGAGAGTGTTTCTATACATGCCTTTCAGGTTAGTGTTTAAAACACGTTATATTTTATTCAATAAATTAAAGTTATGTAATACTAAACAACAATGCTAAAATCAAAAGTGATTCGGTCCATGGACAATTCTCTTACTTATGCAGCTTTTATGGAGTTACGGTAGATACAGAAAAGCTATTGTGACTGAAATCCTATCTCACACAATTTGCATTTTCCTTTTAAAGGCAGCCTGAACTTAAATGTGGCTTTTTAATAAAGACTAAATGAAACTAAAATAAAAACAATTAATGCATCCTGACCTTCAGAAGTGCCTTCCAGCCCTTTAAACAAAATGCAGGTTCAGTACACGCCTGCCGATTAGTTGTAGTTAATTGAAAATTATAGGATTGACCCAAGAGGAAAATTTTGTTTGCACTCCAATCACTTTTACAAATTAAGGAAAATTACCACAATTTTGTTTAGCTAAGGTTTCACACTGAGTTCACGAAATTAGCTCAGCCACCCCAACAAAGTCAGCACTTTGTTAGTGAGCACTCGAAAAAAACTAATAGTCTATGGTGTGTACAAACGAAGCATAGAAAAAGCTATGATGCTTTAGAGAACTAGGCCAAGTGGTTTTAATTAGGATTATTGGTTCATTGTAAGTTTTGAAGAACAATCAAACTAGCAGATTAGCTGTTTCTTTTAAAGCTAGAATTTCTTGCCATTCATTTTTCCCATGAGAACTTGTTTTAACTCCCACATAGCACTATTTTTTTTCCCCCTTTCTTTTTTTTTTTTAAAACAAGGCCTGCAGGAAATGGACCAATTGGAAGTTGGGATACAGTAACATTCCCCAGCATCACTCCAGCTGATGGGAGTTTTTCACAATGTTCTTCAGTGAACTCAGTGTTCTGGAACATATTACAAAACCACAGAGGCCAAATGTTTTCTCAGAGGAGTTTGGCCTCTGTTTTTGGCCGAAAACGTTTCAGCATCACTTGCTGCTTATTTACCCTGCTATTAAGAACAAGAAAAGGGGAGAGGAGAAAAAGGGGAAAGAAAAAAAAGAGAGAGTGTGTGTGTGTGAGAGAGAGAAAAAGACCTGGGGTTTGTGGGCGGTGCAGGAGTTGATCAAGCATAGTTTCCTTTCTGGTGAGAATGTCCCTGCTCGTTAATGGTCCCATTTTGTGGTCAGGTCTCATTTAGAAGAAATTATTTTTAATCAGTGTTCAACAAAATATCCCCTCAAGCCACCTGGCTGTAAACTGGTTTTTTCTTACTGTTAAGTACTTAAGTTCTCAGAAGAAAGTACCCAGTGACCCATTAATTTTAGCCTCTTTGTTTTTTTCTTCTGTTTAACTGCAAATAACTTAGTAACATGATCGCTAAGTAGTCCATGTGCCATCTAGGAATCAAGGTCACATATATACAGAGAGATCCTGGCTTTTGTAAGCATTTTTGAAAGAAATAAACCAGTGTCAACCCTGTGCTCACAAGAAAACGTAAGGTTTTAGTTTTCCATCTGCAAAGCAAGCCGTTAACATGAGCTTACAGAGCAATTATTTCTTGGGTTTTAAGCTTTGACATTCCTGAGAGAACACTTAGAAAACAGACGTCTGAACACATCTTGCATGTGTGATAATTTTGGAATAATATTAAAAGTTCATATTACATACAGAAATACTCTAACGTGCTTATCAGTAGTTCCCTGTGGCACCCTTCATCTATAAGTCTCTTCTGGTACTGAGGAGCTATAAGTGAATTAAGCTTCATGTTACAACTTAGGAGTCACGTATGTATCACTACCATTATTTTAGGACCAGAGAAACTGAGATAAAGGAAGGAGCCATTAGGGATACAAATCCATAGGTACTCTCCCAAGGTGATTGCTTGGGTTAAATAAGGGATGAGATCTGACAAGAAACTGTGGTACTTGGACAAGTCTTTAAGATTTTTTGTTTTGTTTTGTTTTGGGTTTTTTTTTGTTTTAATTTTTGAAAAATGGATGCATCATGGGCAGCGTGACTTTCACATGACATCTCAGATGGGTTTTGCTGTGGTGCTATACTGCAAGATTTGAGTGGGACTGCATGAATGTAAGTGAAGGGAGGATTTATCTCCCTGCATATTGGAAAGGACATATGGAAAGTCCATAAGAATGCATTATGCTGTGTCTTCTGCCACCTGCTAAGTTTAAGGTTTTGTGCTTTTGTTCCCAAACTAGAGCAAAGAACTACATAGGGGCCAAAAGTATATAGCTTTGTCACTAAGATTATGTATACCACATAGGGTAAATTCAGATTCTTGGTGAAGCACTACCTCAGATACTGTTCCTTTTTTGTGTATTTTCTTTTTCTTTCTTTTTTTTCTGAAAAGTGGTTGCACAGTCAGATACAGGTTAGAATTTAGGGACCACTTTCATTTGCATCAGTCTTACAGGGGGCTGGGGGCTAAACTGTTTGTGTCAGTGGGAAGTCATCGTCCCTTCCCCAGTTCATTGACGGTTTGTTATAAGCTATGGGCTATAGTATGTCTCTAAAAGTGCTACTAACAGGAATGAGTGGATGTAGGGTCAGCATAGACACATAGGGCTTGCTGTGCAGTGTGAATAACCCAGACACTGAGCACTGAGCCTCCAGGATAATTGTGATGAAGGCCAAGTAGGTCAGAGTGGAGCACTGCTGAGACTGACCAGTGTTTGCATTACGCTTTTGAGCTGTTGTGTGTGGGGTGATGTAGAAATGCTAGCGTTAGGAAGGTCAGGATATTCGCAGAACTTCTGGGAGACTGCCTCTTTCTCTGAAATGTCATAGGGCTTCTTAGAGAACTTTTCACTCCCCCAGATGTACAAAGAAGAAATAGCCTCTGTGGAAAAATCCCTGCTCCATCCTTATTTCACCTTTAATTTAGTTCTGAAAACATTTGAGCCTATGTACAAACAGCAAGACCCTTGCAGATCACACATCATTAGAATTTTGAAAAGCCTCAGTTTTATGTGGCTTAATTTTTAGCTTTTTATCTTTATTTTTTTTTAAATTTACTAAAGGACAGGGGTGGTTGTCTGCTGAGAATCATTCTGTCTTCGTTTCTGAAATCAAACACCTCCAAGAACAAGAGACCAAAAACTACCCATCACCATTTAAACTTTTAGTCCATGGCCAGGTTAAAGTGGTGTACAGAGATCCGCTCAGCACTGGAACTGCTTAAAAGGCGAACTCCAGTGTCTAAAATTTCCAGCCTGGTAAGCATCAGTGATTCCTTTGCTAGGAAAATTTTCTGCTTTCAAGAAGGCACCAATAACTATGCAAAGTTCAAAAGATACATATTCAATGAAGCAATCAGTTTTCAGAATGGAGAGTGCTGGAGTTTGTAGACTTAAAAAAATAAGAAAGAAAAAAAAAAGGGGGAAGAAAAAAGAAGTGGTGATAAGAGACAGACTGGCTGTCAAGAGGTTCCTGTAGCCCCACTGGAGCCTTTCTTGATCCCTGTGGGCTAGAGTTTGACCCTTGCACCACCTAACCTTGGCCATAGCTGTGTGTTAGTTCCTGAGAAATGTTAAAATCTAGTGGCAGTTATTCTCAACATCAGTAATACGCAACCCCGTTAGTTTTACAATGCTTCATTCATGTGTATTTATTATTAAATCATGAGCACTTAAACAGCTGATCAGTATAAATGAGGAGAGAAGGCCACTGCCAACAGGACAATAAAAATAAAAGAACCAGCATCTCTGATCCTGTCTCAGGTTTTATCCTGATGTGTTTACAAAATTCTTCACCCTCAAAGATATGACAACCGTTAATCTGAAATGAAATACAGAGCACATCACTTCTGCAGATGAGTGACCAGCTGTGAGATCTGGTAGCTAGCAAATGAATGTCATTTGTTTTTAACAGCAGTTTTTATCTGCCTTTCACTAGTAAATATTAATAGCAGTAGTAGAATAAAAAGTATCAGATATCTTGAAGTTAAATAGTCACAGAGTGCTATGGAAGAAGAGGACAAAATCCCTCAATACAAGTATAAAGTTTAAAGTAAGAGCTGGTGTCTGTTCTTAAAGGTAGGAGAGCCTGGTACTGCAGGTTACCCTGTACTTTGGATGCTCAATATAAAGTCTGTTCCTGATCTCAAAGATACTTTACAGAGTAAAGTATCTAACTTATCCTAACTATAGCACTGTCAAGTAAGGAGGAATGAAAATAAATCCTTTGCAAATGTAGACTTTTACTAGTCTATTTAATTATTTTTTCTGGTAACAAGCAAAGGACTCCTCATAACAGCTATTAAAAAATGCCCTAATGTGGAGTTCTCACTGGGTTCCCCTTTCATCTCCCTGTACTGAGTGCTCATCCCCAACTAGCCCGTGTCATGAGGACACTGGAGGCATCAGGTGGAGTGTGGAGCTCAGAAATGGACCTGTATTTGCGTGGTGCGTTGGGCTGAAGAGGTTAAAACTGTTCTGCTACCACAGGAGTTTGCCATAGTCACTGAAGAAGTGGGTCCAAGATGCTTGCAGATAAAATACAAGTGGGAAAAAAAGGGAGGGATTGGTGCAGTCTCTCCTTCCAGCACCTACATCAGTGACCGGGTTGTAACCTGCCCTTGAAAAGAAAATATGCCCTTAGGAAACCTCTATTTGAGTTTAAGCTTGAACCTGGCCCTTTCTGAGTTCCAGTCCATTAACGTAGTTGCTTTGCTGAGTCAGTGGTTGCAATTGTTTTGGCACAAGCTTTTCTAGATGAGATAACTTCAGTTTTTATTATTAGGTTGTGGGCTTGGGAGTTAAAGTTCTTACAAAAGTGTTTGTTTTGAAGTTTCTTAGGATGTGCCTAGCAAAGTGCAGAGAGTCATCAGGATCGAATATTGGGAATATTGGGGTTGTTGGTTTGGTATGCAGAAAATCAGGAAAAGAAGCTGAGAAGTATCCTAATTTGTTGCAGGGAGAAGGGTGTCACCAGCCAGTGAGGAGGCAATAGAGGTAGACTGGAAAATCCCTTTTGTATGCTAATAGGAACAGAAAACCTTCATATCTTTGGTATTTCTTAAACACTGGCAGCACCATAACACACTGCAAAAAACAATCACTTAAAGTGTGCAGTGTACCTGTAGGACAGCTGCAAAATGAAAGCAATTACAGCAACCGTCAGAATAAAGCTGGCTCTGAAGGAAACATATTATTTTGCATATTTTATGTATACACTTTTCAAGAAATATGACCTTTATTTTCTAGTTAGGGGGAAGTGCAATCAGAGTCTACGCAGCAAAGGGTAGCTGGATCATTAAAAAGAATATTTTCTCTGATATTAGAAGTCTAAATGGGCACTAGTCCCTATTCACAACCTTGCCTGTTTCTGTCTGCCCTGAGTTAATAAGTGATAAGGCCAAAAGAGAAATAAATCACTGAAGTCCCTGTCCAAAGAAAACATATTGACTACAGCCAAGCAAATAACAGCCCATAACCAATGGTCCCATTCATCATTCATGTAATAGGGATATAAAGTATTCTCTACCTATGAAACCATAGAGTAGGAAAAGCCTGATAAGCCCCCAATCTAAACTATGTGATTTGATTATTAAAGGACATGAACTGTTTGTCACATACCTTTAATCTTTAAGATGTGTTGCCATTTCTAAACTATAAATTTGTGGTAAAGGATTAGAAAGCTATTAACGATAAAGGTATAAACGAGACTTTATAAGGATTCCTGCAATTGTCATGCAACCCTGTAGACCCTTGGAACCTTAACCTATTGAATATAATATAACATAGTTATCTGACCTTCAAAGCCAATAAACCATTTTTTGCTTTTCAAGTTAGACTTACTCCATGATAAATTAACCCTCTGGGTTCACAAAATAAGCCTTGTAAATTCTTTTCTTTATCCCCACCCCAAAACCTTTAAATTTTCATGCCTTTGCTTCAAAACTCTCTTATTCCAGACTGAAATTGTTAATCTTTTTTTTATTCTCCTTTTAGCTCATGTCAGTTGATAAGATATTATTCCCTCTTTTAAAAAAATGGCCAATAAAATAGAGAGCTGAGGTGAATTTCTAAAAAGCCTGGACTGCATTCTATTTCTACAGGAGGCTTCACTGTCTTGTTTCTTGAAGTGTGGGTATTCAGATTAGGCAGATGCCACAGAAATGGACAGTTTATAGTAGCAGCAGCAGCTGTACTGCTTACCTTAATGCATTTTGATCCTGTGCCCTGAGAAGAGGTACAAAGCATTATCTTTTTGCTGGTCCAGAAAGCAGACTCCTCAGCTACACGTTGCCACTGAAATACTTCATAGACAGTTAACTGGGAATTCTGGATGCTCTGCTGGTATATATGTACCTAACTCACCCTTTCTGTGCTTCTCATGGGATGCAGCAGGTTTTGATTTCTGCCTGGGACCACGTGCAGAATTTAGTGTGTGTTGTTGAAAAATGGCCAAGCTGTGGGCTAGGCTGTCAGAGGTGCCCATGTGCACAGCATGCTGGTGCTGGCAATGAAGTCAGAACATGAATTTAGTGCACAGCCCCCTGAGGCATGCTCTTGCACAGCAGTACTTGCAAAATAGCCTCCTTAAGATGTGCTTAATCCTTTGAGGTGCTTGTTAGTGAGGGTTCATTTTGCTTAGGCATTTTGTTACACAAGTGAAGGCTGTATGGCTGGCTCAGACCAGCAATGTGCTGTGCAGCCATCGCTCCCCAGAGGCAGGACTTGGGCAGCCTCCTTGCTTTGTGCTTGTGCTAGCATCCCTACACAGCCCATAATGCTTATCTAGCCTGGTTAAATCTCGCTGACAGCAATGACTACGGAGTAGATGTGCCCCAGTATAGCCCATGTCTACGGATTCAGGCTTTTTTGTTAATATATAGATAAAAGGAAAATCTTGTACTTGCAGCCTTTCAT
Source organism: Agapornis roseicollis (assembly GCA_002631895.1). Classification (NCBI taxonomy): domain Eukaryota; kingdom Metazoa; phylum Chordata; class Aves; order Psittaciformes; family Psittacidae; genus Agapornis; species Agapornis roseicollis. Next base: position 497,457 of record NDXB01013878.1, read on the forward strand.
CTCAGTGGATGCAAGAGCAATTTATTGCATGGAGTGTGAAGTTCTTTGTACTTTTCTGCTATCTTGCAAGAACTCACACAGGCTCTTCTGCTTACTTATGAAGATATCAAATGCATAAATGATGTGGTCTGCTGTGGTGTCTGGTTAGAGATGCTGGAATCAGTTTAGTCCCTAAGCTCAACCCTGACAGCTTTTCAGGCTTGTCCAAAATGCTGCATAGTTGCTTCCTGGTGCATGTTGCAGTGTCCATTGTTACTTTATTTAAAAAGTCAGTTTGAGTAATTCTGTATGTAAGAGATTGCAGTCTGCAGTGCAGACATGCTCTTGGAGGCTGGAGAGACTCTATATTGCTGGCACCATAGGAGCCAACAGAGGGAAAGACAAGCAACTTGGAAAGGAAGGGAATTGTAACCATGGTGTTTTAAATTATCTGAGACATTTGGCAGTAGTCCACATTTATTTCATGATAATGGCTGACTAATACCTCAGAGAAAGTAGAATTTCCTTGGAGATTCCATCTGCTTGAAAGTTGTAACAACCTCAACAAACTTTGCTGGGGCCTCCTGGCAGATCTCTATCATCACCCAGCTGCTGATGCTGCTAAGGAAGAACATTGTGGCATTAGTACTACTGCAATTGTCTTAAAGTTTGCCAAACTCCCCCACCCCCAAAAAATATCTGAAGCTCAATAAAAAAATCTCAAGCCCAATTGTTTGAGGTTTGCTCATAACCTTCACTGAAAGGTGTTTTGCCATTGGATCTTGCCATTGGTCTATGGTGAACTCTGTAGCCCATTACAGATGTACAACACTCCTGAATTCTCCCAAGACAAGCATACGCAGATCTTTTATTCCATAAGGTAGAAGTTATTTAATATATTAGTACACAAGCATGTTAGCATGATGGAAATTAGACTGTGGTTTTGCAGCATATCAGCTATTCTGCATGAACTTCTTTCAAACCCATGCTGAACATAGACTACCAAGTATCAGATAGCTCGTGGTACTTTACAGCTTGGGGAGATAAATGTGAACAATCCATTCAGTATCACAATAAAGAGTCTATGTTTGGACAGCTACCCTTAGAGACCTACAGTCTTGCATACTTTACCTTAACATATTTGCTTGGTCATACCCACTGTTATTTAATCTTTTAGCATCTTCTTTAGTTTCCCTTCTCTCCCTTCCCTCCCAAATGTGATTTTTTTCATGTTTTTCCTGTTGGCATAAATTGTGGTTAACCTCTGCATGAAGAGTTGTGGACTTGAACTGCTCTTGCAAAGCACCAGGTGTCAGCATTGGTGATTAACAAGAGGAAACCCCATTCCCAGCAGACAGAGGGTTAATAAAAAAACAAAACTAAACAAAACCCAAAAAGAACCAACCAGAAAACACAGAGAAACCCCCCCCCCCAATAAACAAAAAATGTATA
>NDXB01013878.1:499052-512383 GCA_002631895.1 Agapornis roseicollis
CCCCCCCCCCCAATCAACTAAGAATGGTATTTTTTTAATCCCCTTAGGACAAAAAAGGAACGTAGAAATTAAGATGTAACAGACATCTAGCAAAAAAAAAAAAAAAGAAAAAACGCAGGTTTGTTAAAACAGAAAGTGGCACCAAATTTTCAGTTTCAAAGTTCTGAAAATCACAGGGCAAAACCTATGGACTGTGAAACTTGCTGTCACTTTTTAGTACTGCAGCATCTTCTAGGGTGGGTATTGCCCCTTTTCAACACGACAGGGTCTTTTCTTAACCTTGTCTGCATAAGGGATAGAAATCTGGTAAGCCCTAGTGACCTTCCCTTTGGAGTTCTGGGCCATGGTGCCCCATTGACTGTTTCAGGCATCATCTCAGAAGTGGGTAAATTGCCATATGAAACTCTTCTCTCTGTACCCTGTCTGCAGGTGGGATCTGAACAAGTGCTCAAATCTAGATAAGAAGTATTACACTCTGAGTGACCTCACATGCTAGGTGCAAAGCAGGAAAGTTAACTATTGCCCCAAGTACCACCATCCCATGATAGTTTCTGAAATACATGTGCTTATTGTCTCTGTTTTTGTTTCAGTTTTTATTTGTGTTTGGTGGTTGGTTTGTTTTTTTCTCATAAGCTGTATCCTATCGCTAGCTTTCGCTGGGCTACTTTCCTTAGGAGACTCATCAAAAAAAATACACAGTTCATATGCTCAGGCAGTTCTAGCAGCAAGCTTGTATTTGTAAGAATGAAAGGCAAGGTTTTACTGCCAGAAGTAACCATGAATTCATGATGAAAGAGCGCTTCTGCAACAGAAATATTTTTTCCGACTGTAGATCTCCCACTAGTTTCACTACTCCAAAAGAATTCTCCTCAGAGTTGACATGCACGCTGTGCACAGCTGCTAGAAATAGCCACTACATTGGCGTTCCTAAAAATAAGTCTTCAAGTGGTCATCATACTGAAAAGCAATATTTTCTCTACAGGCTTCTAATTTTGAGGTACTTTTAGTTCCCTTAAATCTTACATTGAAATGTGCATGTCATCTATTTAAAAGGAAGAGAGTGAAACATGCCTCGCCTATTTACCCTTAGATTGTGTTTTCCCTGGGTGTTTTTGTCAGCTCAGGCTCTGTTGTTGATAAGAGGGGATCTCAGGGCAGTGCACTGTTTGGCAGGTCAGGGACAGGAACAAGAATCTACTCGAGGTATCTTTTGTTCTTGAGTTAAGAATTTAGTTCAACTTGCTCGAAGACAAGACCAGTCTGCACATTGTTTCTTCACCAAAACTGTTTATCCTTGCATTGCTTGCAAGTTCTGTTAGAAAGACAAATGAACCTTCTTTAAATTGGGGCCTAAGGGAATGGATTGAAATGACCCCCTCCCCTCTCCAATTTCCCCCATTAGACTTTTTTCACAGATGTTCATGCTGATTAGAGCTGGGGAATAAGGGAATTTCTGTGGACCATGAATATTCATTTGGTTTTTTGGCAATGATTTTCCTTCGGTTTCTCTGTAGTGTTTTTCTCCTGGTGAATGCTTGAACAGTGAGTTACCTGAGACAGTCCATTTTAAGAAAAATCCAGTGTACTATGGGAAGTTCACTTTCCGTGGCGTGTGTGCCTTTGAACAAAAGGATGTGAAGCTGTTGGTCAGTAAGAAACATCACTTGAAAGCAGCAAACGCACAGGTGAAGAGATGCCCTCAGAGAACATATGCTCTAAGTGGAGAATTTAAACCAAAAATCTTTAACGCTTCGCTCTAATGATCTATCTATAAGGGTAAGGTTAATTAGAAAAACTCTTTGATAAATACTTTCAGCTAACAAGTTGATTGGAGAAAAATATCTCTGTGGACAGTTACTGAGAGGGAGAGGTTTTTTATGGATTACTTTCCTTACTGTAGTACAGAGGCCCAGATTTGAAGAAGCTGCTGGACATGCTCTTTGAGGAGTCTGTGATGCTATCCTTAATGAGATCAAATGGATATGAGTGCAAATCTGTACAATTCAGAGCAGAAAATCCCATGGATTTTATTTTTTTCCCTTCAGAATTTTTCAGGTGTTAGAAAACGTTGACTGGAGATGACTGCACCTCCTACTTGTCAATCTTGTAATTCCGCAGTAAATGTGAGGATAGAAATTGTAGCCGATATGAAGGGAGTAGCCATGATCCTGCACTGCAATCCATGAGCAGCCAGGCCAGGTAGACGTCACACAGGAGTTTTGCAGAATTCCTTTGACTTCAGTGGGAATCTACAATTACATTTTCAAATGACAACATTGCAGTCCTTGGGATCACCCAAAAATGTCATTTTCTGTGTAGCACCTTAATACTTACCCAGCATGTTCTGTGGAATAATGTACACAATTTTACAATAACTATGTAATTAACTCACTTTGCTACTCCCCTCTCCAGGGAAACTCATGCTTCTATTAATGCTATTAGGAAGGTCCTATGCATAGAACAAAGAAAGTGGTGCAGCAGATGAGTTAACATGATTTGATTTGCAGATGCTTTAAACACTTAGCAGGAGACAGCTACGGAAGCTAATTAAATCACTCTAAGGTGCACAGGATTATCTGCTTTGCAAGAAACAATTTCAGTGAATTATGGTCGCCCTTTAGCTGAGGGGAAGTAAAAAGCATATTTGTTTGGAATTAAATTTCCCATGCAAAGTGCCCATCAGACCTCTCTTTCCCCATTCTTCTGAAATAGTCTTATTTTGTAGCCAATATGTTCTAGGAATGTGAATTTTGATTTTGTAAGAAAGTGGCACTGCTTCTAACTTCCTTACATAAAAGTTTTTCTACTTAGCTATTGATTAGGATCTGCCTTTAAGCAGTGTCTTGTGTAAAAAATTGTGTTGGTACATTCACTACCTCTCAGATACTGCATCTTATTTAGTGTACCGGAATTCCCAGTTTAAAGTAATCACAAAATTTATGGAGAAACGGATAAAAAAGGTTGTAAAATATCGATTTGGGGAAAATAATAACACAACTCATCTATAATAAGAAGAAAAATGAAGCAATAATTCAGGTGTATTGAACGGCTTGCTGCTGGAAGTATTGATCCGGTGCTTTAGTGTGCAACATCGCACCTAACATTGCAATGGGAGAACAGCACTGCATTCCCCTGCTGGTTATTTCCCAGACACTATTGCCTTGTTACACAGGTCCCACAGAGCCTGGACTGCCAGTAGGGAAAGAGAGGAACCCCCAAAATAACCACAAACCTGTAATATGTTAAGGTCACAGTATCCCACTGTAACAACATGCAGACACTGCTCCCATGCTCCTTTAGGACAGTCCTGTAGTTAGGCCTTGATTGAGTTGTTTTGCTCTTGCTCTCTTTGCTGTATCACATGTATTGCCTGTATTCTGTATAAATGGTACCTCTGTGCTGCCTCTTTCGATAGCAAGTAATTCAAAATGGTTTAATTGAGGAAACATGCTTCCCTTAAATATTGACTTTCAGGAGACACATATAAAAATGCCTAACCTTATTGCAGTGTTTCCTTACTGTGGCAATAAGCAAACATTGAAGAAAGGACGGCAAAGGTCAGTGGAATTTTCAAGTAAACGCCCCGACATTTCCACAGCATTAAACTCCATCATGCAACATTGCATTTCTGTTTATCTGCTGACATCTGCAGAGGTATCACACTTGATTGTTTGGCATAAATAATTTAGCAGTGAGAATTTTATAATGAGCAGAGATAAGATTTACCTATGCAAAAATAATAATTAAGAAGAAACTGTGCCAGGTAAAAAATAGTGAACTCCTGTAACAGTGCAACATTTTAGCAATTGTGAAGACAAACGTGCATTCAGCTCTGTGAGGAAGCTGCTTTATATGTGCCTGCAAACTTACTGTATCCCCTGTGATCCTTATCTAGAAATATGAGCCAGACCAGATGAGCAAGTTCTGAACAGATCAGACCTCCTGCAAATTTCAGCTAATATTGATCTGCAGGGTTTGCACTGGATCCTCAGCATTGTTGGGCTTGCAAGGTTTTCCCCCTTTAATCCATACAGGAGAGGGGGAGAGTGAAGCAGACACTTCTGATCAACTAATGGGGGTAAGGGAGGAAAAATGAAAGGAGGAAAATAATCTATGGCTGATGCAGCAGCCAAAGAAAATTGTTTTCTGTAAGCTGCAAGAGCCTGCAGTAAGGCTCTTGAACCATCACTACTGAAGGGAGCACAGGTTGCAATGGTCATAGCATCTCACCATGTGCTGCTTTCCCCAGCACAAGTTCTCCATCCATTGGTGTTTGTTTTCCTGGGCAAAGAGGGCTGAAGAGTGTGCGGTGGCTGCAGCCCTAGGAGGTTTAAGATTCCTTCCATTTGCATACTTGCAGGTCTACGCTGGCTCAGGAAGCAGAAAACGTGCAATTGTTTTTGTAACCTAAATAACATTTCTAGTTGAGAAACCCCAGGGGAAAAATCATTGTCAAGCTGGCAGGTTGAGATGGCATGATGATAAATGACTGAGGTGTGTGTTCTGACTCTGCGGGGACACGTGGGGTGAAGAAAACCCTCTTCTCTTGAGCTCTTTGCATCTACAGTCAGGAAGGGACAATTTGCAATCTGAAGGCACACTCTTGCCTCTGGAAAGGACCATGACTTTCTTTTCACTGAAAGAATTATTTTCTTGTGGGTTAAGGTGTTTGTGGCATAACATCTTTCCAAGGCACTGGCAGTGCTTGTGATTTTTTTTTCCTGCCTTTGGTGATTACAGTCATAGGAGAAGCAAAAAGTTGTGTTATAAAACACAGGAAACGACTATGACGTGGGTTGTCAATAGGGCAGTTAAGAATTTTCTGTGTTTTTTTAGAAAGCAGTTTGAGACATACAATGTTATTGGCCAATGAAAGTTTTCTTGCAAAACATTTCCTAGGGATTTGTGTAATAAAATCTAAAGCTGAAAGAAATTCATCCCAGATACATTCTCAAATTTGTGCAGTAATTTGCTAATAACTTTTGTCCCTCTGGATTTCACAAATTTGGTAATTTGAGGGTTTATGAAAGGTTTGGGGTTTTTTTCCAAAGCATTACTTACAGTGCCAGGTTTTTTTCTCAGGGAAATTGATTTTTTCACATAAGCTCTCATAATGAATATTTTTTTTTGCATTAAAATCCATTAAAAATGTCTCATTTAGTTATTTACTACTTTTCAGAAACTCTGCATACATAAAACTGATAAAGGCTCTGTATTTACATATATTACTAGTCAGTTTTGACTATTATTTTCATTTAAAATGGTGTAAATCATTTGGGATCCTTTAAGTTTCAAAAACATCATTACTTAGAAGCAGCTAAACAACTTGGTGAAGGTCAAAGAATGTTACTTGAATTCTCTCTTGAATTAGGAATCTAATAATCAACCTTTGCAAAGTTTCTTGAGATTATTCTAAGAATTGCATTACCTACAGTCCTTACAGTAAGTCTTGACAGCCTTGCTACAGGTGTTTAGTGGACTTTCCATCTTGCATTATGGACTTTCTGTCTTGCATTATCACCTCCACCATCCCATTTCACAGCCATACTTGACTGATAGTCTTGGTTGGACTTGAGTCATCTTCCCCTGCACCCTGAACTAAGCCTATCACTTCTCTGCTGGCAGCACTGGCAGGATCCCCTCTTAATGTTTGCTTTATGCTGGTCTTAGCTACACCAGGGCATTTTCCATCTCCTCTAAAATCTCTCTTGGACCATTGTTGCTGAAGAAAAGCTGGGTAGCCATTAATATATGCATTGCAGTTACAGGTATGGGTACAGTAGGTAAAGCCACACACTGATTCATGCCCCACATACCTCTTAGGCAAAATAAATACTGGCTCTGTCTTCTCTTGGCTTTTGTTTCTATACTTGTTTTGTTAGTGTCATGTAAGTATTTATCCAAGCCTTTTTAATATGGTCTGAATAGAGCTGTTTTGCAAGGTACTTTGACAATTGTTGGTACCTTCTGAGAGAGCAAGATGGTTACGTACACAGCATTTTTGTATTAGGTTTCCTGTGACATGTGTATGCAGCTTGATTTCTGGTAAGTTCTAGTCTGGTAAAACAGAGGAAAAAGGCTAGAGGAATTATATTACCTTGTTGAATTGCTCAGAGCATATTTAGATAAAGAATTACTTGGTGCTTTTCATAGTACATTGTGCAGTTGCTTTTTTTCCCCCAGTCATCTTTTTTGCATTTTGTACTTTGTTATTTTGATGATGCTGAAAGAAAAAGAAACAAACTCCTCTCTGTAATTCTCTCCAAAGAACGTACCATCTCTTTCTATTTTCTTGTTAAAACCAAATTGTGTGCAATTTGTAGGAAATTGAAACCACATTTTTCACTTAACTTTCCAAAATTAAAATTTATGAGGAAAAAGAAGCAATAAAGCAGTTACAATCTGGTCATCTATAATTATCTCTGTGGTTGGAGTAGTTCCACATTTAAAGGAAGTGACACCAAAAGTTTATCAAGCTTGTGTCACTACCAAAAATTTCACTTCTCTTTTATTGTTTCAGACCACAAGAACTGCTTAAACAAGTATTATGCACTTGGAAATTATCTTGGTGCAAAAGGAATCAGGTGATCTATAAAAACAAAGCTTTTCTTCTGAGAAACATAGAACGATATTTATCTTCCTTGTTCATTCATTTTAGAATATCAGTGTTAAAATGTATTTAACAAATTGTGCTCCTTAGGCTGATTTGATAGAATTAGTTGTGAAAAAGCTTGATCTTCCTCTAGATCTATTCCTATGTATGTGTTTCACATTATTCCTTTTCTTTTGCTGTTGTGTTTCCCCTCCACTGCATTCCTTGCTCTCTGAGAACAATGGAAATGACAGTCCAGCGCCAGAGCTCTTGACTGCTCCAGCTCTAGAATGCTAGTGACACTTGCTTTGGTTTTCTCATTTTGCCTTTTTTGTCTCTGAATTAAAATGAAGCCAAATGATGGATGCCCATTACAATCAATTGTTTCAGACAAGCCACCAAAAGTATTGTAGGATTCATTTACATTTAATCAAATTACATTTTATTTGCAATTCAGGGAAATGAGAACTCTGCAGTAAATCAAATATTTCCTCTCCAAGGGCCCCATTCAGCAGAAAATATCCACAGTCTTCCAAGCTGGTGCCTCAATGTATGTAGCAAATCTTCCAGTGGGAGGAGAGCTTGTGCCAACAAACCCTCTCTTGCAGTGGCTTTTCAACATTTTTCAGGGTTGTGGACACCTAAATATTTTCCAGCACAAATGCAGACCCTTGAATAACGAATTGTGCAGCGGCTTTAAGCCCACTGACAATAGGCTTACATTTCTCTTAGTTTCCTTACATGGGCCACCAGGTTGCAGGACTTCTGGGGTCCTGGAAGTCAGTGCACCACAGGCTGGAAAATACTGATCTTGCCTTTGTAGGTCCTGTTATTTTAATGGGAAATTAATGACAGTCACTAAAGGTGTTTTTTTTTCCCCCATGTCTCCAAAAGATTTCCTAATGGCTGGGAAAAAGTTAAAAGTGCAAATGCATTAAAAAACTTCAAACGGAATAAATTCTATGGAAGGCAATAGCACAGTGTTGAGCAGATACTACCTTTTACTGAGTAGTGCCTTAAGGAGAAATTAAAAAACTTTTCTGAGGTAGTCTTTAACTCACAGCTCCTTTCCTGAGCAGTTTTCTACTGAAACATTGTGCCCAATGAGTGACTCTTCCATCCTTGCCCATCACAGCACAGTCACTTGTCTCTTGTGATTGTTCACATATTTAGTCAGCTAAAATTGAATGATAGCAGGATCTCAGTATCGCCTGATGTTACCAGTGACCACCTACCAGACACTGCAAACGGCAGATCCACAGTACCGGTGAGAAGTAGCAGAGCTTTCAGTCTCAGACTTCCTGTGTGATTTTGACTGTTAGTTACAGTCAGAATTTTTGTTGTATTTAGCATCCTGAAAGTTCATTTAGGTGTCTGCTGGTATTCTTAAACAGACATAGATACCTAAATTTTATGGCTTTGTGGTTGTTTGTTCCCAGGCTCTAAAATAATGCAGGACTGTTATAAATTACAGGAAATATATAATTGCAAATAATGTGGAAAGAGTGCTTATGCTATGGCAAAACCACTTCATAGGTACCTGACAGAGAAGGTTACTTCACTCTTGCTATTGGCAAAACATCTTCATTGCTGGGGAAATATCCTGAAACTTAAGGACCCCACAGCCATCATCTGATTGAAATGCAGAGATTTTAATCCTTAAAAAAAATTCTGACCAAATCATGTAATGTGTTCTTTAATCCAGTGGGATTGAAAAGTCTAACCGATAATAAATAATGATTTGCATGCTTAGCAGTTAAATGTAATAACAATCAACCCTGAGTACTTTTTCAAGAGTACTTGAAACTGAATTCTGCCATCTGATACTTACACCAGACTTTGGGACTTTAGTGAGCCAGTGTTCATCATACATGATTAACTGAAGTAACATAAATGCTGTCTGTAGGATATTGTGGTATTTCACAGTGTAACACACTTTAAAACAGATTTGGATCAGTTCCATTTCTCCATTTACAATAATTTATTTTCTGAATATTTGAATGGTAGGAAGAAAAAAAATAGTGTGGGTTTTTTTCTAGCTTTGTTCTAGGTGCCCAGGAGATGATGTGTTTACTTTCCTTTTATATGTGTTTCAGTACATGGTTTATTTGATAGTTGTGATAAACTATTGAAATAGTTTTTGAAGGGGGGGGGGTGTCTGTCTGTGATGCTGCTAGTGTGGGCAAGTTGCAGAAAGGGAAGGAAGGGTCTAGGTCATCTGGAGTAGAGCAGGAGAATACTGTGGGTATTGTTTACGTCTTTTGCTCATTCACTTTTGTGTTGTGCAATAAGAAAATTTGGAAGAAAAAAGTTACATTACATTTCCCTTTGCTATTTGGGTAAAGCACCTAACAGTTTTCAGGTCCTAGGCTTAAATAACATTGCTGTTCCTTTCCCATCTTTGGCTGTGGTGAGCCAGGATTCATCTCCTCCAGCAGTAATCTATCACTTGTTACAAGCTGGAAGAAGGATTGTCCCCTTTCCGAGACTGTACACACAGATATACAGCATATGCAAAATCATGCTAGGGGACGCAGTTAACACATTTTCAGCTGCACAACTACTTATAAACACACATGTGCATACACAGAACATTCTTATATGGCTTCATTTAGGAGGAGGTTGTTAGGCCTTTGTTAAGTAAAGATGTAAATATTGCACATTTTTAAAGGCAATCAATTATGCAAGCACATTAGCATTTAATAAGGCACAGTACCTTGCCAGTGTCCATATTCTACTCAATCAGATACCACTTAAATTTATTTTGAATCATTACCTTTGCCACTGCATGTGTATCATCTGCTCAGTTAAAGAAGAGACCACACAATGTAAAAATCAATGCCACTGAAGTGAATAAACTCCACTGGTGGGAATCTCAGATCTCAAGAGGTACCTACGCTGTGGTCTGTACTCCTGGCTGTCCCCAGGCTCTGCAAGTGTAGGTACTGCCAGCCCAGCCTTCTAAAAGGGGTGCCAGCACCAGCACAGTCTTTTCAGTGCAAAACCGAAGTGATTTTCTCCTGAAGCCAAAGATATTTTTGTAATTTCTTCCCTGCACAGAGCCAGTTTCTGGTAGCCTTTGGCCTGCTTTCAACATCAGCTAGATGCCAAAATACAAGTCGCTCCTCTTTTAAGTGTGCAATGCAGTCAGATAGTGCAAGAGGCTGCTCCTTCCCATCTCTGTCCCTGTGTCCTCCTCGGTGAGCTGAAGTGTCCTTGCAGCAAGTGGTTAGATACCAAGATGATAGGCTTGGCATGCATGGGGATCCTGGGGGAGAAAAAAACCCTTAACTCTAGAGTTGCTTATATACAGCACAGGAGAGCAGAAAGCAAAGATGCCCCAGGCCAGTGTGGTGGAGCTGGCTTGGAGTGGGAGCAGTAGCAGCATCATCAGTGCATTGCTCTGCACAGACTAATTAACTCTGGCAGTCAGGTGCTTAATACTTCGTGCACTTGGGGCTTTAGTGAGTTTGCCTGTTTAAGTGCATTCTTGCATACTGCTGATGGACCCAGAAGTATATTTATACATATTGCTTACTGCCTGGAAAGCTACAAATCAGTTACTGATAAGTATGCCACTTCCAGCAAGATTAATGTTAAATTCCTCCTTTTAGACCAGCAACTTGCAAATTGCTAAATTAGATTTAACCATTTGAATGCTCTTTTTTTCATGTCACACTTGCAACATCTTTGTTTTTATCAATTGATGATACTGTTTTTTGTTGGTATTGAACTTTGAGGCATATTAATATGATACACATGTATTTTGGTGGCAGTTATTTATAATGACAACAGTTCTCATGAAATCTACTAGAAACAAATTCGTACAGCATAATGTAACCCATTACAGGGGAGTTTGGGTTTTGGTTTGAATTGGATGGAAGGAAGGTATTTGTTTTATGCAAGAGAAAATGGCAATACCATGCTATTTTGAAGGTATTTTATTGATGATTTCAGAGCGGGGATCTGAATTTTCCTAAAGGCTGCCAATGATACCTAGAAAATTAGGAAATAAACAAGCACAAATTCATGATTATAAACCTGTATGATAGATTCTGGTTATCCATGGTAAATTTCTATCTTCTATTTTTTTGATAATCTTGCAGTCCTTAATCTGTTTTTTATACCTCTGCCTTGAATTAGGGAAACTATAACATTTCTGGTTTAAGAAAAATTAATCTGGTACCACTTTAAATAATTTTTTTTACTCCTGTTAAAAGGAAAATGTCTAATTTTGGTGAACCGTATTTGACTTCAGAAAAGTTTCAACTACCTCAGAATAGAGTTAGTGAGTTGGCAGACAGGCATGGATGAGTGCAGGGATGTGGTTACTGTTTTGGGGTGTCATCAACCATCAGAGATGTTTCGCTGCATATCCCAAACTTAGCAGTGACCACCAAAATAACCAAAGGTTGGTTCATTCTTGCTGTAAATGAAACATTGGAAGTGTTTCATAACAGGAGAGTGTCAGTTTGATTCCTCACTTCCTCACCTTTTACAGTTTCTTCTTGCACCATCAGCTTTGTAGGTTAACAGTTGCACCTGGGATACTTTAATTTCCATACTCATCTTGCTGGTTTACCAAGTATATTCTAGATGGTAAATTGTGATGGTGGGAGAGAGCCAAGATTCAAAGGGAATGATATAGGCAATTATTTTCACTTGCTCTTTTCTTATGCCTCTGAGACTCCAGATTCCAGATTAGTGATCTCTCTGTAGGCATGTTTGGAGGCTACTTAACTCCTGTTTGGGGTCAGAGCTGCAGTATTTGTTGATTTCTCTATAATTGACTTGCAAGGTGATCTAGTGCCAGCAATTTAGTAAAGGCCTATTCGGCCCCAGAGCACTCATTTTGTCATGAGCATAAGCCCTTGGCAAGTGCTTGCTCATTGCCTCCAGCACCTCCCCTCCTCTGCTGAGCCTCAGATCCCCCCCAAGTGGTGGTGGGAGGAGACCTGCCAGCAGAGCTGCTGTGCAAATGGGCCACTAATGGTTTGCGAATCTGAAGATGGTTAACTGATCTGTGCATTCAATTAAGATGAGTTTCTCAGTTAACAGGCACCCTGGGAAGAAATGAGTTACTTTCATTTCTGGGATTATGAGCACTTAATGAAGAAGACATACCAGTATTCTGCCTGTATTGCATGAGATAACCCTAAAATGCAGCACAGATTTTCACCTTACTCGTCTAGCAAAAAAACTTGCCTGGTGAGAGGGAGAAATCGATGCCTCTATGAGTTTTCTTGCAGACAGGCTCACAGAGCTGAATGTAAAGTGGCATTGCATGCAAAGTTGGATTTTACTTTATCCTTCTCTTGAGGTCTTTCACTTTGCTTGTGACTTACCTATTTGAAATTATAATTCAAAATGTAATTTAAATAATATTTACCATATTCTTTCTGTAAGGTTTACAATGTGAGTAGAACATTGGAGAAAGATGGATGTGTCTGACTAGAGGTGGAGGCTTGGTTATCTCATGCATGTATGCAAAGTATAAAGTGAGTGCCAACCAGTAAAGCTTCAGCCAGTATTACTATAGTTTCATAAAAATTGCCAGAATGATTCTGCTTTATACTGGTAAAGGATCTTGGACAAAGTGAATTTAAGATGAGTTATGCTAGCCTTAAATGACTAATAAGCACATTCAGGAGAAACAAGGAAAACATAAATATTTCACACCAGTTTTGCACTGACACTGCTGACGAATGGAAAAGATTTTTGTGGGGATGATACTTTGTTTAGGGGACTTTGTATTGCAACTTCAGAAGGAACAGGAGGTATCACTGTTTCTCATTAACTGTTACAGCTAAGCTGAGCCAGCAGCTGACTGTGCCTTAGTGACCAGTCACCTGCAGAGGCACAGCCACTTGCTTTCTCCAAAAGGGGCTGAAGTTTCTTACCCCTGTCTTATGCTTGCTGAGATTGACAGACTATCTATAATTGTAAGCAGAAGTGATGAATGATATACCAGGGAGAAGACAAAAGGCAGGAAGGACTGCTTTCACCTGAAGATATTGACCATTTGTGCAATGTTTGGCATGTAAGACTGTTTATGTGAGTGAGCTAGCAGGGCATGGCATGTTCAGAATAATGTGCCATGGGCTGAACCCACTTCTACCAGAGCAAATCGCATATGTTGAAGGAAATCCTCAACTAAACATGCTGTTCTCACTTGCAGTCCAAGTTATTCATTGAGGAGCTGGGCTGGCTTTTTGTCAGTGGTGCAGAAATACCTGTAATAAGGGGGGGAAGTGCTTGGGGTCCATGGAAAATAGGGTCCCAGTCCTGAGAAAGGCTGCTGGAAGAGGGGAGCAGACTGGGAAATGCTGGCAAAGATGAGTCTCTTCCAAAGGTGAATTTGGTAGGTTTAGGTGCTGAAGTGAAGCCAGTGACGAGTGGTGTCCCTGAGGGATCAGTATTGGGACCGGTCTTGTTCAACATCTTTGTAGCTGACATGGACAGTGGGATTGAGTGCACCCTCAGCAAGTTTGCCGATGACACCAAGCTGTGTGGTTTGGTGGATACGCTGGAGGGAAGGAATGCCATCCAGAGGGACCCTGACACACTTGTGAGGTGGGCTGATGCCAATCTCATGAAGTTTAACCATGCCAAGTGCAAGGTCCTACACCTGGGTCAGAGCAATGCCAGGCACAGCTACAGGTTGGGCAAAGAGGAGATTCAGAGCAGCCCTGCAGAGAAGGACTTGGGGGTGGTGATCAATGAGAACATGAACATGAGC